>OZ029927.1:12092721-12692721 GCA_964023275.1 Norana najaformis
GTAAGCTTAAGCCGTAGATGCTATAAGGCGAACTTGTTGTAATGACAGACTCTCGCGCCAGTTCACCCAACACGACGGTAGACCTCAGAGTAGTCGTGAATCAACTATCGCTGGAGCCTGCGAGTTCCCACCGCATAATCCGCTCTAAGTTAGATCTCCGACCGGCGTGGAGGACTTTCCAAATGGGCACGGCTTTGGGCACTGATTTTGGATTCAAGCTCCAGCCGCCTGGCCAGCAGTTACCCACTCACCCCCGGCGAGTGTCGGGTTAAATGCCATGTACGGCTGGAGTACTTTGTCGTAGAACGAACTTGGATACACTCTGAAGCCGGATTTTGAATTTTTTCCGCTCAAGGTGGTATGTACCCGTCATTGCTTCGAATAATCACGTTGTCAACATAGCTCTTGATGGTCGCGTCTTGAGCATTTTCGAGGCCATGCAGCCTCGAATTTGCAAAAGTGCAGATTGCGGTAGAGGCATCTCCGTCACAACGGTAGATTGTAAACGTCCCATGTGGCTTGCCAACAGGCCGCATTGTCCGCCTTGTGTACCGCTTATTGGTCATGTGCAACGGTTCCTCGGGCATTCTGTCGCTCTTTGTTAATGTGTCGGGGACCAGCTTCGACACTTGTGCCAAGCTCGCAGCGTCGGTTTCGTTTGTTCCTGCGTCTGTGGGGAGCGCTGTCACTCTGTTGCCTCCCATGTTGAGGTTGCCAGACATTGTCTCATCAACAAGCTGCAGGTTGTCCTGGTCAATGGTATCAGCATATCCCTTTGTCGCGGCATCCCTGCTCGCCAGAGGCGCTACGATGTCTGTCAGCCGGAACTTGCCAGCCGAGAGAATCGCCATCATGGTATCCCCTGTCCTGAGGACGAGTCCGACAGAGCTAAACTGCCACACCTCTGCCGCTGGCGCACCCCCACCGCTTTCTTCAAACTTATCAACCGGCATTGCGTTTGCGGAAAAGAGCGCGCGGATCTAAATATACTTAGCCGCATAGTTCGAGCCTGATGTCTTGAAATTTTGGGCCTGCAGCAAGCACTCTGAGCATACGCAGGCAGAGGTGGCCGCATATCACATCACCGGGACCCTGGAGCTGGAACGTCTTTGTCCTAATGGGAAAATCTAAATATCGAGAGAGTTCGTGAGGTGGGTCCAGCCCACAGCTATCAAAGTAGTAGGCGGTGGGGCCGCTTTTGTGGTACGCAACCCAGTGAGTGCGACCACCGGAACTGGAGTCTAGACTGACCACTCCACATTCCTTGTTATGTATTGTGGAAGGAAGGCCGTCGCGCATGAACACACCGCGAAAGTGCGGTAGGGCTTTTGCGGCCTAGTTTTTTTTAAAAAGATATAAGCAGGATCCACTACACAGCGGACGGCAACCATCTGTAAAGTCCAGCTTACCGAGGTGAGCTCGATACTTGGTTGGACGTAGGGGGTTCTTCTCTCCTGGATGCATTGCCGATAATACAGCCTACTGGAAGCAGCGGTTGTCTATGTTCTGCACATTGACAACTGAGCGCGGAGGAATGCACTTCGGTGTGGGGAAGTAGCTTCTAGCCCGAAACGGCTGGTACCTAGCAATGCCAAAGTCCAGCGCCACAACCCGCCTGAGTCTCCATCCCGACCCCTCGTTGGTGTACTTGAGGTGCCTGGACATCTGGGCTTTGGCCACCTGTACACCACCCTGGTTGTCATACGCGTTGAGAACTGGCGCGGCGGCACTCCGGAAGTAGGCCGCGGTGGTGCTGGGAGCCGCGTTCTCATCATATACATGGTCGGTGGTTAGCACCATCTTTTCCAGCTCGGCCGTTAGTACTTGCGTATGCTTAAGACCTCGTAGTCTGATAAACTCCTCATGGAGCTGTGCTTCAATGCTACACACTATAGCGCCCAAGAACGCCAGCGCATTTCCCACCCGCCTGTGGCCAGGAGATAATACCGCGCGGTAGTCTTTCAGAAGCCACAGATATACATGCACCTACTACGCCTAAAGTCTACTGCGCTAAAATTCCTCATTTTACATCTACTAAACAAAGCACATATAGAGACTACCGCGCCGCGCTGTGTGCAACACAGCGATGCCCTGTCCCCGTATCCGGAATCTTGGGATTCTTCTACTCCCGGCTGAAGAGCCGAAGATCGGGAAATGACCGTGTCCCCTATGTTCCACAAAGGGACTGGAAGCTTTACAGTACTTTACATATATTTGGTCCAAACGGTGCGTAATTTGAAACTATAAGCCGGGTTTAACTATACGCAGGTATGTAAATAAAGAAACAGAAATACAGGCCTAGTTATAGAAAACAATGCTGTATTCATAGGCTCCACCCAAATGAGCCGACTTCAAGCCATATAGAATGCTCTTGCTCGTGCTGTCACCAAAGCCCCCAAACACGATCACATAACTCTTGTTCTTAAATCACTACACTGGCTTAAAATACCTGGACGAATCGAGTACAAAGTCCTATCACTTACCTACAACCCACTTCAATCTTCCCAACCCTCCTATCTTCGTCAGTCATTTACAATACAACCGCTACGCTCAACCCGCTCCTCTTCTGCTCTAACACTTCTCCGCCCTCCCATCACCTCATTCTTAAAATTTGGTAATCGCTGCATAGCCACAGCTTCCCCACCACTCTGGAAAAAACTCCCCCAGAACTGCGATCTTTCACTCAAAGCTGAAAACATTCCTCTTTCACAGATCCTATCCTGGCACCCTTCCTTCCTGTTATCTCTCGCTCCTCTCCAGCCCCAAAAACCATCCCCCATAGCTGTCTTTCCGTCTGACTTTTGGATCGAACTAAAACCGAACCCTTGTGCCTATCGATTTTGTTTTGACTGAGCGCCTGTGAATAAGCTGGTCCCCGCGACTCGGCTTTCTTTTGGCGCTGTAGAAATCTCGGAATTACGATTACGATTACGATTGCTTAAACCTGCTTGTCTGTATCTGCAATGAAGCAATTACTACAACACCTGGAATGCAAAGAAAATCTCTTGGGGAAACAGTCACCTTCCAGTGGTCCTTGACTGGACCTATAGCAGGCTATGGTGTTTTGCGTTACACACCTGGAAAATTAAATCCATTGAATACCAACGCCAATTTTACGATTGATAGCAAACATGAAGTGGTAACTCTCTTCATAAGGGACATCCAGTTGTTGGATGCTGGAAATTACACATTATCAGTATCCTCAGGAACCACTGGACAAACAGACACTGGTGCTTTACTTTTTGTGTACGGTAAGCGAGCAAATCATGACTCCTACAGTATAGATGTATGCATATATATACATGCACGTATGCATGCTTGAATGTTTATATACATATATAATGTATGTATATATGTATGTATGTATCTATAAAGACAATGAATGTAAAGCGTTTAAAGTACTTGTCACAGCGTGAGTGAGAAACATGATATTTGATTAATAAGGTAGTTTTGAGCACGTTTGCTGAAACGATAAATTAGTTTAGCGGCGAGAATTATTTAAAGGTGATTTATGAACCATTCGTTAATTATTTAATTAAATTATGATAACAAATTTATAGGCTTATGGGCCTATTATCAGTCTGTTTCATTTGCGTATAACGTCGATTAACTCTAAGATCATAGCTAATTGAGTTCCTGATACTCTGTAATGCAGTGTAGCTCTTTTTCGGTTAATTATCTTGCTATAAGCTCCTTATATTCTCTTTGCGCTGATAAGTTTTATCACTCATTCGTTTTGTGTCATTTTCTTCGAATTTACGCATATAGATAGGCAACCGCTTAAAATAACTGTGAATTGTAAGCATATTTTTAAGCATGCAGCTTGCTTTCAATGTATTCATATATGTATGAATGTATGTATATAAAGACATCTAATAAAATATGTTTCAAGCATCTTATTGCTTGTTTGCTTTCAGATACGATTGCTTATGTCTTCGAGTATACATGCTAAATCAAACGTGTGTAAAAATTGCCCATATACATTTTCTTCTCAAGTTAACACATTAATTGAATGTCAATTTTTAGGGTATTCTGAAAGTGTTGTGAATCAAACTTCTGATGGAATGAGGCAACTACCGGCAACTGAAGGCGATACAGTCGAACTGACTTGCACTGTGACATCGACTTCCTTACCAGTGGCGTATCGGCCTAAGATGTACTACCAGTGGTACATGTCATGGCTTAGAACAACACTTCAGAACATTTCTAGCGGACCAGTAATTTCATTCTCTGGCGATTTAGTCCCTGGATATAGCATCAAGGATGATGGAAGAACTCTTGTGATTGCCTCGGCTCAGTATCATGACACTCAAGGGATCTACTGCCAAGGGCGGGAGCAGTGGTCACCTTACGCATCCAACGCTAAGTGGTTTTACCTACAGCTGAAATGTTAGTATTAATTACGGTCGCGTATAGATTTCAGACTCTGAAACATGTAGGTATGTTTGAAAATTCTTACGACAACATGCGTATCAAGATGTCACACGTCCTCAAACTGTCAAAACTTCCATACACTATTTCACGTTCCTGTCACAAAACTACAGTGGAAAGTAAACTTAGATGCTAAAGAAATATCATTTGGCTTCAAATTGAGAGAATATTTTGCGCAATTATATCCGTTCAGTCTTCATTGCCCTTCAAAGTACTTTAACTCTGACCAAAGCTACACTGCACTACCTAGAATCAATGGCTTTTGAATCCCATACCAAACCATAATTCAATATATCTGCCTTAACGTTGCCTATTGTTTTAATTTTTTTATAACACCTCTTTCAGAATAACTATTCAGCGACTCTCTCAGTATAGGCCTGAGTCTTGCAAAAATGGGTAAGCTCAAATTTCGAGACAACAAGCTGCAATGTCCTGCCTTCTTTAGGTATCGAAGAATGAACAATGGGAGAAAGAACGTTCAGCAGTGACATTAACCTACATGTAGCCCTATTTTGCGTGATGGGTGTTTTCGTGCCAAATAAATAATTATTTATAAACTCTGTCATATGATCGTAGGCTTACACAGCCACAGCTGGAAACTCTTCAAACCTGTGTTTACATGTCGAGCTCTAAATAAAAACGAGTCAGCAGTCTCATTTACCCGTTCAACTTTATGTATTATTTACTCCTCACACGCAATCATTCACATAGGCCTATATTTAGTCTAAGGCTATTAAGTTCCAACTAAAACATTTGTGGTGTTTCTCTTCAGTTTTGTTATCAACTTCTAAATCACATGCTCCTTGCACATTATTCATAGATCAATGCCTAAAAGGAATGAATATTTAACAAAACAAAATTACAAAGCAGTCTGATGTTAATACTGTTTTAAGAAAATCCAGTTGAAAGCCGGATTTTAACCCGCTACTTAATTTTCCAGACACTGGTCTAAATAGCAGTCTAGTATTAAGATCGGTTTTTACATTTGGTGTTAAATCCATCTATTTTATTTATTACACAAATTTAGTTTGCATAAAATCTGCATTAGTAAACCTTCTGTTGCCTTCTTTGTTTAATTCACGGGTTTCTTTTCCATTTTAGATCGACCGTATATTTCTTCACGGTTTCCAGCAAACAGAAAATTCAATGCCGTTATAGGCGACTTTGTCTCGTTCGGGGTATATTTCCAGGCAGTGCGTAACATGACATCTGCAACGAACTGGAGTTTTGTAAACACAGCTGGAAATACTCAGAACCTACCAGCTAGCTCCATTCATTCCAATTCAGATTCTTCATATTCTCTCGCGTTTACATTTACATCAGAAGGTTATTATGGAAATTATTCAGTTACCCTTAGCAACATTGTTGGCTCAACAACAGAAACTTTTCAGATTCTTCGTCCAGGCAAGTAAATCGCTTTTACAATACGGAAAGATTGGCATTTTACACACATACTCTATGGGTGAAACAGCGACCCCTGGAAAACTTCATAATAACTTGCAATCAAAATGAATAACAATTATATACTTTTATCGGATTTGGAAAACAATCAATGTAACTATTATGTTTGCCCGCCACTGACTTATTGGAGCGTCAATTATGCGTTGTAATTGTAATTGTTATTGTAATCACGATAATTTATACAACAACCTCAATAGGAAGGTACTTCAAGGGTGCTTTACAATGTGAAATGTCGGGGCGCACAAGAGTCCAATAATAAATAATAAATGAATGATGTACAAATTCAAATGCTTATACTAAGGTTAAACAGTAAACAGAAAATTTTAACTGTTAATTGATAATAGATGGGATCTAGTTCATTCCACGCCTGCCTGATACGTTGACGTTGCTCATCAACATTTCAAATGTTTGTTCTGTAGAGTGTAGACTATGTATTGCATTATTCCCGGATTTTATAGTCTACGGAATTTAGTTATGGACTGTTTGGAGGCCAGAGTGCAAGAGGTATGAAATCAGAAGCTGCATTCGTCAGCAGTTTGACGGTTTCACAAATGTTGTCATAATGACGTCATATTTAACGGAAGACCGTTCAAGATTTCGGAGAGCGTTACAGTCATTATTCAAATCCAGTTGGATTTCCTTAACAGTTATAAATATTTTGTAGTTATATAAATAACAGTTGTTGGATGTCGCTTTTTTCCACTCAGAGTGTATAAAGATACTGCCGGTGTCATGAATACGGCGAATGATGGTCACTAACACCGACATCATTAGCAGTCACCCAAAATCTACAAACTCACTATCAGTACAACTCCAAAAATCATCATCATCGTCATTATTATCATCATCATTATCATCATCATCGGTGATGGTGCTGATGGTTGTAAAACCGTGTCTGAATGGCTACTTATTAGTGACATTTTGCATGAGCATCAGAGTCGCGACGTTAGTTGTATTAGTTTTAGAAAGACGTTTCATTGGTCAGACAAGAAGTGGTACTTTATTCAGATTTAAGTTGGATCGATAAAAGTACCGGTTACAAATACTGCGGGTTATTTGCCAAACTTCACACTAATGCTGAGAATGAAAAAATGTTTAGTTGCTACTGCGGTTAACACGGGTCATCAATATCTTAACTATAATGATAAAACTATAGGACAATCAATGCGACAAGAATAGATTATCTAAAGTATGTTCAAACAATGTTTACTGGGTTATTTAACTTATTCTAATTTATTTCACAGTACTTTTGCCAGATGTATATATGAACCAAAGGATCATAATGAATATATTCAATTTTTCCATATTTATTGACTATAATTTAGCAGCGTATACGTAAGACATAATGCAGTATCGTCAAGGCATGGATATAGTCATCGCTAATAATTTACGAATTTGGCCAGCGAACAATAGCAGTTTTTTGCATCAATTTTGATGCTACAGCTGAAGCCTTGCGGTTTTTTCTGTACGGTCACTGTTAACCAAAAATGTAAGCCTAATGAAAACTTTAATGTCTCTAGTCATAAGAGATTTTCTTCTTTGCTCATTGTAATGTATTGAAAAAATATATATCATCTTTGAATATTCTGTCTAGCCTTTCTTTATGAATGACCTGAAGTGTGAAATTTGTACTCATTACTAAAACGCAGTGTTTCAATATTTTCACGAAATTAATATATTTTCATAACAGATGGTGAAAAAGCGAATCCTCTGCTCATCCCAGTCATTGTTTTGGGGATTCTTTTTGGAGTCGCTGTCTTAGCGTTGATCGGCTGCTTCGTTGCTTTTCTTGTCTGCAAATTTCGCAAGAACATACAGCCCAACAACTCACAGCAGGTACAGGTAAATAATAAATAAATAGCTCTCAAGGTGACTGTTCTGTACATAAATCGGCAGCGAGTCCTATTGTGTCTAGATAATTTCTCATTTCCATCAGTAATAACTAAAGCGATCTGAGTTGGCCCAATTCACCTAGTATTCGGCCTTTGCGGTGCTTACTAGAGTCCTACTTACAGCGCCAAGCTGAAACAGTAATACTCATTACAATTGTGAGTCTATAAGCTGCTTTTTAGATCATTGCGCAGACCTATGCATTCAAGTGTACACTGCTTTACATCGTCATTATTAGATGCATCAAGGTTTTCCTTTCCGGAACGCCTAGCTGTGCCTATAACATACTTCTTCTTTCTCTCTGCCTTCTTCTTTTCACATTCATGTCCGTGGTTTCACTGCCGATTGATGTCGATCACGCGCCTGTCTTTCGTGCTTCGGTGTTATCCTGAGCCAATATGATGAAATTACCTCTTGCCTTGTGAATGTTTTTGATCTTTTTATATGTCATAGCAGCCAAAGACACAGATAAGCGCCAGAGCTCAGAAACCAACCACACAACGGAAAAATGAGGCGTATGAAGAGGAGGAAGACACATACGAAGCGGTTGACGGGATTCCTTCACAGAACGACGCCAATTATACACCACTACAGGTTCGATATTTTCTCCCTGTCGAAGGAATAGCCACTGCAAGTTTGCAAGCTTATTTAATTTATGACTGAAAAATATCACCTTACTTTTCTTGCCGTATACACAGTGTATTCAGTCTCATCCGCGTGGGCAGTCACTGGCCCAGGTTTTCAAAATATCATGTTAACCTACAGACTGCAACAGAAACATTTTCCAATCTCCTTAACATATATTAGTAATCTATACATTCTATACATTCTATTCACCCAGGGGCGCCAAAGGGATTTGTGTAAGCAAGTCTTGCACGCCTTGATAAGAACAGCACAAGATCGGGAACTATGGAGGCAAGTGACAGTGCATGCAATGGACACCTACGGGCTCTTGGCCCATGGATCATGATGATGATGATACATTGTAGAAAGCTGAGAAAGCTGTCGTTATAAATTGTTGATTCAATTACTTTGGATATTGTTTTGGGTTTTGCAGTTATTTCAGCTTTATATTTTATACTTATACTTTTAAAGTTATGCTCTTAACGAAAATAGGAATGGACATTCTTCCTGTAGAAAATGCAAAATGACGAACTATAAACCTACATTGCATTTTGAAATATAACTAAATACAAAGATTCAAAGCCTTTTTAGATGGTGACACGGCATTAGATTGTTAATATACTTGTGTTGCACGCCTGGGTGAGAAGTGGGTGATAAGAAACAGATATAGATTGTTCGTGCTGTAGCCTAAATGAGGTTTCCGGATCATATGATAGCTGTTATCGTATTTGCACTGCAGGACCGCCCGCTCTGAAATAATTTGAGAACTGCTGACCACAGAGGCGTATGATAACATTTTGAGCTGTTACAAAACTTTCCCTCTAATATACAATAAAAATATTATGAAATTTTATCGAGTTAATGGGCTCAAATATGTAAAGCTTTTGTTTTTGTGCTGTACAGGGAAATCGTTCATTGAAAGATTAAAGCTTTCGAGTTGAAGAAGTTTGGTCAACAAATAGTGTGAATATAGAAGTAGTAAGGACAAATCTTGTTATTTGCGTATGCCTGTATAGTTGCCTTATATGAGACATTAAGAAGAATTCTCCAATAACCTTGTAAAATGATTACTTGTGTTAACTTCGTCTGTTGTTACGTTATTATGACCTTGCATAGCTACAACTAACTCCGCCACAGGGGACTGCAAGCCAGCAGTCCCTTGCGCCGGTCCTAAGCCCGGATAAAGGAGGAAGGTTTGCCAGATGGGTGTCGATACTCTGGCAGTAAAAACCAAGACGATTGAAATCTGATGCCAAACAAAAAGGATGCAAGTACATGCCGGCTCGGACGTCCCCCGGTAAAACAAGGTCCGCGAAACCAATCGAGCGATCGGGGTTGGATCGACAAATTAGCTACCGAAAGAAAAAGTCTGAAGCCCGCAAGAGAAATGATATCGGTGGGCACATGGAATGTCCGCACCCTATGGGCGGCAGGGAAGCTGGAGATGCTGGAAGAGGAAATGTCAAGATACAGATGCGACATACTTGGAATATCAGAGATGCGTTGGACACAATCAGGCGAGATGAGGAATGGAGGAATAATATGGTCTGGAGATCCCAGCAGACATGAGGCAGGAGTGGGATTTCTGCTCAGCAACAGAGCCAGAAATGCACTCATCCGCTACAGACCCGTGAACAAAAGGATGATGCTGGCACAGTTCAGTGCACAACCATTCAACATAACAACAATTCAGGTTTACGCACCAACGGCTGAAAGCAGTGAAGAGGAGATTGAAGACTTCTACTCAAAGTTGACAGAGCTGATCGGAGAGGTACAGAAGAAGGATACACTCATAATTGGAGGAGACTGGAACGCTAAAATCGGTACTGATAGAACGGGATGGGAAGGAGTTATGGGCAAATATGGTTTTGGAGACCGGAATGAAAGGGGTGAAAGACTACTGGAGTTTGCGGTAGACAATGACCTGACCATCTGCAATACAAGATTCCAACAAAAACAATGTCGAAAGTGGACATGGCGCTCCAGTGATGGACAAACAAGAAACATGATTGATATGATCTTAATAAGACGAAAGTGGAACACAGCAGTTCAACTATGCCGTACTTTTCAAGGTGCTGACATAGACTCGGACCACAGCTTGGTCATGGCAAACATCAAACTGAAGCTAAAGAAAAAGCATGAGCCATGCTTTGTGAAGCGAAGGAACATTGAAAGACTGAAGGAGGAGTCTACCAGGATCAAGTACCAACAGGCGTTAGGAAGGAATTTAAAAGAACTTGAGGAAGAGCAGGACTTGGAAAGCAGAACAGAAAAACTAACTGCAGCAATAAACAATGCGATAGAGGAGGCGGTTCCAGAAGAAGAAAAGATCAAGCAAAAGTGGATAACACAGGAGACATTGCGGCTGATACAGGAAAAGAGGGAGCTAAAACTCAAAAGAGACACATCACAGGTAGCAGAACGGAAATACAAGGAGAGTTGCAACAGGGTGAGGAAGGCAGCAAGAGAGGATAAAGCACAATGGTTGGAACAGCAGTGCAGGGAAATTGAAAAGAACTTTGGAGAAGGCAAAAGCAGAGAAGTCTACAAAATGATAAGAAATGTAAACAGAAACTGGCAACCGAGACTCACAGCAATAAAAGACGAGAAGGCTAAAATGCTAACAACAAAGGAAGATATAATACAGCGATGGACGGAATATTGCAGTGAATTATATAGCGAACAGCCAAATCAAGATCTTACTAGAGAGATAATAAAAGAACTAAAGGCTATCTCCCCTCCGACGACGGAAACAAACACAGACATATTGTTAGAGGAAGTTCAAAAAGCGATAACAAGGTTAAAAAACAATAAAAGCCCTGGTAGAGACAACATCACGGGAGAAATGATCAAGCATGGAGGAGATCTTCTGTTGGGTGAAATCCACAGGTTATGTAACATGGCATGGGAGCAAGGACAAGCACCGGAAGAGTGGAAGAAGTCGATATTGGTAACAATCTACAAAAAGGGAAGTCCATTGGAATGTAACAACTACCGCACCATTGCGCTGATAAGCCACCTGGGCAAGGTGCTGATGATGGTATTGGCGGAAAGATTAAGGAGCCAGATGGAGGAATACTTGACGGATGAGCAGGCGGGATTTCGGAAGGATAGAAGCACGATACAACAAATCTTGGCTTTAAGACTAATAGCAGAAAAAGCAAGGCGAAAGAATAAAAAGGTATACAACTGTTTTGTAGACTTTAAGAAGGCATTTGACAGTGTAGACCAGAACGTGACATGGGCCGTTCTACAATCGTATGGGGTTGACAACAAACTGATTCAGTTGTTACGAGACATAAATGGTACTTCACAAGCGGCGGTCAGGACATGTGGCAAGTTGGGACCGTGGTTTAGAACCAACAGGGGTATGAGACAGGGCGATCCAATATCGCCCATGGTGTTTATAACAGATTTGGAAAGAGCAATGGACAGGGTCAAGAGCAAAGGAATATCAGTTCAGGGAATATGCATAAACAATTTACGTTTTGCAGATGATGTGGACATATTGGAGGAGGGACCTACAGAGCTGGAGTGCACAACACGAATGCTGAATGAAGAAGCAAAGAAATATGGACTGTACATGAACTTTGATAAGACAAAAACAATGGTATTTGGCGACAAAAACATCACCCAGCAGATAGTGGTTGAAAGAATGCAGCTGGAGAATGTAGAGAGGTTCACTTATCTTGGAAGTAATATGACATATGACCTAGATTGCAAAAGTGAAATAAAGATACGAATAGCGAGGGGAATAGCAGTGTTGAAAGCAATGGATAAAACTTGGAAGAGCAGAGCAATCAGCATGAAAACAAAACTGGAGGTATTAAAGACATGTGTATTTAGCACCATGATGTATGGATGTGAGACATGGGTCCTGACAAAAGACTCACGACGGAGAGTCTTGGCATTTGAAAGAAAATGTTACAGAAAAATCCTAAGGATCGGATGGACTCAGAAGATTAGGAATGAAGAGGTTTACGAAAGAGTGGCTATAACCGAGAATCTACTGCAGAAGGTTATTCAGCGAAAACTTGGATTGTTTGGACATATCTGTAGAATGAAGGATGACAGAAATATTAAGACTCTGATGTTTGGAATTATGGAAGGTACGAACAAGAGAGGCAGACCACATCGAGAGTGGGTGGATGACATTGAGGAGTGGTGTGGCGCGGACTTGCAGAGACTGGGACATGCGGCTCAAAACAGAATCGAGTGGAGACACATTGTGAAACGGGCATCGGACACCTACGGGCATTGAGCCCACGGTTGTTGATGATGATGATGATAGCTACAACTACTATTACAGTAGTTACAGATAACGTTTAAATTAACTTCGCTTAGCATACCAATTACAATACTAAATTTATTGGTTTTACATTTGACATGTTATGTACGTATAAATATATAATATCTTTGCATGATACTTGTATGTTAACATAAAGCAAATTTAACGGTTCAATAAGGATATTGCATGTTCTATTTCTTATTCAGATAAATTTCTTAGTTTAATTCATTGATGTCACTTTACTCATTCTTGTCTGGCGAACAAGGAAAAACCGCATACCAAATAGGCCTATTCTTGGATTAGTTATGCAATTTTCATCAGTCAAATTTGTATAGGTTTTGCCAACGTACTATTAAACCTATAGATTATAGAAAACGCCTTTGTGAGCTATTTGAAAGGCGCTGTAGAATTGCCAATGTATGCATGCATACATACATACATACATACATACATATATACATACATACATATATACATACTTACATATATGCTTCCATGCATACAAAATGCAGTGTTGCATGGTGTGATGACTTTAACAATTCTTCCTCGCTTTATTCCTGTTGATTTATGCTAAATTAGCAATGTGTAGTTGACCATGCAGACAAAACTGCAAATGTTTCAAAGGATCGGATTGCCCTTTGTGTTTGAGCTTATATACGTTGAATATTATTCGAAGAACAGTAAGATATGTGCGTAACTAAAGCGCCATCACCATGGTTATAACTTCCTTATACTGTAGAACAAATAGCACTATATAATACACGTGTATACCTACAAATCTAAATGCTAAATATTGGCATATGGGCCAAAACTAAATCAATCAGGTTGAGTATGCTCATAAGGAGAAATATTTAAGGAAATGAAGTGCACCTGGTGATCTCTGCAAAGTACAACGGAAACTTTGTACAACCTTGAAAACGTCTAAAGACCGCATGCACACCTACGTGAATCTTAATAACGTAAAGAAAAGCACGCTTACGCACATACAGCACTTCTGCATCTATTGTAGAGGGCGAATGAACTTCACTGGACTGGACCGCAAAACAGGCGGCCATGGAGCGCACAAAAATAAAAAGTGTACATTGAGTTTCTTTCTGCCTGAACGATGCGTGACTTCTTAAATCATTCCACGCGTGTCTGACTAACTTAAAATATATTTGAGCCGAAAAAGCTGACTTTATTGAGTCGTGAGTCTATTGTTATGCGTGCGAACCAACGATACTCAGCTTTGCCCGTATAGCCAAAGCTAGGCCATGGATTGCGTTAAAATGGAAAACTTATTGGGAGTGTGCACTTGGGTGCTCTTGCAGAGCATATACTTCGCAGATGTACGATAACGTGAGAAAACGCCAGTGTTGTTCTATATTAGACACCGACATGACAGAAGTTACCAATTAATAATAACAAGTAGCAATTTATGATAACTCTTGTTCATATATGAGCAATGAGGCCCCGGCTTGAGCTCAAGAGAAACTATGGCTTGAGCTCAAGAGAAACTATGGCTTGAGCTCAAGAGAAACTAATGTCGGCATTTGCCACCTTCATCTGTCATATCTACCATCTATAATTCATCGCTTAGCTGATGAACACGTATGTATGTATGAATAAATGTATATGGCTATTTATATAACGCCTGTTAAGAGCCTTACAAACGCGTTAACAAATGAATAACTTTTTTACGTATGGTGGCTCTTTATTGTTTAGGCTTATATATCGTTATCTAGTAGCTTGTAGTAATAAAAGATCAAAACATAGCCATTTACAGTAATCAAAGTACACAATTATGCTAGCTTTTTTCTACATATTGGCTTATCTAATTCCTGTTCGCGTCAATCAATGTAACAATTATCGGTTAAATGATAACCGTAACTGAAACACAAGATTTGTATAGCGCCACTTGAAAGTCTCCCTAGGAGCTCTGTAGGTGGTTGTTAGTCAGAGAAGAAAACGTGTGTCTTCGATGTTAGAGAAAATGTAACACGATTATGTATAACATGGGATGCCGGTTCACATGCCGATCTTGGATGATTTCAGAGATTTGAACCTCGGGCTAGCATGGTCCGTACACGAGGACCTTAAATGGCGTGGCGCCCCCTTCAAACGGAAAGCGGTGATAAACGATCTCACATGATCTATTTTATGAAAATTGAGCAAGGTCGAGGCCATACGATCGCTAAGAAAAACATGAACATTTACATTTATTTTTACATAATTATATTCTTAATGAAGTGACTGAATTGGAGATTTTGAAATCTACTTAGGTTCCTGTGTAACCTGTATTTCCTGGATGAATTAATGGAATCTGATGAAAACACCGAAAACATTGATTAAGATTGCATTAAAGACATTATTAATGCGATAATATAACGTTGGCTAACCGTAATGTCAACAAATGGTTTGATAATAATCTGAATGAAAGAACTACCGTAATGTAATTTATAATATACCTTGAATAATATAATAATAATGATATAATAATAATAATACACTTTTTTCTTTCGTGAGGGATCATTCCTGTCTCAGATAAATGTGATAGTAATAGTAATGTAGTAGATATTTTGCAAATGATGAGGCGTTATTTCGACAGACAAATACAAATTTTTGTTTCACAATTATATTATTCAGAAAAATCGTTTACCTTGAAAGTCCGACTTAGCCATAATTATTGAGAAATGCACCAAAATGTCATCCGTAGAATCTAAAGAAAAGCGAATGCAGTTCAGGAAAGTTGCTCAGGGATCAGAGTCGTCTCCAATCTCCAACTGACTGGTGTTGCAGTTACTTTGTTCTAAAAAATTCAGCAGACCCTCGATATTTTTTAAGCCACTGTGGCTTAGAAACACAGAACTATTGAATTCTTCTAAGTATGCTAACCTATGTAACTAAAGAGTATTTTTGCAATTATAAATTTTGCATAAGTTAATGTTGGCTGTAAATGTGAACTGTTCAATAATCATGTAAAGACTTTTAGCAGACGAATAGAAAGCTTGAGTTTAAGCTAATAGGCAACTATGTGTCTGTCATACGATTGACCTCCTAACTTAGTATTCAGTATTTGGATTTACTTTACGCCCAGAAAGGAGCGGGTAGAAATACCGATTGGCTGCACTGAAATATAGGGGAGAATGTGGTTCAATAGGGAAATGTCTGAACAAGTGAGATAAGTTTTTACCATTCCCATCAACAAATGACACCCGTTCAATTTCAGTAACTTAGTAGTGAAACGCTTCGTTTTATATAAAACAGAGTTTCTAGAGGCCAACATATTTTGGTATGCATCATTTAACAGCGTAACACTTGGTAGTCACCCCGAAAAGTTGAAACTTCAGACCTAAACGACATCATAGAACATGAAAAGCAGACAGAAACAGGTAGAACCCGAACAAAAGATTTCTCTGATAGAAATTTAGTGACGGGCGTGTGTATGTAATGTACGTAACTGGCCATTTACATAGCGCCTTTAAAGAAACTCACAAAGCGCCATATAAAATGATGATATTGAGTTCAGATGAAAACCCAACTACTTTTGTTTCGGCCTTGCATTGCGATCAATTGTGCGTTGCTATTCATTCTGATCAGAGTCTTATATTGGGTCAATCTAGTTGTACTCAAGCGGCAATTGGATTGAAGTGTTTATGCAGTGTGTTGAAGCGGATGTCATATCTGATTATGTCCAGGTGTGTGTGTGCAAACGGCTTTAGTCACGCTTGTCGTTGCCATGACTTCAACGGCCTCGACAATAGCGCTAACTTAAATATGGCTTAAACATGTAGACTTATTTGCATAGCGAATAATAGCCTATACACATATTAAACCATATTTTGGCTAATAACAGATAGGATTTTGCATTCTTCGCAAAACATTTTATTAAATTGCCAAGTAGGGCAATAAGGTATTTTGGTGGACAGTTGCTAGGGATCTTATGAAAATCAATGCATTGGAAAGCTCATAAAAGTATCCAACAGCCGCTGTCAAGCTATTATTTCATCCTATTCGTTTTTAATTCCGTACGTATTTCCTTCCTAACTTCCTATATTCCCACCACCCTTGATTGCTTTCTTGCTTCCTTCATTTCTTTTATCCATCCATCCTTTATTTTATGTTTCAACATTCATTGATTCCTTCCTTCTTAACTTCCTTCGTTCCTATCGTCCTTCCTTTCTCGCTTCCCTGCCTAATCCCTTCTACCTTTCTTCTTTTTCTTTGGTTTTTTGTTTTCTTCCGTCCTTGTTTCCTCTAAAGTTTTTCTTTTCATTCACCTTTCTTTGCTTTCTTCTTCCATGCTATTGTCCTGTCCCTACATCCTTACTTTTTCTTTCCTTTTTTCGTCGTTATTTCAATATTTTTAATTCCTCCCATTTTTCTCTTTCTTTCTTCTTTCCTTCTTACCTTTTCATGTTCTTTCATATTTGTTTATTCGATTCTTTGTTGCTTCCCTCTTTGCTTCCTTCCTTACTTCCTTTTTTCCTGTTACTTTCTATTCTTGCTTCTTTGTGTTTTTCTTTCTTTCCATCTTCCATTCCCTTGACATCTTTCTTATTCCGTTTGTCCTTCCTTACATTTCTTCTTTTTCTAGGTGCATTTAGGTCTGAACTTAAGACACAGCGGTGCATAAGTGATCCATGCGTTAAAATAGCCCTCACAAAAGTTTGTCTACCTGATGACATTTGCTTAGTTAAGCAAATAGCATTGCAATAGCACTTTGAGTGAGAAAGATCGTGTTTGCCTCAAGAAAAAAGTAAGAAGGGAGTATCCCTACGCAAAACACTCCTCATAAAAGTGTGTACCTGGTGATATTTGCTTAGTATACCAATCACTTAGTTTAGGCTTTCTATTCGGGTCTTCGTTATGATGTATGACGCAGGCAGCAGTGAGTTCAAAAGCCCCTGGACTGAATAAGTTTTTATTTGCCACAAGAAGGAAGTAAAAAAATACCAAAAAGGTAGATTGCTTACTGCGAGGACGGAGTCAGTGTTGTGAGACCGGACGCAGTCGAAACGTTAATTGTGTCTGCTGTTAAAACATACAGATTATTTTCGTTAGACGATCGCTTGGTAAGTTTAAGAACTGATATAGGGGGCGCGGTGGTGTATTGGTGTGGTCGGTGACTCGTAACCGGAGGGTCGCGGATTCGAATCTGCCTTAAGCCACTGCGTAGCGACCTTGGACAAGTTGCTCACCCACAATTGTCTGTGAGGAAGGCAAAGGGAAACCACCTCAATCATCTTATCCTTGGGTGGCATAAAGCCAATAGCCCTGCCTTCGGGAAGAAAACTCATCATCATCATCATCATCATCATCATAGAATGGCAAAAATTGGATTTGGACTTAGTGATCGATTCGCCTAATAAATTCAAACCTAAATGTTCTACTGCGAATAATACAGTAGGAAAATTGAACTTTGATTTGATTTTACATATTGATGCAGCACTGAATTGTATTGTATTGTACTGAATTTCATATTTCCCCATACTTTTCGTGATCTTTCATCATCATTGCTGTAGACGTCAGCCATAAAAACAGCACAATAATTAACATCATCTCCACCATTAAAATATTGTGATAGACTGATTGGATTTCAGAGACGTCAGTAGGCTAAGATGCCCAATCGTGACATATAATACAATCTAATCTATGTAATCTGATGACTTCTATAGCGCCGGTATCATAATGCCCAGGGCATCAGTCGATGGTTGCTTCAAGTCAAAATCACAATCCAAAATCATAATCTGTTTGAGAAGCCGGGTCGAATTCCGATACAATAACACTTTTCCTCCAAGTTTTAAAAAATATAATCTTTTCTATGCATACGTTATCAACTTTACCCTCGCATTACCTCGAAACTCTTGTCATTTCTGTCATTCATTTTGTCTGCATGCTTCTCTAATTTTCTCTTCGTTTCCAACTTTCTCTTTCCCGTCTGATCCTCTCCTATGATCTTTTCTTACTTTCCAAGATGTGAAATCTTGGCTGTCACACTATTTCGTTTTTAACTTCCACTTGAAGCCCCTAAAGATTGATGTCCTCTGAATTTTAACAACGTCTCTCAGATTGTCATGTCATGTAATGTCATATTGGCATCGTAGCTTCGCGACGGTTGAATGCATAATGGACCAGGGCAGCCCAACTCCGTCTGTTTCGCCTGGCGTCCTCTGATAGGTTGGTCCATGTCTCAAGGTTGTCAATCCAGCATATTTTTGGTCTTCCACGGCCTCGGTTTCCCTCAACAAGACCCGTTATGACACGACCTCAATGGAATCATGTGGCTATCTTATCATATGTCCGAAATAACGCAGCTTACGAGATTTAATATGGTTCAGTAGTTCACTATCGGTTCCCGCCAGTTTGTAGACTTGCTCAGTAGTCATCATTGCAATTTTCTGATGCACCTGTTCTCAAAAGCCTGGTTGCTTCTCTCTCGTCATCTTTCTTTATTGTCCAAGCCTGGCATCCATACGTCGCCACCGGCCAAACCAAGACCTTCATCAATCGCAGCTTGGTTTTGATGCTGATTGACTTGCTTTTGTTTTTGCATAATCGCCATTTAGTAATAATGACAACATAGGTTAACTGAGCTTTAGCGGGTCTGCTGAACCTTTTTGGTTGACCTTTTGATCTTTACGTCAACTTTGTGTGTTTCTTTGTATACGATGTTTCTACTTCGCTCTTGATGTTGAGAAGTCAATTTATTTCTATTGAGTTTCCACATCTTTAACAGCTTGACCACGACCGTCATGCCCACGGCCAGTCTTGAATGAATGAATACGAATGAATATTAAGAGATTAACGTGCCATGCATAAAAAATAATGGGAATCAGAGGCACGGTCAGTCGCTCTGGGGGAGACAGCTAGTACCAAAAGAGGGAAAACTAGGTGATAGCTGAGTTAGTAAAATAATTATTGGTTTTAAGTTGCCGTTTGAAGCATGAGATTGATGGAGCGGATCTGATAGAGAAAGGAATGTTGTTCGAAATCATGGCGAGGCCGAACCGAAAGAATGTTCCCCAATGACTTTGCCCTCGTAAGGTTGTCTTAGCTTTAGAGGGTAATTCGATCGTGCATTATGAACAGGAACAGGATAATCAATTAATGATCGGAGATAGGTAGGTTGCTGGGTATGGAGAAGTCGGTAGTTGATTGTAGCTATTGTAAAATCAATGCGACACCAATGCAGTAGTTCTGTAATTGCCGTAATGGAGCAAGTCACCTTTCTTAGGGAGCGGAATGAAGATCGATTGTGTCCATTCCTCTGATCAGTTCCCAGTCTCCCATACATCCACACAAATCTCATGCAGTTTGGTCAGTGTCATCTCTCAGATTGCATTACATTAGCTAACGTTCCTTATAGTATTTCAAGTCTTATTCAGCGCTTTGTCAATATGTAAATTAAAATCACGCTGTCACTTTAAGACTACACGAATAGCACGAAGGCAGTTGCGCATTACTAGTAATGCCTTCTTCTCCCTTCACATGTACTCATATGTTTATGGTTGAAGGGATGCCCGATAGTCTAGTCACCACAGCTCAACCATGAAAACATAATGCTGACAGAGGCCATTTAAAAGAATAGTTAAATGTAAGAACAAAATGTCAACAGCCATGGTTGCCGTTGCGTTGCCTATCGTGTCGTTTTATGGATTATTTAGTCATATGCGAAATTTGCTCAATAATTCTGGTATATTTGGACTTCTATTGTGTGGGTTATTCATCGAGTCTGGAGCAGATTTCGTGTTTTTTAAACGGTGTTTGGTCGATTGTGATCAAAACCTGTTCCTTATCGTGTAGTTCATTCGGCATCAAGTTTTCTTATATGTATTTTATGGTGTTATTTTGGTGAGCATTTTATTTGTGATTCTGAACTCGGCGTTCTCAACTGTTATTAAAAGTTTTATTGGCAACATATTTACGAACACTTTTGCAGTTTATGCTCTTTCCTTTGTTTTGCTGCACTCTATATTTCTGTAGCACTCTTTGCAACACTGTTACAATATTGCTTTTCTCTGCGTAATAAAGTGTTAATGAAATTCATTAACGTCTTGCCTCGGTATATTAGTTGGTTCGGGCATAACATTTGAAACTTTTTGATAAGAATACTTATTTCCTATTTACGATATGAACGTGACAAAACATTTTCTAAACCGCAGCTTATTCACTTGCTCTGGGACACATCAGGACAGTCTAATCTGGTAGACTACACAGTGTTCCTTAAAGGCATTTTAACATAAGTAAGTAGTCCGGTATTAATATCAATTTAGCCATAAAATGAAATGTTAGGTCCAGCGAATATTTTTTCATTTGTGAAGAAACTGATAATTTGATGCCTTAATGAAATCAAATCATTGTGCTTCGTCGCAATCAGTGCTTAATCAAGCATTGCATGTTTATTATCAGGTGACTGCTTACTCATTAAGAATGAAGTTTGTGGCCGTTTTTTGCCTTATGATCCTATGTGGGACCAGTGTTTTTTCAGGTTAGTTCACAAAATTGAATATTTCTTAAATATTTATATGGACAATAATAGAGTCTGCATTGCAAAATTTAAATGAGAACATAGCTTGCTATGCAGGTCTTAGCAACTTTTTGATAATCTTTAAAATTTAGCAGAAATATATAACTGTAAACAATTCATAATGTCGTTCATATAATTTAAATCTTGACTTCCATAATTAAAATCTTTAGGCCCTATCCTATTTAAAAAATACTACTGATGGTAATTTAACCCAGTATGCGAGGTCAAAAAAAGTTGAGGGCAAAACAGCGTAGATGCCCATATTTCTTTTAACACTTACAACCCAACGTATCGCCTCTCTAAGTTGTCAGAAATTTGGTAATACAATATGCTAACCGAAAGGTGGCTAAAGTCTTCTGCTAGTTGAAAAAGCTTAAGACAATAATGAAATATTATGGTTATTTATTTTTGAAGTGTAATTATATTACTTGTAAATAAACATATATATGGAATATATTTTATATGGTAGTAACAATATCGTCACCTGCTTTTCAAAGAAAGAACTTAGGAGAAAGCTGCACATTTCGGTGGAACGTCACAGGAAGTTTTACAACTTACACTATCAAAATTCTGTCAACCGGAAGTCCTACTGCATTGGGTCCAAACACAAATCATTCGTTCAACAGCATTAAAGGCGTGATCACACTTTTCATATGGAACATACAAACATCTAATGCCGGAACTTATTCCTTGTCAATCAGCAGAGGACCTTCGACTGAATCGAACTCAATTGCCTTGCTTTTTGTATACGGTCAGTCTGTGTTCAGTAATTACCTACGACGATAAGGAACTTGATTTCTCAACACCTTTTGTTTTAATATTATCACATGCATATACCCTAAAACTTCTTATTAACGCCTCCGGCGTTTATTTTACGAATAGTACTTAACCCCCGGCTGCATTTGGAGACCTCGCTTAGAGGCCGACGTTGATTTGCACAGATTGTTTGTACCCCGGACCCCGGTAAAATAAAGGATTTTTACCCCGAATACCGCTAACTGCACCGCTAAAGCACGACTGCACGTGTTTCTTAGTTTTGTGTGCCATATGTTCCTATGACGTAATCATAGGATACACAATGGTACCGAATATCTTTATCATATCGGTGCCAAGACTAGAACCATGGAGCCATTGTTCATTAAAGACCGGTGTTTAAAGAGGCGGGTGTTTATTTAAATAAATCATTTTATCCTCCTGCGGCACCGGCGTTTAATTTGAACCCGGCGCTTAAAAGAAGTTCTACGTTAGACACTTGTGCATAATGAGGCGTAGGCCTAAGTATTATTTCTGTGATATAAAAAAGATACATCATAGCCGATAGGTTAGAGCGCTAGGTTTGTAATGCAAAGAGTAGAAGTTCGAACCTCCCCGAGACGATTATTACCTAGGGACCTTAAGCAAGTCCTTCATTCAAAATTCATCAGCGCTATCGTCTGATGCTTAGCCACTAGACAATCTTCAGCATCATCAACATCAGTGGCGTGCCCTCTCCGGAGTGTAACCGTTTCCCCGACTCTTTGCTAACATTCGCAGTCTTGAGTCAATCTTCAGATTGCGTGTGGCACAAAGTTAAGTGGGTAAAGAACCCCCTCTAGCGTCTGGGTCTATGAGTAATTTGGTCGTCCCACATGTCTTTTACAAGGCTTCATGGAGGCTGCAATCAAAGCTGTGAGCGTGCTTGCGTGATCATGCCTGCCATCGTAATATAATGTAATGTAACAAACACTTATATAGCGCTCTTCAAGGCACCTTGCGAAGTACCCAAATACCCGGAATCTTCTTGATTTGATCATCTTTGAGATCGGGGTCTGTCTTCTGCGCCTGCATTTTTCTGCATTGGTGACGTGTGCAGTCTATGGGTTTCGCATAATTCTCCTCAAGTACTATTGTTAGAAGAAATCCAGTTTCCTCATTAGATAGTGGTGCTTAATAAATGCAGAAATAACAAAAACTCAAAATAATATATGATATTTCCTGAGCTCTCCTCACCTTCGCGGATCTTCATCCAATCTCAACTATGTCTATCTGTTTTGATCTAACCTTATCTTATCTTGCCTCATCCAATCAAATCTTATAATGCCAATGTAATGTAAAAGCCTATTATTTTTATTCCTGGAATATTTTACGACGCTATGGTTTATGACTTCACTACTAGGCCTGTGTAATTATAACCAACATTGATTGATTTAAATTAAACTAGTAACAGATTTGCAAAAACGAGAATCTTTTATTATTTTCAGCTGTTCCTTACGCTACCACAATTCTAGCTGTTGGACGGAGCCCAATTATTGAGGGTAATAAAAGCGAATTGAATTGTTCAGCCTATTCTTATTCGTTACCGGAAGCGTATCGAACAAAAATGTACTACTTCTGGTCCAATATCTTTTATCCCTCTCTCCGAAACATATCCAGTGGACCTGCAGTGCTGCAAAATGGTGACGTTCTTCCTGGATACAGTTTTAAGAATGATGGAAAAACTCTCGTTATTGCTTCACCTAAGTATCCAGAACCCTGGTGGTTATGCTCAGTTCAAGAAGAAGGATCACCTTACAAAACTGCCAATTATGGGCCTGGCATAGGGGTCTACAGTGAGTGTCATTGCTTTTTTATAATAGACATATTAAGCAGAAATAGCAAGATGCTGGTTTACAACTTTTATATTGTAGGTGACAAATCTGCCTTTCCTCACAGTTTCTCATTTCACGTAGGCCTTTAAGCTTACACGAAACTGTTATGCACAGGCCACTTACGTTTATCGCTGAATGATTTTTCTAAATATTGAGCGTTGAGGTGCAACCTGAACTTCCTGCACAGGTTCTGCCTTCAATAGCTGTGCAAAAGGGTGTAACTATATTCCTTGAAGCTATTCAGCCAGTTTTAACCCGCCTATAGAATCTAATAGGCCTTCGATTTTCTGGGGTGAAATAGTTTCTGCCTGTCTTCAACTGCCCACCCATGCAAGGGCCAATTCTCGGATTCTCGCATGTATCTGGCACACAGCGAGAGCATCTGCACTTCCTGTTTGGAAGGACCTTGCTTGCTGTTACTGTCCTAGCATTCATAAGATTTATGTTTAACTTCAAACCAGCTGATTCCTGCAGTTCGCTGGAAACATGCTATAGTGTACAGTTGCCTACATCACCTTGATCACATTTGTTGCCCGTGCTTTCCTGCATCTTTCATGAAAAGTTATAAGATAAATAGGTGTTTGAAACCTATTAATTATATCGACAACAAATCAATGGCCTGTACAGAGGTATCGTATCATACGCAATTAGTTATCGTGGATCCGAATTAACAGGAAAACTTCTTTGAGACGGAATTTCAAAGTAGACATCGATGTCACTATCGTATCAGGAGTCATTAATAATTAAGAGATGATCTCAAGCAACTTTCAAACACTCTGATGCTGATTTTATATTGTATCAAACTATTGGAGTTCATCGCAAAATGGTGTCACATGTTTATTTACATCGGCGGGGGATGACTTTCTTAAGGCCTTTCTCAATGACTCTGTCGTAGTCTTATTTAAAAGGTGGCAAGTTACCAAGTGAGCCACCTGAGATGACGTTGTGACGCTGCTCAACGAGCGTTTTCACCCAATTACGACTCGCACCTCTTTAGCTGTGGTGGACAGCCATGTTAGAGGCTCTTTCGAGAAAGACTATTAAGGCGTTATATAAATGTTGTATAGACCTATATACAAGTACATTAATGGGCATGTGTATGTTACACGACGGTTAGAGTTATTATGATGATAATACAGTTTGTAAATTTGGTATAGGCTGGATTTTCATCAACTTTGCTACTAAACGTAGATTTCCTTTGCCTTTAATCTTATACTTATACTAATACTTAGACCAAAACCTGGTCTTGTACTTAAACTTAAACTAATAGGCCTATTTATACGGTAAAGTAGACTTAGACTTATAGGAAGGGTTTTATGCCTTCCACTAAGCTTTCTTTCTGTATTGGAACATCATTATTGCCAATTTTCCAGTCTAATAATTATTCTATAGTTATATTTGAGGCTTTCAGATTTCTTGATTAATTCGTTTAAAATGCATTTGCTTATGTTTTAGGTAAACCCTACACACATTTCTTTCGTCCAATGAGCAGAAAATTCAATACAGCGCTTTATTCCTCAGTAAATTTCTACCTCAATTACCGGGCAAATCCTCCATTAATATCTTATACCAATTGGAGTTTCGTAAATGCTTCAGGAAGTACAAAGGAATATTCCGGCGCCAACGATATTTTGCTCAATTATCAATTTGAACTCTCATTTACACTTGACTCAGTGAACATGTATGGAAATTACTCCATCACTTTAACCAACAGTTACGGATCAATAACAGAAACTTTCCAAGTTCTTCCTCCGGGTAATTCTAATTGATTCCAAAATGTAAATTCCTATAATACGGTTGCAACGCATAAGATATCAATCGATGTTCAATCATAATCACTGTGATAGGAAAAGTCGAGATCTATGATGGCTGGCCAGAGATCTAGCTCGTTAAATATGTTAATGGATTTACATAACAGCATTGTGATTTAGGCAGTAATCAAAGCAAATTACTGCCAAATTATTGTTAATGCGACTGGACAGTAATCGCAATCTATACTGGCCAGTAGCACAAACGTAGATAACGCTGATCATTAGTTAATTCTCGGTTTTTCAGTTGTATTGTCGATCACATTAAGTTTGTGGCTATGCTGCACAGCGATTAAACTTTAAGTTTAACTCGCTGTGCAGTATTGCCATCAAATTTCTTACTCCAGTTAAATTCGCCTGGGTGTGAGGACAACTAAAGTAGGCCTATTGAACGACTTTTCATTGCACTCTTAATCATGACCAGCTAAATGCATGAATTCAGCTAAATCAGCATTCTTGACTTGTATTTTAATGCGCTACTGAATGTCTTCTGTTTCCTTTCTTCTAAATATATATAGGACCTCCTGACACTCCGTGGAATTTCAGTGTACAATATGTGACACACAGCCTCATATCCCTTCAGTGGCGTTGCATGTGGTTTAATGGCGCTCAACAGACAGTCTTTGTACGCCTAATGGATGTTGCAAACAACGAGGAAGTAGAAACTCAAACTGTTTCTCTTGCAACAGATTGTTACAATTCATCAAACAGCACACTATTTCAAAACAACATTCAACCAGAGACAAACTACGAGGCTAGCATCTGGTCATTCAACTCATTTGGTTCCAGTAGTGTCGTCAAGTTGGCCGTGAGAACTCCAAAAAGACTCATCTTCAACACTTCTTCCGATGATATATCAATCATGGAAAGTCAGGCTACAATCAATTTTCGCATAAAAGATTCCACCAAAGATACAATGTGGCTAAATGTAACTTGTTGCTTTGAGTTCACGACTCAGTGCCGCAATAAAGGGTACCTCATAGCCAGCACAGACAACCAAATCGTATATGACAAATTACCAACTGGACATGAATATGTATTCGACTTCATCGTATACGATAGTGACGGTTACACCTACACGTATACTATAGCGATTGTGAAAGGTCTGCGAGTGTTAAGAACAGAAGGTGGGTCCGTTGTCATAAAAATCAGTTATATAAAGCTCATAGGTCATTGATTTAAGCTAATCATAACTGGCTGAAAAGCGAAGGCATTACCAAACATTTTATATTTCAGAACTAATAAAGAGATTAATAGTTTACACATATCAAACAATAATGGCTTATATTTCTATTGAGACAGTTTGACCGTTGCGAGTGTAAACATTTTTCTTTATGCAGTTCAACCGTTTTGACCCACCTCAACGCACGATTGGTTATACGATGCAGTTCTGCGTAGGAATCATTAAAGTTATACTATCGGTAGAAATTTTCAAGTTAAAAGCTCAGTGTTATATCATAAATTGACAACTCTTTTTCAGCATTTTCAGATTATATAAACAAAAACAAATTGGGCAACATTTACTCTCCAAAGTTAACAATGACCAATCCGTTTACTACGCAACGTAAAGTATGTAGGTCATTCATATTTGCTGATTCGACAAGAAATCAAAAAAAGGTTGAGCACTATTATGTGTGGAAGGCCGAGTGATCGCCCTGGAACGTGGAGTGTAAGGGTTCGAGTCTCTGAGAGGGTTAATGTAGAAACTTTGAGCATTGCTTTCACGCACAAAATTATTGTTCAGTACCATTAGGTGATGTCTTGTCACTAGATGAAGTCCCTTTACAATATGGAAATACTATTATTACTACTAATTGTGAAGTGGAAGAAAATGAAGAGGGTGAGTAGGAGTAAGAGAAAGAGAAGACGTTGATGATGGAATGGCGGCGTTGTCACCAAAACCCCTAAACACCATCACATCACTCCTGTTCTTAAATCACTACACTGGCTAAAATTCCTAAACGAATCGAGTACAAAGTCCCATCACTTACCTACAACCCACCTCAATCTTCCCAACCCTTCTATCTTCGTCAGTTATTTACAATACAACCGCTACGCTCAACCCGCTCCTCTTCTGTCCTAACACTTCTCCACCCGTCCGTCACCTCATCCTTAAAATTTGGTGATCGCTGCATAGCCATAGCTGCCCCACCACTCTGGAATAAACTCCCCAGAATTGCGAAAGTTTTCTGGCCCATCATACAAATTCATCGATGCTCCACCGCTTGCAATTTCTGCATCGGCCTTTCACTCAAAACTCAGAACATTCCTCTTTCACAGTTCATATCCTGACACCCCTTCTTCCTCTTATCTCTCTCTCCTCTCCAACCCCAAACGCTACCTCCCACAGCTGTCACGCTGTCTCTCCGTCTGATTTTTGGATCTTGACCTAGAACCGAACTCTTTTGCCTATCGATTTTGTTTTGATTGGGCCCTGTGAATAAGCTGGTCCCCGCGGCGCGGCTTTCGTTGGGCGCTGTAGAAATCTCGGAATTACGATTACGATTGCAGTAAAGAAAAAAGTATGAGTAATACATTTATTTTGTTCACATGCCTCTATATAAACTACTCGAAAATGTGGTCCTGATATCGAAGGATTATTTGGCTGATGCGCAAACACGACAAAAGCAATCCAACGACTGGAGACCATTTTTACCCTCCGAACTTTCATCTGTGCTCATTTACTGGCTGCGTTTTTTTTCAATTCGAAAATGACGCTGCCATCATCTGTAGGTCCATGTTTAGTGGGCGACGGCAGCCGATGGATAAAGCGCTTGGCTGGCAACGCGGAGAGTACTTAAAGCAATTGAACAGTTCGGTTAACAATGCAACATCGTAGCAAGTAGAACTTGAATAAATTAAATATTATCAAAACTTCGTCTGTACTGTTGTCTCTTTGACCGCTAGTGACGCGTCATATATATACAGATGTTCAACTCATGCTAAAGACAGCATGACATAACAAGAGTTTACGACATATATGTACATCCTATTATGACATCGACATAACAAATCACTCCTTGAGCCGGAGTTTATTACTGAGCTAAGTGGCGTGTAATACACAGTCCTTGCGCTCAAGATCCAAAGAATAATTTTAAAACGGGTCAGTGTTCGCATAAAATAAGACTATAGGCAGATAAGACTTGTGCAGTCACGCCATATAAATTCGGTGAGACTTTGTATTAGCTTTTTACGACCACTATGTTTGCAAACTTGTATAAGTTATGGCTATAGGGTTAACCCTAACCCTTAAAGGCCTGAGGAAGTGTGCCTTAGGGTGTGCTCCTCATTGCTATTACCCCTTAGCAGGTCGAATAACTTGAACATAAACTTCTGAAGTAACCAAAGTTAACAACATTTGGAATATATAAATATTTTTTGTCACCTAATTTGTGATTCACTCGTGGCTCAATACAGATTAAAAAGTTAAGGATCTTTCTGGGTAGAGAAAACCGATCAGTAATTTAAATAATCCACTTTATCTTTAATTGATAAATTATGAATCCTAAGGGGTAAATTACAGACTTGCTTTTGTCAAATATTATTAGCGTGTGTCTTCCAAAACAAATGCTGGTCGTGTACCGTTCCAATCAGTGGCCATTGCCACTTTTCATGTTTACATTTCTTTTGTAATGCTTAAGTTTAACCAACAATAGAAAAGACGTCAGGTCACGCTTCGCATGACTTGATTATTGCTCAAGTGAGCACAAATACAGGCTTCCTATGCCCACATTTACAAGACGTCCCTGCCTCTGTTGTGTTGCAGGATGGTAGATTCGGTAGCGCAATGGGCCTGTGATTTAAAGATTGCCGGTACGAGCCTGCTAAGCGGACTTCTTGTAACCACCCTGGACAAGTTGTTCGTGCATACTTGTTTCGCGTCTCAGATATAATGACTTTGGGCACGTAATAAATGCAAATGATATTACCCTATGTTAAATACGCCATAGATATAACTGCGCTAATAAAATCTGAAAAATAAATGAAAAGAAATTGTTTTGCCATGCATATTAAAAACTCAATGCATGCATCAGATGCTTCGGTTTATAAGAGTTATGGAAAATCTGGATACTGCTAGAATTCAAAGAAAGAGGTCAAAAGGAAAGAGAATTTATGACGAAAAGTGTTGAAACGCTTATATAGTAATATAATTACCATTATTTCTGCATTTATTAGTAACCACAATCTAATGACTTAGCATCAATTGATTGGGCCGAGCAATTGTGAGTGAAGGACTTGCTCAAGGTCCCTACACAATAACCGTCTCGAATGTACCCGTAATCTCCACGTTACAAGCAGGGCGATCTCTCCAGTTTGCTACTGTGCAATCATACACGTAGGGAACAAATAACTTCATGCTTCACAAACAATTTAAGTAGAATTCAAATAGGCTAAGTGCGCGAACAAGTTTGCCTCACATTTATATGCATGCTTTGGAATGTTATAAATGCTCGAGTAAGAAGAACCAGGAAGAGACTCTTTATATTGCCCTTCTACTGTCAGTTATGCTTCAGTACCCAGCAAACCTACGGCTAGTAATTGCATATACAGTGTAAATCTGTATCATCAGTAGTCCTCGAAGGCGTTGGTCTGCGGTTTTCTTGCTTTTTAAAGCAGTACAGCAGGACAGTGTTATTGGATGAACTGCAGAAGATACTTAATTAACCAAAGTAAGTAGTCAGGCATTAATGCCATTGCCATTTCTTAAGCAACTCTTAACATAATTTAGGCTAGTGAGAGGGCCCTCGAGAAGTTATTAGAAGTCGATGTGTAAATATTTAATTAAATTGTATTACATTACAATAAATTACATTGTTATTATTGCTGCTATTATTATTTGTTTTATCCAAGGTACACATGATCCCTCAGGAACAAACAATTTAGCATAAGAACAAGAAATGCATCTCTGACTAAGTCTAAGGATCGGATTACCCTTTGTGCTTGAGCTTACATTGAATATTATTCGAAAACTATTATCTCCGAGAACAGTAGTGAAACCTTTGTAAGGCGTTGTCTAAACATCCAGACACATACAGAGATGAAAATTGTCGAAATATCATCTAAAAAGTCAGGACAAGTAGAAATCCTAGTAAGCAATATAAATGAATCGGTGACTAGAAAGAAGTTACTTTGCTAGTGCTTTGTATGTATCAAGGCATCTAATGTAAGGTTATTTAAGTCTTTCACTAAAGCGTTGTGACCTTCGTCTTATGTCGAATTCCTGCGTGATGAGCATATGCGACTAACTGTGACACACAAATTGTATTTACCCGCAGCCACACTAAGCTGAACTCTAGCCGAACAATCTGATTGCCTCGGGCATTTAGGTGGCATGAAAGCGACTAAGCGTATAGTCTCTTATAGGCCACTCTTCGTTTTTGTCTTACTGAGAGCTAGTTATAAATTTGGTTAGCATTGTATGCATATCATTATTGCTAAAGAATGATCCGACAGTTTTCAAACACACCTTAAGGTGCGAATTCATTGCATCTTTACCTGCCTACCGATGTTGTTTTGACTGAGCGCCTGTGAATGTGTTTTTAAACTTGTTTTTCACATTAGGTGGCTTATCTAGGAGGTGTCGTATGAATGTTCTTTAAGTTATACTTACAACTTGCAATTACTTTAAACCAGTGGTATCTTAAGCAGATAAGATAATTCGTCTTCATCATGAAAGCTCCTCTCTTCATGATTCTTACGCTCCACGTCAACGCCGCTCTGGCAGGTAAGTTAGTCTCAATCGTAGCTGTTAGAACCATCTAGTATATGACAACTGCCCACGCTAATTGATGTTATGCCAGATGAATATGATCTGCCCAACATACAGCCGATTTTTGTGATTTTTCGAACAATTGTATTGCGAAATTGGGCTTTCCAAGCCACGTGCAAGAGGATTGTACGTATGAGCTTAATAAATAAGTTGTTTAATGGTACCTCATTTCTCTGCTGTAACCTGCTGAAGTATCAATTGCATCATCAGTACTTCTGCCGTATCGGTTGAGTATCCTAGATGCCTAACTGTGTACCAGAAATGCAAATCAATACTTACATAGACCACTGATGCTACATAATTGGTAGAAATAAATAAATCAATTGAGTATAAAAAATGTATGTCGTGCACTAATGCGGATTAGATGTCATTTTAGTAAAGCAGTTTTCATCTTTAGCTTAGTAAACGATGCAATTCTTGATTTTAAGACATATGGGGCCTGCATATACAGGATGTACAACAGTGAACACCCTATGCACATTTTATTATTTATATAGCCGCTATGAACTTATACTGTTTTGGTTGAGTCACTTTGACGAAATATATGATATGCACTTCGTATGTGCGTGTGTGTGTGTGTGCTGTTGACGTCGAAGCCCTATTGTGCAAATGTGGGCCGATGAATTAGGGAGCAGATCAAATTTGAATGATTGAATATAGTACCGTGCATGTATATACATGCAGCAAATGTTTCTGCTTCAGTGGTTTTATACTCGCCTATGGTTTTAACCCGATTTGAAAAAGTCCAAGGAGGTAAGGTTAGGTTAAAACGGTAGAAGAATATAAGTTGCATTTATTGCCGAAACGTTTTTTATAAAAAAATAGTTACTTGCTTAAAATTAAAATAACACACATGCTGAAATTTCCTCATACATGTAGGATTACTAGGTTTCTAGCGGCCAAAGATTGCCATTGGTTTATGCAGGTTATTCATTTTGATAGATGACTTAGGGCTTCGCAGTATGTTATGTAGGTTCACAAAGTGCTTAAATTGCTGAGAGTGTGCAATAGAAATAGAAGTAAGTCAACAATATTCTGAAAATACTAATAAATGAGTTGGCTGTATTTTTAGATTTAAAAAGTAAATATTTGCAGATTTTTGGACAGTGTCAATGGACACCATAGGACGATCATTTGTAAAACGTACGGAACAAGTTATGGACTAGAAAACAAAGTGTTTTGTCTTTCAGATAAGCCACTCGTGTTGTCAACAAATCCGCCGAGTAGAAAATTTAATGCAATCGTAGGAGAAAGAGTTTACTTGTCGGTTCCTAGCATCAGCGCAAATCCCTCTCTTATAGCAACAGGGAGCAACTGGACTTTCGTCAGTTCACAGGGAATTGTCCTCGACTTACCAGATAACTCAGTGGCTGGTTCCTATGCGATTCCATCTTTGTCATTCAATCTCCCGTCGGTCAGCTACTACGGCAACTACTCTTATGACTTGACCAATGCCATTGGAACTACTACGGTTACTTTCGAGGTTCTTCCTCCAGGTTTGTGAGGGAACACAAACTCGTCACAATTCATCAAAAGACACTTGCTTCTGTCAAGATAGTCTAGTACACAAATTTACATTAATAATTACATAATAGTATAGGCCTATTGTATGTATGTATCTGGCTATTTATGTAACGCCTTTTAAGAACCTTACAAAGGCGCTAAAACTTGACTATCTAACAGATCTGAAATTGTAAGATTTAAAAGGAGTTGAAAATGTTTCTTGAGCTGTCTTTCACTTTTAGTGCATTTGCTTCCGAATGTGTCACACATATCCGCATCTTAATTAAAACTACATTGAAGATACTAAAGGAAGAGCTGGAGCAGAGCAGAGTATAAAAGCAGAATAAATGAACTCATGTTTCTAGAGCTCCTGTTTACCTGCGCGCACAGTTACTTGAAACAAGTTCCTTTCTTAAATAATTATTATTATTTCTATATTTATTAAAGCGCCAATATCTAATGACAATATTCCTGAGCAATTGGGTCTGAAGAACTTGCTTCCTAACTGTCTCAGAGGAGCTCAAACTCGCACACTCCCCATTGCAAGGCAAGCGCTAAAAAGAAACTTATTGTGTTAACGTACTGTGAAGTCTACTGTGAGTTAGGTGCTGGACTTAGGTCTATTGCAATAAATATTTATATTTTCTGTTATCTCCACACAAAAACAAAGACAGCAAAATGGATTCCATGTAAATAAACATGAGAGACTTGTCATATAGGTTCGATTATTAACTAGCGGTTGTAGCATACAGGTATACAACAGCTAACAACTTGTCTCTTCTTATACATGTTAAACAGGGGTTCCAGATCCGCCTGCGGCATTCAAAGTCGTCTACGTAACTCACTTCACCATCATGCTGCAATGGAATTGTATGTGGTCAAACTTCAACAGCCGTCTTCAGTACGTCTACACTCTCCTGAGGGAACTCAAAAGCAACGTCACAGTAGGAGCTTATAACTATTCCGTGAGTGGCACTTGCTATAGTTCAGCATATAATGTCCTCTTCTCTTCGGCAATACAACCGGATACGCAATACGAAGCCAGCGTATGGTCGACCAACAACATTGGATCGAGTAATGTTACTCAACTCAACGTGCGATCTGCAAAAGTCTTTCGTTTTGTGGTGTCGTCCGATTCGATTAAAATAAATGGAACAACAGCAGTTATTAATTATCTGGTCGAAAGTGGAAACATAACGCGTTTCTACGTTACTTGTTGTTACGAATTAACGGCTGCCTGTACCCCTAATGTCTTGTTTTACGTTAACAACACCTTTAGCCAAGTCAGTTTTTACATTGGATCTTTACCGAATGGCACAGAATATGTTTTTGATTTCACTCTGTACGTTGGTATCGGCTATACTGTGGGATCGGTGAAGGGCATAAGAGTTTCCACTGAGATTGGACTGACGACTATTTCTGCTGGAAATACTGGTTAGTTAATAAAAGCTGTTTAAACATCATCTAGTATTTACTGTTTTGTCGCCACTAATTTACTGTTTCTTCTTTTCCATAGAGCATACCTTGTATATATGTCTGTGTGTATGTATGCATGTTTGTATGTGTCATTGTTATCACTGGACACAATGAACAGCTAAATATGATAACCACTTTTAACTGTTAAAGCTGTAAATATAAGGTTAAATCAGATAGCTGTGATATTTATGATGACAGTCTTAATAACAACACCGAGTGATTTTTCAACTCGTTATTTTCTGCATGATTTTCAGATGGCACCAGTGGCTCAAGCGACTTGGCTCCGGCAGTTATTGTTTTAGCTGTACTATTGGCTATCGCTGTATCTGCGATAGCTGGAATGATGCTTGGATTTTTCATCTGGAAGAGGCGTCATTGCCTCCCTACATCCCAACCTCAGGAGATCACAAATAATCTTCCCGTTTGTCATTTCATTTTCATTAAGAATGTTAATAATTATAATGAAAAGCTTCTATAGCGCCAGTGTTTGCTGCACAAGGCAATGATCCATGGTGCCGCAGTCAAACCAATACCCAGAAAGTCAGTCCACTGATGTTATGTCATACATGATTATATTGCGCCTCTTCCAGGCATCTGCTCAGTAATGTTTGCAGTCCAGCTACTGCCGAACAGAACAAAATGAACCAATCAGACGTCTAGTTTAACTGTGAGGTCAATGTTAACGTGTAGCAAAAAATAAAAATAGAGGTCAAAAGGCCAATGGTAAGGTGTGATTATTACCGCACGAACATATTGCAAATGGATACTTATTTAATTTACACCACAAAGTCATTTTTGTTGCAACATTATTCCAAGCCTACACTATAACCTACATATAATTTAAGACATGTATATAGAAGGGTCACATACAGCGGAAATTAAGAACGCTATAACGATTAATGTTTTCTGTTAATAGACTAATAACAAATCGATTTTCAATTAATCGAACTGTTTTTTTTGTATTACAGCCGAATTCAGGAACGAGTCGCTCGGAAGCTGGCGAAGAAAACCAGTATGAAGAGGTGGACCGGCAGAGAAGAGAAAGCCGGGTCTACGCGAATCTGGATCATACTAAATGAAGTTTTGTAGTTGGCAGTATCGTCGCAGGTACTGTCTCACTGCACTTCAGTCCAGACAACTACTTTTAACTGCGGCATTCAAAAAATTCCACGTCTGCGAACAATTATGCGTTATTAATATCATATAGCATTAATAAATGTCAAGAGATCAAAACAAGAACGATTGGTATGAATAAGTTCAATATAGGCCTATAAGGCTTCTGTGAACAGGCTGCTACCTGAAACACGTGCAACGTAAGCATTGTAGCAGTAGTGGTCAGAAACTCTCTGATGTTGTTTTATGGTAACATTTGAATGTTGAAACATAGAAGCAGAGCAGACGCAGAAGCAGAGTTAGATTTGACGACAGCCAATCAACGTTCTGATTTCGATTTATTGTTTAAGTGACTATTTATGCTTCTTAGGAGACATAGCAAACCACAAATAAGACGACGTGACTCTAATTCAAAATATCTAACTGGTCTTTGCTGGTGTTATGATCACTTTATTATATCAAATCAAAGCTGTAGATTTTTATTTCACACAGAGAAATTGGCGATGATGTCATGACAGCCATAAATGCTAGAAAGCAGTGCTAACGAGGAACTTGAAGAAGAAAGGGAATGCGGATCTCGACATATTACTTGCTAACAAGACAGTGACAATCACAAAACTTTTCTGCATGACAGCTAAAGAAATCCTACTCAACGCTGTTTAGTTTATATAATTGTGTTAAATGTATCATATAAAGTTGAGGCCTATGTGATCAGGATATTTCAATCCGAATTGTTTTCGCCTAAACCTTGTGCCTTGTAGGATACATGCTGCCAATGAATATAGATTATAACTTATTGTTTTTGATGGTTTCTGTCCTCTTTATAGTTTAATAGAGAATTTTATTGGCAATTTATTGCTATATCTTAGAATATTCATTTAAGTGATGACCACGATAGCGATGATTATGTCGTCGACGATGACATACCAGTGATAAAGTCGTGATTTTGACGACAATGATTATTTGGTTGATCTGTTGAGTTCTAGTGCTCGATATAAAATGACGATGAAAATGACGATTAGGCCCCTATGTTGATTGTGGCGGCTTGACGATTCTCGTTTATCTAACTTTGTTTTTGCAGTATTCAAAGTAGACTCTTATGCTAGCTTCTTTCTATATGTATCTCATTCCTGCGGGCGTCAATTAAAGTAAATTATTCACACTAAACTCTGAATGTTTGGTAAAAGTATCTTTGAATTAGTCTTAAAATTCAGATCTTGCTTTTGACACTAGGTTGCTACAGGAACTTAGGTTTTGCAAAGTCACTTAATCACGTGCTTTCTGTGGTTGAGCTACGCTACATTATTACATAAAACCAGATGCCACGAAAAGCCAGACTTGCTACTTTGTTATCGACATTTAAATAACTTGCCAAGACCCATCATGTTAACATTGGCTTTTGCACATGGTGTCAACTGTTAACTTGGATGGGACTCCGCCGGCTGAGTTCTACGCGTGTGGGTTAGCCTGCCAGTGGTGACTTCTCTAGTTATCTGAACTATTGAATTCATCTAAGTATGCTATATATCATACGGAGCCGAAGAGTATTTTGTAAATATGAACTGTAAATCTGTTAGTGTAAACTGTTCGGTTATCATGTAAGGATGTTATACAAAGAATTAAAACCATGATCTTACCCACCGTAGCCTGGCTTCTGGTTTCTCTGACCTGTTGGAATTCTGGAATATTGGAATGTTGGACCTGGTTTAATAATAAAAATGGATTATGATTTGTGAATGCGATTTTGACTCGAAGTGGTCATCGACTGATGCTTTAGATATGATGATAACGGCGCTATAGAAGTCATTAGATTAGAGATGACCGCTGAACTTAGTATTTAGTATTTGGACTTACTTTACTCCCAGAGTGCTACTTGTGGCTGGAAGGAACGGGGAGAAATACCGATTGGCTGCAATAAAATGTATGGGAAGAATGTATTTCAAGGGGGGACAGTCTGAACAAGTGAGGTTTTACCCTTCCCATCAACAAATGACACCCGATCTATGTCAAGCACTTAGTGGAGAAACGCTTCGTTTTATATAAAAAAGTTTCTAGAGATCAGCGCTTTTTGGTATACATCATTTAACAGGGTAATAATTCGAAAAAGATGAAACTCTAGACCAACATCACAGAACAAAGCAGACAGAAACAAGTAGAACACGACCAAAAGATTAGCCTCATGTAGTTATAGGAATTCAGTGGCATTGTCGCGGGCACGTTATATAATGTATATAACTAGCTATTTATTACAGCCTTTAAAGCACCTCACAAGGGCGCTAATACAGCGATGCTAACGAGTTCAGATAGTGTAAAATTGAGTTAAGATGAGAGGCAAGTTAAGTTTATTTCGGCTCTGCATTGCGACCACTTGTGCATTGCAGCCCCTTTTGATCACCGTTACATATTCAGTCAATTTGGGATTCAGTGGGTTTGAAGTTTTAGTGCAATATGTTGAAGCAGATGTCACATCTGGTTGTGCCCCGGCGTATGCGTCTAACTGGTTGCGCTTGAATGATTCTGTATGAGAATTTTACAAGTCAACTGGTTTTGAGTCATGCCAGAAATTGTCGTCGCTGGTTGGCGCATTCTGCAGATATAACTGGTTTGGCTACGGTCCATGGATTGGTAATATGACTGTACCTCATTGATAACACCTTGCAGATAAGTAGCGCAGACAAATACATTTGCACGCCCGTACACAGAACGAAAATAGCGACTCAGTCTATGCAATGTCACTTCATTCAAAATTACAACACACAAATGCAACCAGCGAGGATGTGTCTAGATCAAGAGAGGCTTTAGACCAGTGCTTCAATGGCCTCGACAAAAGAGCTAACCTAAATATGGCTTAATATGTGTGTTGGCTATATCTACATAGCGAATAATAGTGTACACATATATTAAGCCATCTGCGAGTTAATAATAATAATAATAATAATGGAGACCAGCTACCTTCTCCAAAGACTCTCAGTGGCTGTCCAGCTTGGGAACGCCATCTGCTTCTCCGGAACTCTACAATGAACATATAGGATGATGATGATGATAATAATAATAATAACAACAACAACAACAACAGATGGGCTTTTGCATTCTTCGCCAAACATTTTATTAACAGGGTCAAGTAGGGAAATAAGATATTTTGGTGGACAATTGATAGGGATTTTATTGCAATGAATGCATAGAGGAGCTCATAACAGTATACAAAAACAACCGTTTTCAAGCTATTTATTCGTCCTATTCCTCTTAATCCCATACTTATTTCCTTGTTACTCCTACATTTCCATGATCTTTGCTTGCTTTCTCGCTTCCTTCCTTTTCTTCATCCATCCATTCTTTATTTTGTTTTTGGGTGATTCCTTTATTAATTCCTTCCTTCTTCACTTCCTTCCTTCCTGTAAACCTTCATTGCTTATTATTATTATATTATATTATATACCGTCTTATTTTCCATTTCTGGAACATCGGGCAAATTTCTGATTACAATTAGAATTACAATTGCATGGTATTCTTCTTGAAGCCTTTCTTACTACCTTTCTTCTCTCTCTTACTACCTTTCTTCTCTTTCTTTGTTTCCTTGTTTCCTTCCGCCTCTGTTTCCTTATTTTATTTCTTGTTAAGTTCCTTTAAGTTCCTTAATTTCATTCAGCTTTCTTTGTATGGCTTCTTCCCTTTTATAGTCCTGCCATCCTTCTTTACCTTTTCTTTCCTTTTTACAGCGTTATTTCAATCTTTTTAATTTCTCCTATTTTCTTATTTCCTTCTTTCCTTCTTACCTTTTTTAATGTTTTTTCATTCTCGCTTCTTTGATTTTTCGTTTCTTCGCTTTTTCTTTCTGTCTTACTTCCTTTTTCCTGCTGTTCTCTATTTTTGCTTCTTCGTTTCTTTTTTTGTTTCATCTTCCATTCCTTTGACCTCTTTCTTATTCCGTCTGTCCTTCCTTATATTTCTTCTTTTTCTAGGCGCAGTTAGGTCTGAACTTAAGACAAGGCGATGCATAAATGACCCATGCGCTAAAATAACCCTCACAAAAGTTTGTCTACCTGATGACATTTGCTTAGTTAAGCAAATGGCATCTTGACTTAGTAAGATCTTGTTTGCCACAAGAAGAAAGTGAGAAGGGAGTATCCCTGTGCATAAAGTCCTCACAAAAGTGTGTGCACCTGACGACATTTGCTTAGTGTACAATACAGTTAGCTTAGGCTTTCTATTCGGGTCTTCGTTATGATGTATGACGCAGATAGAAGTGAATGCAAAAGCACCTGGGCTGAGTAAGGCTTTATTTGCCGCAAGAAGGAAGTAAAAATGCCAAAAAGGTAGATTACTTTCTGTGAGGACAGAGTCTGTGTTGTCAGACCGGACGCAGCCGAAACGCTAATTGTGTCTGCTGTTTAAAATACAGGTAATTTTTCGTTAGATGATCGCTTGGTAAGTTTAAGAATTGATATAGAAAAGCAAAAATTTGGATTTGAACTTAGCGATCGATTCGCCTAATAAATTCAAATCTGAATGTTCTGCTGCTAATACTACAGTAGGAAAATTCAACATTGATTTGATTTTACATATTGATGCATCACTGAATTGTATTGTACTGAATTTCAAATTTCCCCATACTTTTCCTCATACTTTTTCGTACTTTTTATACTTTTTTACTTTTCATCATCACTGCTGTAGTCGTCAGCTATAACAGCAGCACCATAATCAACATCATCACCATTAAACTATTGCGATAGATTCATTGGATTTCAGAGATATCAGTAGGCTAAGATGCCCAATCGTGACATATGATACAATTTAATCTAATGACTTTTTATAGCGCCGTTATTATAATGCCCAAGGTATCCGTCGATGGTCGCTTCAAGTCAAAATCGCAATCCAAAATCATAATTCGCTGGAGAAGCCTGGTCGAATTCCGATCCAGTGACACTTTTTCTCCAATTTTCTAACTTAATAACCTTTCTTATGCATTCGTTACCCACCCTTCCTTCGCATTACCTCCACAACACTTGCCAATTCTGTCATCGATTTTGCCTGTGTGCTTCTCTAATTTTTCTCTTCGTCTCCAAATCTTCTCCTTTCCGTCTAATCCTTTCCTGTTATGTTTTCACATTATCCAAGATTTGAAATCTTAGTTATCAGACTGTTCCGTTTTTAACTTCCACTTGAAGCGCCTAAAGATTGAAGTCCTGTGCATAGTAATAACTTCTTTCATGCAGATTACATTACATTAACTAATGTTCCTCATAGTATTTCAAGAATTATTCAGCGCCATATCAATATGTAAATTTAAATCAAGCTGTCATGTTAAGAATATACGAATAACACGAAGGCAGTTGCGTATTACTAGTAATACCTTCTTCTCCATTCATCGGTACCTGAATATCCAATCCATGCACTTGAGTGGAGTTAGACAGTCTTCCAGAGTAAGGTCTGTGATTGAATAGCAAGCTGTAGTTAACACGACCAACAACCTGGACAATAGGAAAGTGGATTGAGGCTATTTGAGGATGTGGAATCGACAAATTTTAGGCTGATATTGTAGTTTTGTGTCATTTATTAACACTGACAGACTTTCCACACTATGTCAATTTGATTCTAATTGACTCTAATCTGGTGTGATCTATTCGAAGCTAACCTACCATATTGTAGGATTTTTAATTAGCAATACACAATATTCTCAGATTACTAAAGTTCTTAAGACACTAGGTTTCAGTGCCAAAATTGTAGACTTGTAGAATTTTCGGTCGACAGTAGTGTCTCAGGTGATGATGTCAAAGCTTTTAACAGGAATGCAAGAGAAGTAATTTATTGTACATGTAGTTCCAAATGCAGTAGATCTGAGACAGATAAAAGTTTTCTTAACCTCGATAACATTCTGTTATACTGTTATCAGATATTGGCAAGAAAATGTTGCTATTGTATTCTGTTTGGGTCTTCTGCATCAATAGCGCGCTCTCAGGTAAGTCGAAAAGTGATTTAGATACTATAAAATGATGCACACTCTTACGCTTCATAAATAGTTTAGACAAACGAATTCAAGAACAGTGTTAAGAAAATGATTACTTTTTATTAGTTATTGTTCACTAAGTACTGACTTCGCCGCTTTGTACTACGAGAAGTAAAACAAAGCACACAAATATATGTAGACCACCGTGTCGCGCTGTGTACAACACAGCAATACACTAGTCCAGAATCCCGGACCTTGGAATTCGTCCACTGCCGGCTGGGGAGCCGAAGATCGGAAAATGGCCGTGTCCCTAGGTTTCACTAAGTAGTAGTTGTTGCATTGCTTAACGGCATCTTATGGCATCAAAGGCCGTCGACGTCGCCCTCCTCCTTTATCCAGGCTTGGGACTGGCACTACCCAACTAAGGCGGTGACCGAGTTAAGGGCATGGCAGCCTTACTTTATGAATCTAAGCTGTGCGTAATATATGAAATTACATGCCGAGTTTAGCAATGAGCATGTGTATAAAGAACGATAAGAAATAAAGTAATAAAAAATAATGCTGCATGCTTAAAACTGCTTATCTGTATCTCCCTCGACTAAAGCAATTACTACAACACCTGGACTGCAAAGAAAATCTCGTGGGGAAACAGTCACCTTCCAGTGGTCCGTGACTGGATCTATATCAAGCTATTCTGTCTACAGTCAAACATCTGGGACATTGAATACAAACGCCAATTATACGATGGATAGCCAAACTGGAGTGGTAACTCTCGTCATTAGGAACATTCAGTTGTTGGATGCTGGAAACTACACATTATCAGTGAACATGGGAACCACAGTACAAACAGACACTGGTGCTTTACTTTTTGTGTACGGTAAGTGAGAATATCATAATTCCTACAGTATACATGTATGTATGTATGTGTGTATGTGCGTATGTACGCATGTATGCATGCATGTATGTATGTATGTATTGTTAGAGTCGGCCCACATGGAAGACCCGGATGTAAGGAGTGATTGAAGGATGAGCCGTCTCTTTAGGGGGCGTAACCCCAGAAACCTTATAAAAGGGGAAGTTTCTTTCAGTTGACTGAGCTTGGCTAGTTAAGATAGGCTGAGTCCTTCGTGGCTCTGTTTCTGTTAGTCGCCAAGATTCCGTTTTAAGAGCTGATGTAAAGGTCCTCCGTCTGTTGGAGGAACCTGAGAGGTTTGTGTGTTCAAGTTGTTCGCTGATGTGAAGACTTCGACATTTGGTTTCAAAACAGCCGTCGACGTTCTGTCTGATGTCAGGTATTTTGTGTTTATGTGCTATGACCTCTTGCAAGTGTAAATATACATTTTATCTCAACCCAAGCGAGTTTATTTCCTTTTCGTAGGGCTAGCACATAACAGTATGTGTATGTATGTATGCATGTATGTATGTATTAGGGCTGTACCGAACATTCGCTTCGTATTCGCTTCGGGGCCGAATAGTGGGCCAAAAAGCTATTCGGTATTCGGCCGAATAGTAGCGGTCGGACCGAATACGAATAGTGGTCACGTGACATCGGTTTCTGCATATGCGGCTGCTATAGCGAGTGGACTGAAGTGACTCTCTCATTAAAATAATATATGCTGTGGTTGCAGCCAGGCGTTGCCTACTGCCTGGACCGCGGTATCGAAGTGTCAGTATCTCATTCTTTGTGTACAGTGTGACGTTCAGCCTTTGAGGCTTGAGCAGGTCAATTGTTAATATTCGTATTCGTATTCGGCCGAATAGTTGGTCCAATTATTCGTATTCGGCCGAATAGTGATAATCACCTATTCGGTACAGCCCTAGTATGTATGCACTGTATGTATGTATGCATAAATGAATGCATGTATATATGTATGCATGTATGAACGTATGAATGCGTGTGTATATATAGGTCCCTATGTATTTATGTATCTACGAAGACACTAAATACAGTGCGTTTAAATAAAGTCCCTGTCACGGCGTTTGCGAAAAACACAACTATCTAAGTGATCTAAACAAGTGCGTTTTAAGGCAGTTTTGAGCATGTTTGCTGAGGCAAACAACTCATTATAGCGGAGAAAACTATTTAAATTGATTATTTAAAGGTGATTTCTGGACTTACCGCTAGTTAATTAAGTAACTTGGGATGCTACATTTATAGGCTGATGGCTGGTCCCATTATTTAGTATTTTGATTCATTTGCGTATGACATCAATCGACGTCATAATCACAGTTAACTGAATTCATAATTATTAGTAATACATTATAGCTCTTTTGCGCAACTGATTACCTCGTACCCACTCCTTCATTGCGCTTATAAGTTTCGTTCTTATTGTGTCATTTTCTTCGAATTTACCCAAAAGGATAAGCTTTTGCTTAAAATATCTCTGAATTGGAGGCATACTTTTAAAGCACGCAGCTTGCTTTCATTGTATTCATGTATGAATGCATCTGCATGAAGACATTCCATAGTAACTTTAAGTAATTTTACTGCTTAATAGATTACTTACCGATACGATTGCTTATATCTTCGATTGCACGCGTAAGTTAAACGTATGCAAAAATTGCCTATATACTTTTTCTTCTAAAGTTATCGTATTAATTCAATATTAATTTTTAGGGTCATCTCAAAGTTTTGTGAATCAAACTTCTGATGGAATTGGGCAACTACCGGCAACTGAAGGCGATACAGTCGAACTGACTTGCACTGTGATACCGACATCCTTACCAGAGGCGTATCGGCCTAAGATTTACTACACGTGGTACATAAATTGGTTTGGCACAACACTTCAGAACATTTCTAGTGGACCAGTAATTTCGTACTTTGGCGATTTAGTTCCTGGATATAGCACCAAGGATGATGGAAGAACTCTTGTGATCGCTTCGGCTCAGTATCGTGATACTCGAGGGATCTACTGTCGAGGGCAGGAGCAGTGGTCACCGCACACATCCGACGTAATCTGGTTTTACTTAACCGCTGAAATGTTAGTATTAATTACGGTCGTGTATAGATTATAGGCATTAAAAGTTGTAGGTATGTTTGAAAACTCTTAGCACAATATGCCTACCTAGATGTGACATGTCCTTGAAACTGCCAAATTTCCATTCACAATTTCACGTTCCTGTCATAAAAATACAGAGCAAAATAGACTTGTAGGCTAAAACGAATATTATTTGGCTTTATATTGACAGTATTTTGCTCAATAATATCCGTTCAGTTTTTCATGTCCTTCGTAGTACTTTGTTTTTGACTAAATCTATAATACACTATCTAGAATCAATGTCTTTTCAATCCCATACCATTTAGGTACTGTCGTAACTCAATAACTCTGCCTTCAACTTGCCTAATGTGCTGTTAGATTTGTTTATAGCAGCTCTTTCAGAATAAAATATTCAGAATAAACTCTCCCGATTTAGGGCTTAGTCTTGCATACATAGCTAAGCTCAAATTTTGAGATAACATGCTGCAATGTCCTGCCTTATTTATTTATTTATCTGAGAATGAACAATGAGAGAAAGAATGTTCGACAGTGACAATACCGCACTAAAGAGTCCTATTTTGCGTCATATGTTTCTTAGCGCGAGATAATCACTGATCAACTCTGTCAGATAAGCATCCACAGCCACAGCTTGAAACTCTCAAAACCTGTGTTAACATGTGGAGCTAAACTGAAAAACGAGTCAGCATTCTTAGTGACCTGTTCAACTTCATATCTTTTTTTACCCTTCATTTAAGTGCAATAATTCACATTATTATATTTAGTTAACTATATTTAGGCTTTTAAGCCCAATCGGAAACATCTGTGATGTTTCGTTTCAACTATGGTATCAACTTCTTTTTAATCACCAGTTTCATGCGTATTTTTCACATATTATTGCAAAAAAGGAATGAATATTAAAATATCTAATTTATAAAGCAGCTTGGTATTAATACTGTTTTGAGAAAATCCTGTTGAAACTGGATATTAGGCCTAACACGTAAAATAAACTTTCGGAAACTGGCCTTGTTATTAGTAGTCTAAATAATAAGATCAGTGTTTACATTAAGTGTGTACAATCCGCCTACTGTATTTATTAATCAGATTTCTTTTGCATAAAATCTGCATTATTGAGTCCGCTGTTGCCATGCCTCTTTATTTAATTTACGAGTTTCTTTTCCATTTCAGATCGACCGTATATCTATTCAAGGACTCCAGCCAGCAGAAAATTCAACGCCGTTATAGGTGACTCTGTTTCGCTCCTGGTGTATTTCCAGGCAGTGCCTGCAGTGACATCTGCAACGAACTGGAGTTTTGTAAACACAGCTGGATCTACTCATGATCTACCAGATGGGTTCTCATACTCCAATTCATACTCTCCATATTCTCTCGCATTTGCATTTACATCAGAAGATTATTATGGAAATTATTCAATTACCTTTAGCAACATCCTGGGCTCCACAACAGAAACTATTGAAGTTCTTCGTCCAGGCAAGTAATTTACTTATACAAGACAAAAAAGTTGGGAGAACCACTGAATTATCATCATCATTATCATCGGTAGTGGTGGTGGTGGTGGTGTGGTGGTCAGCCAATAAAACCGTGTCTGAATGGCCACATATTAGTGACATTTTGCATGAGCGTCAGAGTCGCGACGCTAGTTGTATTAGTTTTAGAAAGACGTTTCATTGGTCAGACAAGAAGTGGTACTTTCTTCAGATTTAAGTTCGATCGATAAAAGTACCGGTTATAAATATTGATGGTTATTTGCCAGACTTTGCACTAATGCTGAGAATGAGAAAATGTTTAGTTGCTGCTGCAGTGAACACGAGGTCATGCAGCCGGCCCATGGCAAAAATGTTCAAGCTCATGAATAGCTTTAAGATAGTGATAAAACTATAGGTCAATCATTGCGTCAAGAATTATTTAAAATATATTCAAACAATGATTACTGAGTTATTTAACTCATTCTAATTTATTTCTAGGTCCGCCTGATGCACCATCGAATGCGAGAGCAGAATTTTTATCGCATTACTTCATTGTAATTGCGTGGAACTGTGTGTGGTTTAATGGCCGTCCACAAAAGATCTTCTTGCAACTGAAAGTTCCGGGTAACGATAGCGTAATCGACTCTTGGAATACATCTGTAACAAACGTTTGTTACAATTCAACCGATACTACACAGTTTAAGAACGGTATTCAGCCTGAGACGGACTATGAGGTCAGCCTCTGGTCAAACAATGACCTTGGTTCCAGTGATGTTGTCAAATTAACTGTGAAAACTCCCAAAACATTCAAATTCGTCGTTTCTCCGCAGAACATATCATTAAACGGAAATCAAGCCATTGTGAACTTTACCGCCTCTGATGGCAAAATAGCAAGACTTGACGTAACATGTTGTCTTGAATTGACCGGAGACTGCTACTATAATTATTACTACAATGTTAATGACACTCAAGTAAAATATGACAATCTGCCAAAAGGGAATGTGTATATATTCGACTTTAGAGTGTATGGTGGCAGAAATTTATATTACTTGACAATGGTGAAAGGCGTTAGAGTGTCGAGGGTTGGAGCTAACGAACCTGATGGTGAGTTTGAAGCTACAAATAATAATGAAAATCGATTTTTGTAAGATTTAGAATTTTGCTTTAACGGATACGTGCTAAAATATCGTGCAAGTTTTAAAATAGTTTTCTACATAATGAATTATTTGATCCTGGTTGTACCAACGCAGATGATATTTGTGACATATTGATTTACAGCCAGGGGTATAACCTAGAATAATAGCCTGGGTTGTGTAGTCAGTTATTTCAGCCTTCACTGGCCGTACCCGAAGTCACATGCGCTTCTCCATGACGGCTGGTTAATAGCTGCATCCCTTTATGAGACGCACCAGAATAAACGTATTTTCCCTTGATCACGCTTTTACGTGATTTCGAAATCGTTCTTTGTTCCCTTAATCTTATCTCATATGATCCAATCCGATCCCACTCTATTTATCTATTCGAATTTGGAGAAATCTATAGTTTTATTATCTTAGCACAGAAATAACAATCCTTGGTCGCTTTGAAGTGCATCCTAAGTCGGTATGTTTTCAAAGTTCTTCTGGCAGATGTAAATAACATCCGAAGGGTCGTGAAGGGTCTTTTTTGCGAATTTTTATTTTTTTAGAGATTAGGTCTATGGTTTAGAAGCGTATATTTAGGATAGAATGCAGTGTCATCTAGGCATGGATGTAGTCATCACAACTAATTCACTAAGTTGACCAGCGAACAGCAGCAGTTTGTTGACATCAATTTTGTAAGCTGAAGAAAAAGACCGCCACTTTCTGCGCAGTCATCAGTAACCAAAAGCGTAACCCTACTGAACAATTTAAGGTCCAGTCATAAGAGATTTTTTGCCTCTTACATATTCGTCATTCCCTTGCTTTTTGCAATGTATCCAAAAAGTAAGCAACAACTTTAAATATTCTATCTAACCTTTATTTTTGAATAATTTGAAGTGTCAGATTTGTATTCAATGCTAAAATGAATCCAGCGCTTGAATATTTTCACGAAATTAATGTTTTTTCTGAACAGATGGCGAAAATGCGAATCCTCTGCTCATCCCGGTCATTGTTTTGGGGGTTCTTTTTGGAGTCACTGTCTTAGCGTTGATCGGCTGCTTCATTGCTTTTCTTGTCTACAAATGTCGTCAGAATGCACAGCCCAACAACTCACATCAAGCACAGGTGACAACTATTACATAGCCTATTCTGATTTTGTTCTGCGCATAATTTGGCAACTAGTCCTATTGTGTCTTGTAAATTTATCATTTACTTCATTAATAACCGAAGAGGCCTGAATTGGCCCAGATATCCTAGTATTCTGTGCATGGCAATCTATCCAAGCACCAAACGAACTCAATGTTCGTTAGCTTTACTGTGTTTACTAGTGTCCTATTCACAGCGCCAAGCTGAAGCATAGATACTTATTACAACTGTAACTCTAAATGATGTCTTTTACAGCTAAAAGTAGAAACATACGTTCGTGCTTTACATTGCCCGGCTAGCTGCTTCAATGACTTCCTTTCTGGTACTTCTATCTCACTACAGCATAATTCTTGCTTCGATGTTATCCAGCGCCAAGATGCTGATCGTTTGCTGATACATTTTCCTGCATACATCTTTAAAGATATCGATTACTCCTGTATCCAGCCTTCTTTGTCTATTATGGCTGAGTTTCTGACTTCATTGCACTGACTTTTGTTTCTCAATGTCCTCTCAACTGATTTCTGATGGTGGTTTAAAGTGATATCGTAGCCAAGAATCATAATCTGTTGAAGAAGCCAGGTCGAACTCAAAATCGGAATCTTGTGTTGCAAATGAAATATAGAAATTTCAATATTTGTATATTTAGCTGAATTGAAATATTTTGATATGTAAATCGTGATAACCATGACAGCATTGTTACAGAAAATGAACTTTCCACAATCGTGCTAATTTCATTTAAATCCTGCCTTGTGAATGTTTTACAGAGTTATGTTTTAATCTGTGTATATATCACAACAGCCAAAGACACACATAAAGGCCATAGCTCCAAAATCAACCACACAACAGAAAAATAACGCGTATGAAGAGGAGGAAGATGCATATGAAGCGGTGGACGAGATTCCTTCAAGGAATGATGCCAATTATACATCACTAGAGGTTTGATAGTCTCTCTCTCTGTCTAAGGGCGAGCCATTGCAAGCTTACAAGCTCATTTAATCCAAGACTAAATAATATTATATTTCTCTCCTTGGCCTTATACACGGCTTATGCAGACTTATCCAAGTGGTTCAGTCACTGGCTTAAGTATTTATATATTTTATGTTAACTTATAAACTGCAGCCTTAATACCTTATATCAGTTTTCTATGCATCAGTGAGAAAGCTGTCGTTATAAACTGTTGATTGAATTACTTTAGACACTGTGTTGCTTTTTGCAGTTATTTCAGCTACATGTTTTATATTCAGTAATATATATTCAGTAATATAAAGTAACGTTCATGAAGAAAATAGGAATGGAAATTTTTTCTGAGGGAAATGCAATATGAGGAACTACAAAACCGCATTGCAATTTGAAATAAACCTAAATACAAAATTTCAAAGTCTTCTAAGAAAGTGACACGGTATTAGATTGCTAACGTGCCTGTGTTTCACCTCTGTCTCAGAAGTTCGAATCTCACTATTTAATTGAAACCTACGAGAAAAGGTTTCCGGGTTACAGGATTGTCGTTGTCCTGTTCATGACGCAGGACCACCCTCCGAGAATTTCATAACTGCTGAACATACAGTAGAAGCGTATTATAACATTCTGAGCTGTTACCTAACTTTGACTTTAATTTACATTAAAATATTATGAATTTTTGTCGAGGTAGTCGGCTTAAATATTTTAAACTTTTGCTTTTGTGCTATACAGGGAAATCGTTATTTGAAAGATTAGAGCTTTCGAGTTGATGAAGGATGGTCAACAAATAGCATCCATATAGAAGTAGCATGGGCAACTCTTGTTTATCTGTGTATTAGTTGCCTTTCATCAGACACCAAGAAGAAGTCTTCAATGCCCTTTTAAAAAGATGACTTTTATTAACTTCGTCTGTTGTAATTTTATGTATAATAACATTATGTATATGTAGATATATACTTTATGCATATGAAATTTTATGCATAGTAACAACTACTGTTAGCTACAAATATTGCTTAAATTAGCTGCGCTTAACATACCAGTAGTAATACTGAATTTAGTTGTTTTATATCAGCCATGTTATGCACATATGGATACCAATTATCTTTGCATGATATATGTATGTTAACAAAAGGCACATTCCACGTTTCGATAAAGAGACTTTGTGTTCTATTTCTTAATCAGTGTCATAAAATGCTCTGTAGTAAGATATCTTATGCGGGAAACGTGGCCGTCTGGCGCGAAGTCAGTTGTGCTCGGTGAACGAGAAGGAGGTGGAGTGTCTAGAAGGTCTGAAGACAGTCGCTGGGTTTAGTCAGTCGCTGAGAAACAGAGTGAACTGAGGAAGTCGTTGGTAGAAGCGACAGAGCTACAGTAGATGGAGAGGTCGATAAGGATTCGGTCAGAAGGACTGAGAGAGCGAGGTCGTGACCGAAGTAAAGAGAACCCTAGAAGCCAAAGTGCTTAACTTCCCCTTGTCTTCGTCTTCGTAAATGAAGACGTATGTATATGTATATATAATTATTAAGTGTTAAGTTGTGCGTATTTAGAATATATATACGCTCGTGAATGCTTGATTTAAGAGTTTGTTTTTGCCGTATGCATGGTCTCGAGTGTTTGTACAATTTGTTTGAAGGGTTGCCTTAGCTAAGCTAAAGTTCAATATATTTAACTTGAAGGTTGCTGTTGTAAATATTGCAAGAGTTCTTTATAGTTTGTTGAATGAGTAATTGTGGTGGAGTTAAGACTGAGAGAATATAAGCTAACATTTGCAGGCTTTGTGTATAGACATTTGAATACTTCATACTGAATAGTTAACGACAATTTGTATAAGTTTATACATGAGGTTGAAGGGTGTTTATTGCAGCGTATGTTGAGATGTTTATTATATATATATAATAAACATCTCAACATACGCTGCAATAACCAGCCTTATATATATATATACATATATATATAGCCCGACTGGTTAATTTGGGCTGAACCCCTGGTCCAGTGAAGTTCTTCTGGGGAGTAGTCATTAGGCTGATGAAGAGGGTGGAACGGAGCTGAGATATCGCCGGAAGCCCTATTCTCTCTGCTTTGTCCGTTGGACTATTCGTGAGAGCTCGGGATTGATTTTTCTTGTTAATTGGACTTTATGAGAATTTGTCGATAATTGTGTCGAATGAAGGATCGTTGTAACTATTGAACTATAAATAGAGTTTTGAAAACAACATATCTGTAAATAGAAACTCGGATTCTGTTGTAAATTCCGAGTAGGCCTATAACTAATTCGCGACACAGAGCAATTTTTTAGTTTAAGCCACTGATGTCACTTTACTCTTCATTCTATGGCGAACAAGAAAAACCCATACTGAAGAAGCCTATTCTTGGATTAATTATGCAATTTTCATCAATCAACTTCCTATAGGTTTTTTGTCAACCTACTGTTAATTAAACCTGTAGGATATAAAGAGAAAAACATTTGCGCTACCATTCCTTAAAATTCTCTTCGTCGGTGATACGTATCCCTACATTATTACAATGGGTCTTTGATATCAAAGATTATTTCTTATTGTGTGCCGTAGTATGAGGACACTTAAAACGGGTCAGAATGTTTAAACAGTGCTCCTCTGCACTTTCTGCGTATGATACGTTGAAAAAGTCAATGATGGTGTTGAGATCACTATCGTTCCTTAGTCAAGCTTTTGCATGAGTTGTCATGTCTTATCACAAACGTTTTTTGAAAGAATCTCACAGTCTGAACATTAATCCTATGACTAAGTGGCAAAGAGTGGGAAACTCATTCTGCTTCCCGCATTTAAATCTTTTTTCTGTTTTGTGGAAAAGATTGCCCACTGGATAGATTGCTGTAGTCACATAATTATTAGTAAGATGATAGAACTCAATTGTTTTTACAAGCTTACAATGTAGTTTAATGTGCGCAAAGATGTCTTACAGGATTTCACAATTATGGGCAAGTGTTTGTCATAAATGTTTATAGTTGATAACACAAGCCTTTGGGTGACATTGCGCATGTCACCCAAATGCTTGTGTTATCAACTATAAACAATTATGACAAACACTTGCCCATAATTGTGAAATCCTGTAAGACATCTTTGCGCACATTAAACTACATTGTACGCTTGTAAAAACAATTGAGTTCTATCATCTTACTAATAATTATGTGATCAGCATAATTATGTCCGACATACTAAATTCAGTTTTCGCATACAATTCACGATGTCTACGACAAGAAATGACTATATGTAGTAGCAGTCAAAGGTGGAAGACAGTTATGCCTAAAATTAGAGATTTAGAATTGTGTTTTTAAATCTCCTAAATGTGTGACGATAATTTGTATTTCTAAAGCAAATTCTTGCATATAATTAAAATTCTTGAACACCTACTTACACAATTTAATACTTACACACTTGCAAGATTCCAATAAACGTTACATTTCATTTAAAATATATTTCATATAATTGCATATTTAAATTTAGCTGCATCTATGGACCTATGTATTTTCACCAAGTCATTTAGGGTGAGCTCCTTAAGTATACTGAGTAGATAAGACTCGCTGTATTACTTGAGTAGAGCAAATACAATACACGGAAGTAACAAAAACAGACTCAATGTCTTTGTAAATTGCGCAGAAAGAGACTTGAGATCGGACATTAACCTAACTTCGAGAGGTTAGAGGTATCCATGTAAGATTTTTATATAAGCGAAATGTTTTGCTGTGGCAACAGCGCAGAATATACGTATTTGAACCCCACTAGTACAATAGATTAGAGAACTGGACAGTAAAGGTCGAGAGAGATCAAAGCAAACATCTTGACATCACATTAATTTGAGTAGCTAATTGGAAGACGTGTTTTTGTATATGAGGATGTTTGCAGATCCTTCCAAACGTAGGCCCTATCTCAGCTGCTTAAGCTAGAAAGAATAAGCAGGCGATTAAATTTTTACAACTGTAACGCAGTAGCTGCCGTTAACGTCATTGCTCTACAAAGTTGTGGCTAGTAGACTGCAAGATAGTTCAAAGACTCGTACAACTAAAGTAAGTATTTTTGTGATAAATGTTTTCTATACTGACCGCCATTAATTTCAATAAAACAAATAAGTGTATATATTATTATTTAAATAAACTAGCGCTAATACATCTTCACTGAATATTCAAGTCAGTTTGTTTTCATGATCACAAAGAACAGCAATTACTTATATGTTTATGGTCGCAGGGATGCCCGATAGTCTAGTGACCACAGCTCAACCCTGCAAAACATAATGCTTACAGTTGTCATTTAAAAGAATAGTTAAATGTAAGAACATAATGTCAACAGCCAAGGCGGCCGTTGTGTTGCCTATCATGTCATTTTTATGTATTATTTAGTCATATGCAAAATTTGCTCGATAATTCTTGGTATATTTGGACTTCTACTGTGCATGAGTTATTCGTCGAGTCTTCCGTAGATTTCGTATGTTTTGGACTGTATTTAGTCGCTTGTGATCAAAGCCTGTTTCGTAGCGTGTAGCATTCGACATCAAAATTTCTTAAAGATATTTTATAGTGTTATTTCGGTGTTATTTATAGTGTTATTATTTAGTCCGGTATTAATATCAATTTGGCCATAAAATGAAATGTTAGATCCAGCGAATATTTTTTAACTTCTGAAGAAAATAATGTTTTGATGCCTTAATAAAATCAAATTATCACCTATCATCGTAAAAACAGATTAATCAAACATTACATGTTTATTACCAGGTGACTGCTTAATCATTCAGAATGACGTTTGTGACCTTTTTTACTTTCTGGTCCTATGTGTGACCAGTGTTTTTTCAGGTGAGTTCACAAAATTGAACATTTTCTTAAATATTTACATGGACTATAGTAGAGCCTACATGGCAAAATTTAAATGAAAACTTATAGCTTGCTATGCAGGACTTAGCAACTTTTTGATTATCTTTAAAATCTAGTATTTGAGAGAACTGTACGAGATACAAATAATCATCGGCGTTACAGAATTATAATTGTAAGCAATCCAAGATGTCGTTGATGTAATTTAAACCTTAACCTGCATAATTAAAATCAATAGGACCTATCCTATTTAAAAAGACTACATATGGTAATTTAACCCAGTAATCGAGGTCAAAAAATGTTCAGCGCAAACAGCGTTGATGGCCATCTTTCTTTTAACACTTACAGCCCAACCTATTGCCTTTCTAAGTTGTCAAAAGTTTGGTAACTCATATATACGCACAATATACTATCCGAAAGGTGGCTAAAGACTTTTGCTAGATAAAAAAGCTTAAGACAATAATGAAATATCGTGGTTATTTATTTCTGAAATGTGACTATATTACTTGTTTATAAACATATATATATGAAATATATTCTATATGGTAGTAACAATATCGTCACCTGCTATGCAAAGAAAATCGCATAGGAGAAAGCTGCACATTTCGGTGGAAAGTCACAGAAAGTTTTACAACTTACACTATCAATATTCTTTCAACCGGAAGTCCTACAGCATTGGGTTCAAACACCAATCACACGTTGAACAGCATTAAAGGCGTTATCACACTTTTCATATGGAACATACAAACATCTAATGCCGGAAATTACTCCTTGTCAATCAACACAGGACCTCTGACTGAATCGAACTCGGCTGCCTTGCTCTTTGTATACGGTCCGTCTATGCTCAATAATAAACTACAAGAATAATCAACATAATTTCTCAATGCCTTTGTTTTAATATTATCAAATGCACATACCATAAAGCTTCTCATTAACGCCTATGGCGTTTATTTTACGAATAGTTTTCACCCTCGGCGACAGTTGGACACGGGTGCTTATGTTTAACTTAAAGACGTTAGTTTGAACAGATCGTTTTAACCCGGTAAAATACAGGAAGTTTAACCCGAATACCGCTAACTACACCGGCAAAGCACGGCTGCGCGTCTTTCTCAGTTTTTTTTGTGCCATATGTTCATATGACAAACAATGGTACCAAATATCGCTATCATATCGGTGCCAGTCACTGATGCTCAGTCACTAGAAGTCATCAGCATCATCAGCATCAGCATCAGCATCCCCGGAGTGCAACCTCTTCCCAGACTCAGCTAATATTCGCGGTCTTGAATTAAACTCCTGATTGCGTGTGGCCCAAAGTTAAGTGGGTAAAGATCAGCATATTTAAAACTCAATGCATGCATCAGATGATTCGGTTTATAAGTGTTAAGGAAAATCTGTCTGACTGCTAGCCTGCATTCAAGGATACTGCTAGAATCCGAAGAATGAGGTCAAGAGGAAAGAGCCTTTATGATGCTTGGTGAAAAGTGTTGAAACGCGTATATAGTAATATAATTACCACTATTTCTGCATTTATTAGGAGCCACAATCTGATGACTTAGCATCAAACGATGGCGTCGAGCAATTGTGAGTGAAGGACTTGCTCAAGGTCCCTACACAGTAACTGTCTCGGGGAAACCCCTACTCTTCGCGATGCAAGCCGAGCGCTCTATCCAATATGCTAACGTGCCACCATATACATATGGAACATACAACATTATGCTTCATAAACGATTTGAGTAGAATTTAAATAGGCTATGTAAACGAACAAATTTGCCTCACATTTATATGCATGCTTTGGAATGTTATAAATGCTCGAGTAAAAAGAACTAGGTAGAGACCATTTATACTGGGCTTCTACTGTCAGTTATGCTTCAGTAGCCAGAAAACCTACGTCTTGTAATTGCATACACAATGTAAATCTATCATCATTAGTCCTCAAAGGCGTCGGTCTGCGTTTAACGAATTTTCTGGATTTTTAAAGCAGTACAGAAGGACAGTCTTATTGGATGAACTGCAGAAGATACTGTAAAGACATTTTAACCAAAGTAAATAGTCAGGCTTTACTGCCATTGCCATTTCTTAAGCAACTCTTAACATAATTAAGGCTAATGAGGGGGCCATCGAGAATTGTAAATATTTAGTTGCATTGCATTACATTACAATAAATTGCATTATTATTATTATTATTACTGCTATTATTATTTGTTTTCGCTCAAGGCACACAGAATCGCTCAGGAACATACAATTTAGCACAAGAGCAAGAAATCCATATCTAACTAAGTCTTCTACCCCACTGAGGTCTGCACACATTCCTCTGATAGCAACGGCATTTTTACTCTGCGTGCAAATTGAAAGGCGCCGAGAAAGACGGATTGTTCCACGTTGATCATTTTAAAAAAACAGCTATACAGCTGCCTATTCAGAAAAGAAGTCATATCCAGTCAGGCTGATCGATCCAAATCTATAAAATGCATTTAAAGCATGCATATTTTGTGTATTTACGAACCTTAGCTTGTTCAGCTGCCCTTTAGGTAACGATGTCAGATGAACAAATGACACTGCCTAAGTATGGACATTGCTCACATCCCAAGCAACATATTTGCCAGACGACCATGGCACCAGCGTTGATCCAACAGGTCGTTTTCCAATTATCACGAAGAGGGTCAGCTAAGTATTATTGGAGCTAGGTATATTTGCCTTTTGAAGAGCTCTTGAGATGACGCAGTTCAGGATGTAGTACCCGGTTGCCATTGAGCTTTTATTAGAGGAATGCGTTTTAAATAAAAGAGTTTCTGAAGACCTATCCTTCGGTATGTTATGTTTAACAGGGTAACCTTGAATAAGCAGTCCGTACAAATGGTTCATTTCTTTTTGTGTTCCTGCTATCCATACATTTTCCTACCCTTCGTTCTTCCTTACTTTGTTTTTCCAATGCTTTCCTTCTGTATACCGCTCTTTTTAAATTTAATTGTTTTTCTTTCTTTGTTCCTTCATTTATTTCTTCTTTTCTTCTGTTTTCTTCCTTTTATCTCTCTTGTTCCTTTCTTTGGTTTCTTGCTTCTTTCATTCAATTCATTCCAATTCCTTAGATTATGTGCTTCTTCCTTCTTTCCTTTCTTTCATTTTCTTAGCACACCTCGGTTTGAGCTCTAGCTACAATGGTTGATTAATGATCCGTGCGCTAAGTGGTCTTTCTTAAAATATGCTGACCAGTCTGCAGTTGTTCAATACGCCAATCTTCGAGGTTAAGCCTTCTATCCGGCTCTTTGTTATGACGCATAGAGCGTGGAGCACTACAGTCGAGTAGAGGCTTGCTAGATCTTGTTTGCAGCAAGTAGGAAGTAATCTGTGCCGAAAAGACAGTTCTCTTGGGTGGTCAAAGTCACTCGCTTTTCAGGTTTTACATAACTGAAGCGTCAGTTGTTTCTGCTTTTAAAGCACACATTATTTTTCGTTAGGTGATCGCTTGGTAAGTTTAAGAATTGATATAGAATAGCAAAAATCTGATTTGAACTTAGAGATCGATTCACTTTATCAATTCAAAACTGAATGTTCTGCTGCTAATGCTACAGTAGGAAAATTCAACAAATTGATTTTTACATATTGATGCAGCACTGAATTGTATTGTACTGTACTGAATTTCATATTTTCCCATACTTTTCCTGATCTTTTCATCATCAGTGCTGTAGTCGTCAGCAGTAACAACAGCACCATAATTAACATCATCTCCACCATTAAAATTCTGTGATAGATTGATTGGATTTCAGAGACATCAGTAGGCTTAGATGCCCAATCGTAACATTATAATACAATCTAATCCATGTAATCTAAAGACTTCTATAGCGCCGTCATCATAACGCCCAAGGCATCAGTCGATGGTCGCTTCGAGTGAAAATCGTAATCCAAAATCATATTCCGTTGGAGAAGCCAAGTCGAATTCTGATACAATGACACTTTTTCTCCAAGTTTATAATCTTTCATCTGCATACGTTATCTACTTTACCCTCGCATTACCTCGACAACTCTTGCCAATTCTGTCATCCATTTTGTCTGCGGACTTCTCTAATTTTCTCTTCGTTTCCAACTCTTTTCCTTCCCGTTTGATCCTCTCCTATGATCTTTTCCTACTTTCCAAGATTTGAAATCTTAGTTGTCAGACTGTTCCGTTTTTAATTTCCGCTTGAAGCTCCTATAAAGATTCATGTCCTGTGCACCGTAATAACGTCTCTCAGATTGCATTACATTAGCTAACGTTCCTTATAGTATTTAAAGTCTTATTCAGCGCTATGTCAATATGTAAATTTAAATCACGCTGTCACATTAAGAATACTTGAATAGCTCGAAGGCAGTTGCACTTTACTAGTTTTGCCTTGTTCTCCATTCATCTGTACCTGGATATCCAATCCAATCCACATGCGTCGAGTTAGACAGTCTTCCAGAGTTCAGGACTATAATTGAATAGCAAATTGTAGTTCACACGATCAGCAACCAGTGCAGGAGCAAACTGAAAAACCACGTGGATTGAAGCAATTTGAGGATGTGGAATCGACAAATTCTAAGATGAATTTGCCGTTTTGTGTCATTTAATAAAACGCGACACAGGCAGACTTTACACGCAATGTCACTTTGATTCTAATTTACTCTAATTTGATGCGATCTATTCCAGACTAACCCGCCATCTTGCGGGATATTTTTACTTAATAATAGATAATATTCTCAGATTACCAGAGTTCTTAAAACACCAAGTTTCAGGGCCAAAATTTGACTTATGGAACATTTTGGAAGATAGTACTGCTCAGGTGGTAAAATCAAAACTTTAACATGAAAAGGGATTTATTATAGTCCCACATGAAACTTTTTATGAACCTCTGTAACATTCTGTCATATTATTATCAGATATTGGCAAGAAAATGTTGCTACGGTATTTTGTTTTGGTCTTCTGCATCAATAGCGCTCTCTCAGGTCAGTCGAAAAGTGATTTAGTTACTATAAAATAATGCACACTCACACTTCATAAATAGTTTATACAAACGAATTGAAGAACAGTGTTAATAAAATGATTACTTTTTATTAGTTTTGGTTTACTAAGTAGTGACTTCGCTGCTTTGTACTACGAGAATAAAACAAAGCACACATACAGAAGACCGTGTCGCTCTGTGTGCAACACAGCAATACACTTGGGAATCATTCACTGAGGAGCCGAAGATCGGGAAAGACCGTGTCCCCTATGTTACAGTAAGGGACTGGAAGCTTTACATACACTTGGTCAAAACTGTGCGTTATATGAAACTATAAGCCGAGTTTAGCTATAAGCAGTTGTGCAATAAAGATACAGAAATATAGATCTATTTATAGAAAACAATGCTGCGCACTTAAACCTGCTTGTCTGTATCTCTGAAGCAATTACTACAACACCTGGAATGCAAAGAAAATCTCTTGGGGAAACAGTCACCTTCCAGTGGTCCGTGACTGGATCTATATCAAGCTATTCTGTCTACAATCAAAAGTCTGGAACATTGAATACGAACGCAAATTATACGATAGATAGCCAAATGGAAGCTGTAACTCTCATCATAAGGAACATCCAGTTGTTGGATGCTGGAAACTACACATTGTCAGTGACCAAAGGAACCACAGTACAAACAGACGCGGGTGCTTTACTTTTTGTGTACGGTAAGTGAGCATATCATAATTCCTGCAGAATATATGTATGTGTGCATGTGTGTATGTGCGTATGTATGTGCGTATGTATATATGTGTGTATGTATGTGCGTATGTATATATGTATGTATGTGTATGTGTGCATGCACGGTATGTAAGTATGCATAAATGAATGCATGTATGTATGTCTGAACGTATGAATGCGTGCGTATATATAGGTCCCTATGTATTTATGTATCTACGAAGACACTAAATACAGTGCGTTTAAATAAAGTCCCTGTCACGGCGTTTGCGAAAAACACAACTATCTAAGTGATCTAAACAAGTGCGTTTTAAGGCAGTTTTGAGCATGTTTGCTGAGGCAAACAACTCATTATAGCGGAGAAAACTATTTAAATTGATTATTTAAAGGTGATTTCTGGACTTACCGCTAGTTAATTAAGTAACTTGGGATGCTACATTTATAGGCTGATGGCTGGTCCCATTATTTAGTATTCTGATTCATTTGCGTATGACATCAATCGACGTCATAATCATAGTTAACTGAATTCCTAATTATTAGTAATACATTATAGCTCTTTTGCGCAACTGATTACCTAGTACCCACTCCTTCATTGCGCTTATAAGTTTCGTTCTTATTGTGTCATTTTCTTCGAATTTACCCAAAAGGATAAGCTTTTGCTTAAAATATCTGTGAATTGTAAGCATATTTTAAAGCACGCAGCTTGCTTTCATTGTATTCATGTATGAATGCATCTGCATGAAGACTGTCAGGACCAAGGGGTGGGCAGGTCCCACTTACTTACTAAATTTCATATACAAGGGGCAGGTTGACAGTCTAGAGAGAGACTCGAGTTATGGCGTTTGGATATTGCACAACGAGAAGAAGAAACGCGTGAAAAGTTATTGTGTTGACTTATTTCTGAACTCTAACTTTGCGACTAGCTCGCGACATTTTGGTGCCGTATTCAAGATCTTGGGAGGATCATTTAAAGCATTTGGAAGGTGTTTTGGTTTCAGTTAGTAGTTCTGGATTGACACTGAAAGTTGCTAAATGCGTGTTTTGTAAGCCTAAAGTTAAATGGCTTGGTCATTTGCTTGGTTCTGGGATTAAGGAAGTAGATCAGGACAAAGTAACTGCTATTCAAAATATCCCACCACCAACCACCAAGAAGGAACTCAGACAGTTTCTGGGTTTGGCAGGGTATTACAGGTCCTTCATCCCTGATTATGCAAATATTGCATTGCCTTTAACAGAGTTGACTAAGGGCAAATCTTTGGTGGATCATAAACTTCATGGTAAGGCATACGAGGCTTTTGTTAAGTTAAAACAAGCTTTGAGTAGTTCTCAAGTTTTATTTGCACCTGATTTTCAGAAGCCTTTTATTATTCAGACGGATGCATCCAATTATGCAGTGGGAGTTTGTTTGGCTCAGTTTAAGGATGGTTCTGAAAGACCTATTACATTTGCTTCACGTAAATTGTCTGATACACAGAAAAAGTGGAGCACTATAGAAAAAGAAAGTTATGCTGTTATTTTTGCTTTGCAAAGGTTTGAGCATTTCGTATCGGGAGCCAAAATAATCTTGTATACCGATCATAATCCACTGAAATACTTAACTGCATGTGCACCTAACAGTTCAAGGTTGACACGTTGGGCCTTGTCTTTGCAACCGTTTGATATTGAAGTTAAGCATCGGAGCGGCATATTGAATAAAAACTGTGATACACTTTCAAGACTCTTCTGAAAAGTGATCTCAATAAGAGTTACTTAGATTATACTTATGTGACCTACTTAGTATTAACTATAGTTAAGTTGGTTTATGTTAAGACAGGCTGGGTTAGCTTGTGTATTGGTGTCTTAGCCTAGAGTAAAGCTGACTATTTAGGTTGAAGATGTGTACCGATAGCAGATCATTACTTGTTAGCACTTATGTCTGTAACTATAATGTTTTGTTTTGTTTGGTTTGGTTATGTCCGCCACACCTTTGATTTCTTTTTGTGGTTATGTGCTATTGTTCGGGTTTAGGTTGGGTTCTGCAAGCCAATGTTCTGATTGTTCTGTAAATATTGTTTTTAAAGTTTTAACCCAGAACATTGTCTTAAAAAGAGGGGGGCATAATGTCAGGACCAAGGGGTGGGCAGGTCCCACTTACTTACTACATTTCATATACAAGGGGCAGGTTGACAGTCTAGAGAGAGACTCGAGTTATGGCGTTTGGATATTGCACAACGAGAAGAAGAAACGCGTGAAAAGTTATTGTGTTGACTTATTTCTGAACTCTAACTTTGCGACTAGCTCGCGACAAAGACATTCTATAATAACTTTAAGGAATTTTACTGCTTGTGTGCTTCCCGATACGATTGCTTATGTCTTCGATTGCACGCGTAAGTTAAACGTATGCAAAAATTGCCTATATACTTTTTGTTCTAATGTTATCGTATTAATTCAATATTAATTTTTAGGGTCATCTCAAGGTTTTGTGAATCAAACTTCTGATGGAATTGGGCAACTACCGGCAACTGAAGGCGATACAGTCGAACTGACTTGCACTGTGATATCGACTTCTTTACCAATGGCGTATCGACCTAAGATTTACTACACGTGGTACATAAATTGGTTTGGCACAACACTTCAGAACATTTCTAGTGGACCAGTAATTTCGTACTATGGTGATTTAGTTCCTGGATATAGCATCAAGGATGATGGAAGAACTCTTGTGATTGCTTCGGCTCAGCATCGTGATACTCGAGGGATCTACTGCCAAGGGCGGGAGCAGTGGTCACCGTACACATCCAACGTTATCTGGTTTTACTTACCGCTGAAATGTTAGTATTAATTACGGTCGTGTATAGATTTCAGGCATTAAAAGTTGTAGGTATGTTTGAAAACTCTTAGCACAATATGCCTACCTAGATGTGACATGTCCTCGAAACTGCCAAATTTCCATTCACAATTTCACGTTCTTGTAATAAAAATACAGAGCAAAATAGACTTGTAAGATAAAACAAATATTATTTGGCTTTATATTGACAGTATTTTGCTCAATAATATCCGTTCAGCCTTTCATGTCCTTCGTAGTACTTTGTTTTTGACTAGAGCTATAATACACTATCGAGAATCAATGCCTTTTCAATCCCATACCATGTCGGTACTGTTGTAACTCAATATCTCTGCCTTCAAGTTGCCTAATGTGCTATTAGATTTGTTTATAGCAACTCTTCCAGAATAAAATATTTAGAATAAGCTCTCCCGATTCAGGGCTTAGTCTTGCATACATAGCTAAGCTCAAATTTTGAGATAACATACTGCAATGTTTATTGCAGTATGTTACCCTTATTTATTTATTTATCTGAGAATGAACAATGAGAGAAAGAATGTTCGACAGTGACAATACCCCACCAAAGAGCCCTATTTTGCGTCATATGTTTCTTAGCGCGAGATAATCACTGATCAACTCTGTCAGATAAGCAACCATAGCCACAGCTTGAAACTCTCAAAACCTGTGTTAACATGTGGAGCTAAACTGAAAAACGAGTCAGCATTCTTAGTTACCTGTTCAACTTCATATCTTTTTTACCCTTCATTTACGTGCAATCATTCACATTATTATATTTAGTTAACTATATTTAGGCTTTTAAGTCCAATCGGAAACATCTGTGATGTTTCTTTTCAACTATGGTATCAACTTCTTTTTAATCACCAGTTTCATGCGAATTTTTCACATATTATTGCATAAAAGGAATGAATATTAAAAATCTAATTTATAAAGCAGCTTGGTATTACTACTGTTTTGAGAAAATCCTGTTGAAAACTGGATATTAGGCCTAACACGTAAAATAAACTTTCGGAAACTGGCCTTGTTATTAGTAATCTTAATAATAAGATCAGTGTTTACATTGTGTACAATCCGCCTACTGTATTTATTAATCAGATTTCTTTTGCATAAAATCTGCATTATTGAGCCCGCTGTTGCTATGCCTCTTCATTTAATTTACGAGTTTCTTTTCCATTTCAGATCGACCGTATATCTATTCACGGACTCCAGCCAGCAGAAAGTTCAACGCCGTTACAGGTAATTCTGTCTCGCTCCTGGTGTATTTCCAGGCAGTGCCTGCAGTGACATCTGCAACGAACTGGAGTTTTGTAAACACAGCTGGATTTACTCATGATCTACCAGATGGGTCCTCATACTCCAATTCATACTCTCCATATTCTCTCGCATTTACATTTACATCAGAAGATTATTATGGAAATTATTCAATTACCTTTAGCAACATCCTGGGCTCCACAACAGAAACTTTTCAAGTTCTTCGTCCAGGCAAGTAAATCACTTATACAAGACAGAAAAGTTGGCTATATATATGTGTGTGTATATATACTGTGAGTGGAAAAATGCGACCTCCTGGAAAACTTCATAGTAACTTGCATTCAAAATTAATAACAATTAAATTGTTAATCAAATTTGAAAAAGGAAAGTTTTAACTATTATGTTTGAGTCATTAAGCTATAATTTATGCTCAGAATGTCCTCTTTCGGCTTCGAAGCAGGCAGTAAGGCGCGCCTGCCACTGACTTATTGCAGCGTCAATTATCCATCTAATTCCACACCTGCCTGATACGTTGACGTAGCTCATCGACATCCAGAATTTTTCTTCCGTAGACTTTTTCTTGCAGTCTACACTAATTAAGTCTAGACTGTTTGGAGTCCAAAATGCAGGAGGTATGAAATCAGGCGTTTCATTCTATCAACAGTTACAATTATGAATATTTTGTAGTTATATAAATAACAGTTGTTGGAGGTCGCTTTTTTTCTTTCCACTCATAGTATATCAATATACACCAAAGGTGTCATGAATACGGTGAATGATGGCCACTAACCGGCATCACCCAAAACCTACAGACGCACTATCAGTACAATCCCTGAATTACCACCATCGGTGGTGGTGTGGTGGTTGTGGTGATGGTGATGTGGTGGTCGGCCAGTAAAACCTTGTCTGAATGGCCACATATCAGTGAGATTTTGCATGAGCGTCAGAGTCGCGACGCTTTCGTTTTAGTTTTAGAAAGACGTTTTATTGTTCAGACAAGAAGTGGTACTTTCTTCAGATTTAAGTTCGATCGATGAAAGTACCGGTTATAAATACTGTTGGTTATTTGCCAGACTTCGCACTAATGCTGAGAATGAGAAAATGTTTAGTTGCTGCTGCAGTGAACACGAGGTCATGCAGCGGCCCATGGCAAAAATGTTCAAGCTCATGATTAGCTTTACGATAATGATAAAACTATAGGTCAATAAATGCGACAAGAATAGATTAGTTAAAGTATGTTCAAGCATTATTTACTGGATTATTTAACTTATTCTAATTTATTTCCAGGGCCCCCTGATGCACCATCGAATGTGAGAGCAGAATCTTTATCACATTACCTCATTGCAATTTCATGGAACTGTATGTGGTTTAATGGCCGTCCACAAAAAATCTTCTTGCAACTGAAAGTTCCGGGTAACAATAGCGTAATCGACTCTTGGAATACTTCTATATCAAACGACTGTTACAATTCAAGTTATATCACAAGGTTTCAGAACGGCATTCAGCCTGAAACGTACTATGAGATCAGCGTCTGGTCAAACAATGACTTAGGTTCCAGTGACGTTGTCAAATTAACTGTGAAAACTCCCAAAACATTCAAATTCTTCGTCTCTCCTCAGAAAATATCACTCAACGGAAATCAAGCCATCGTGAATTTCAGCGCCACTGATGGCAAAATAGCAATGCTTAGTATAACTTGTTGTCTTGAATTGACCGGAAATTGCTACTCTAATTCTTATTACAATGTTAATGGCAGTCAAGTAAAATATGACAATCTGCCAAAAGGGAATGTGTATATATTCGACTTTAGAGTGTATGATGGTAATCCAAGCAGAAACACATATTACTTGACAATGGTGAAAGGCGTTAGAGTGTCGAGGACTGGAGGTCGCGAACCTGACGGTGAGTTTGAAGGTACACATTAATAATGAAAATCGATTTTTGTAAGATTTACAACATTGCTTTCATGGATATGTGTTCAAATAGTCTGCAAGTTTTAAATTAATTTTCTGCATAATGAATTATTTGGTCCTGGATGTACCAACGCAGATGATATTTGTGACATATTATTCTACAGCTAGGATATAACCCAGAATAATAGCCTGGGTTGTGTAGTTAGTCTATTATTTCAGCCATCAATGGCCGTACCCGATGTCAAATGAGCTACTGTATTATGGCTGGTTAATGGCTCCATACCTTTATGAGGCGCACTAGAATAATCGTACGTTCTCTTGATCACTCTTTTAAGTGACTTCGAAATCGTTTTCTGTCCACTTAATCTTATCTCATATGATCCAATCCGATCAAACTCTACCTGTCTATTCGAATTTGGGGAAGTCTATATCTTATTATCAATTGTATTATCTTAGCACAGAAGTAACAATCCTTGGGCGCTTTTAAGTGCATCCTAAGTCGGTATGTTTTCAAAGTTCTTCTGGCAGATATGAATAAGATCCGAAGGATCGTGAAGGGTCTATTTTTGCGAATTTATATTTATTTAGAGATCAGGTCTATGGTTTAGAAGCGTATATTTAGGATACAATGCAGTGTCATCTAGGCATGGATGAAGTCATCACAACTAATTCACTAAGTTGCCCAGGGAATAATAGCAGTTTGTTGACATCAATTTTGTAAGCTAAAGAAAAAGACCGCCACTTTCTGCGCAGTCACCAGTAACCAAAAGCGTAAGCCTACTGAACAATTTAAGGTCCAGTCATAAGAGATTTTGTTTGCCTCTTACATATCCGTCATTCTCTTGCTTTTTGCAATGTATCCAAAAGTAAGCAACAACTTTGAATATTCTATCTAACCTTTATTTTTGAATAATTTGAAGTGTCAGATTTGTATTCAATGCTAAAATGAATCCAGCGCTTGAATATTTTCACGGAATTAATGTTTTTCCTTAACAGATGGCGAAAATGCGAATCCTCTGCTCATCCCGGTCATTGTTTTGGGGGTTCTTTTTGGAGTCGCTGTCTTAGCGTTGATCGGCAGCTTCATTGCTTTTCTTGTCTGCAAATGTCGTCAGAACAAAGAGCCCAACAACTCACAGCAGGCACGGGTGACAACTGTTAAATAGCCTATTCTGATTTTGTTCTGCGCATAATTTGGCAACTAGTCCTATTGTGTCTTGTAAATTTATCATTTACTTCATTAATAACCGAAGAGGCCTGAATTGGCCCAGATATCCTAGTATTCTGTGCATGGTAATCTATCCAAGCACCAACCGAACTCAATGTTCGTTAGCTTTACTGTGTTTACTAGTGTCCTATTCACAGCGCCAAGCTGAAGCATATATACGTATTACAACTGTAACTCTAAATGATGTCTTTTACAGCTAAAAGTAGAAACATACGTTCATGCTTTACATTGCCCGGCTAGCTGCTTCAAGGACTTCCTTTCTGATACTTCTATCTCACTACAGCATAATTCTTGCTTCGATGTCATCCAACGCCAAGATGCTGATCGTGTGCTGATACATTTTCCTGCACACATCTAGAAAGATATCGATTGCTCCTGTAGCCAGCCTTCTTTGTCTAGTATGGCTGAGTTTCTGACTTCACTGCACTGCCTTTTGTTTTCCAATGTCCTCTCAACTGATGTCTGATGGTGGTTTTAAGTGATATCGTAGCCAAGAATCATAATCTGTTGAAGAAGCCAGGTCGAACTCCAATTCGGAATCTTGTGTTGCAAAAGAAATATTAAAATTTCAGTATTTGTATATTTAGCTGAATTGAAATATTTTGATATGTAAATCGTGATAACCATGACAGCATTATTACAGAAAATGAACTTTCCACAATCGTGCTAATTTCATTTACATCCTGCCTTGTGAATGTTTTACAGAGTTATGTTTTAATCTGTGTATATATCACAACAGCCAAAGACACACATAAAGGCCATAGCTCCAAAATCAACCACACAACAGAAAAATAACGCGTATGAAGAGGAGGAAGATGCATATGAAGCGGTGGACGAGATTCCTTCAAGGAATGATGCCAATTATACATCACTAGAGGTTTGATAGTGTCTCTCTCTGTCTAAGGGCAAGCCATTGCAAGCTTACAAGCTCATTTAATCCAAGACTAAATAATATTATATTTCTCTCCTTGGCCTTATACACTGCTTATGCAGACTTATCCAAGTGGTTCAGTCACTGGCCTAAGTGTTTTGATATATCATGTTAATTTATAAACTGCAACCTGTATACCTTATATCAGTTTTCTATGCATCAGTGAGAAAGCTGTCGTTATAAACTGTTGATTGAATTACTTTAGACACTGTGTTGCTTTTTGCAGTTATTTCAGCTATATGTTTTATGTTCAATAATATAAAGTAACGTTCATAAAGAAAATAGGAATGGAAATAATTTTTTCTGAGGGAAGTGCAAAATGAGGAACTACAAAGCCGCATTGCAATTTGAAATAAACCTAAATACAAAATTTCAAAGTCTTTTAAGAAAGCGACACGGTGTTAGATTGCTAACGTGCCTGTGTTTCACCTCTGCCTCAGAAGTTCGAATCTCACTGTTTAATTGAAACCTACGAGAGAAGGTTTCTGGGTTACAGGATTGCCGTTGTCGTGTTCATGACGCAGGAACATTCTCTGAGAATTTCAGAACTGCTGAACATACAGTAGAAGCGTATTATAACATTCTGAGCTGTTACCTAACTTTGACTTTAATTTACATAAAAATATTATGAATTTTGTCGAGGTAGTCGGCTTAAATATTTTAAACTTTTGCTTTTGTGCTATACAGGGAAATCGTTACTTGAAAGATTAGAGCTTTCGAGTTGATGAAGGATGGTCAACAAATAGCATCCATATAGAAGTAGCATGGACAACTCTTGTTTATCTATGTATTAGTTGCCTTTCATCAGTCACCAAGAATAATTCTTCAATACCCTTTTAAAATGATCTCTTTTATTAACTTCGTCTGTTGTAATTTTATGCATACTAACATTATATATATGTATATATAATTTTATATATATGAAATTTTATGCATAGTACCAACTACTGTAAGCTACAGATATCGCTTAAATTAGCTGCGCTTAGCATACCAGTTGTAATACTGAATTTATTTGTTTTATATCAGCCATGTTATGCACATATGGATACCAATTAGCTTTGCATGATATATGTATGTTAACATAAGGCACATTCCACGGTTCGATAAAGAGACTTTGTGTTCTATTTCTTAATCAGTGTCATAAAATGCCTTTAGTAAGATATCTTACGCGGGAAACGTGGCCGTCTGGCGCGAAGTCAGTTGTGCTCGGTGAACGAGAAGGAGGTGGGATGTCTAGAAGGTCTGAAGACAGCCGCTGGGTTTAGTCAGTCGCTGAGAAACAGAGCGAACTGGAGAGGTCCAGAAGGATTCGGTCAGAAAGACTGAGGGAGCGAGGTCGTGACCGAAGTAAAGAGAACCCTGGAAGCCAAAGTGCTTAACCTCTCCTTGTCTTCGTCTTCGTAAATGAAGACGTATGTATATGTATATATAATTATTAAGTGTTACGTTGTGCGTATTTAGAGTATATATACGCTCGTGAATGCATGATTTAAGAGTTTGTTTTAGCCTTATGCATGGTCTCGAGTGTTTGTACAATTTGTTCGAAAAGTCGCCTTAGCTAAGCTAAAGTTTAATATATTTAACTTGAAGGTTGCTGTTGTAAATATTGCAAGAGTTCTGTGTCGTTTTTGAATGGGTAATTGTGGTGGAGTTTTCACTGAGAGAATGAGAAAATATAAGCTGTCAGTTGGAGGCTTTTGTGTGTAGACATTTTAAGACTTCATACTGAACAGTTAACGACAATTTGTGTAAGTTTATACAGTATGTTGAAGGCTGTTTAATGCAGTGTATGTTGAGAAGTTTATTATAATATATATATATATATATATATATATATATATATATATATATATATATATATATATATATATATATATATATATATATATATATATATATTGCCCGGCTGGTTGGCTTGGGCTGAACCCGTGGTCCAGTGAAGTTCTTCAGGGAGTGGTCATTCGGCTGATGAAGAGGGTGGAACGGAGCTGAGATAGCGCCGGAAACTATTCTCGCTGCTGTGTCCGTTGGACTTTGTGTATTCGTAAGAGTTCGGGATTGATTTTTCTTGTTTTAAAAACAGGACTTTATCAGAATTTGTCGAATGAAGGATCGTTGTAAACATTATAGTGTAAATAGACTTTTGTAGCAACATATGTGTAAATAGAAACTCTGGCTCTGTTGTAAATTCCGACTTGGCCTAAAACGAATTCGTGACACAGGACAATTTTTAGTTTAAGTCACTGATGTCACTTTTGCTCTTCATTGTCTGGCGAACAAGAAAAAGCCCATACCGAAGAGGCCTATTCTTGGATTAATTATGCAATTTTCATAAATCAACTTCTTATAGGTTTTACCAACGCACTGTTAAACCTGTAGGATAAAAACAGAGAAAGATCTGCGCTACTATTCCTCAAAACTCTTTTCGTCAGTGATACGTCTCCCTAAATTATTACAAGCTTTGATATCAAAGATTATTTCTTAGCGTATACGGTAGTATGAGGACACTTAACGCGGATAAGAATACTTAGAAGTGCTTCTGTGTACTTGCTGCATATGAGACGCTGAAAAAGTCAATGATAGTGTTTAGGTCACTATCGTTCCTTAGCCAAGCTTTTGCATAAGCTGCTGTGTTTATCATTTTGGAAAAATCCCGCATTCTAAACATTAATCTTATGACTAAATTGCAGAGAATTGGAAACTCGTTCCGCTGTTCATATTTTAATGTTTTTTAAAGAAAGATTGCCCAGTGGATAGGTTGCTGTAGTCTGCACACGTCAGCCAAAGTTTCATGTTATCAACTATAAATATTATGACAAAAGCCCATAATTGTAAAATTCTGTAAGAGATCTTAGCACACATTAGTGTACATTGTGCGCTTGTGAAAAGCAATTGAGCTCTACCATTTTACTAATAATAATATGATCAGCATAATTATCTCCGACATACTAAATTCAGTTTTCGCATACACTTCACGATGTCTACGACAAAAAATGACTATAAGTAGTAACAGTTAAAGGTGGAAGACAGTGATGCCTAAAATTATGGAATTCCGATTGTGTTTTTAAATCCCCTAAATACGTGACGATAATTTGTACTTCTAAGGCAAATTATTGCATATAATTAAAAGTCTTGAACGTCTACTGACACAATTTAATACTTACACACTTGCAAGATTCTAATAAACGATACTTTCCATTTAAAATATATTCCATATAATTGTATATTTATAATTGTGTATTTTCACCAAGCCATTTAGAGTGAGCTCCATATGTATATTGAGCAGATACTTCTCGTTGTAGTAGGCCTATTACTTGCGCAGAGCAAATACAATACACGGAAGTTACAAAAACAGACTCAATGTCTTTGTAAATTGCGCAGAAAGAGACGAGATCGGAGATTAAACTAACTTCGAGAGGTTAGAGGCATCCATGTCAGATTTTTATATAAGCGCGACTACCTAGTGAAATGTTTTGTTGTGGCAACAGCGCAGAATAGACGTATTTGAACAACACTAGTACAATAGGTTAGAGAATCGGACAGTAAAGGTCGAGGAGAGATCAGAGCAAACATCTTTACATCACATTAATTTAAGCAGCTAATTGGAAGACGTGTTTTTGCGTATGAGGATGTTTGCAGATCATTTAAAAAATAGATCCTATCTCAGCTGCTTTCGCTTGAAAGAACAAGTAGGCGATACCGTCATTGCTCTACAGAGATGTGGCTAGTAGACTGCAAGATAGTTTAAAGATTTGTACAACTAAAGTAAGTATATAAGTATTTTTGTGATAAATGTTTTCTATTCTGTCCACCATTAATTTCAATAAAACAAATAAATGTTTGTATTGTTATTTAAGTAAAATAAGCGCTTTTGCATCTTCACTTAATATTTAAGCCTATTTGTCCATGGAGTTGGTAATATGAGTGTGCTTCTCTGATAGCACTTTGCAAATTGGTAGCGCAGACTAATACACTTGCACGTCTATGCATAGAATGAAACATGCGACTCGGTTTATTGCAGTGTCACGTCAACCTAAATCACAAAACACAAATGCGACCAACGAGGATGTATTTAAATGATTACACACAGTGTTTCCTAGAGGCTTAGTCACGCTGCTCACTGTCATATGCTTCAATGGCCTCGACAAAGTAGTTAACCTAAATATGGCTTAATATGTGTGTAGACTATTATCTGCATAGCGAATAATAGTGTACACGCATACTAAGCCATCTGCGGGTTAATAACAACAGATAGGCTTTTGAATTCATCGACAAACATTTTATTAACAGGGCCCAGTAGGGTAATGAGGTATTTTGGTGGACACTGATAGAGATTTGATGACAGTGAATGCTTAGGAGAACTCATATCAGCATCTAACAACCACTTTCAAGCTATTTATTCGTCCTATTCCTCTTAATTCCATATTTATTTTCTACTTAACTTCCTACATTCCCATGATTTTTGCTCGCTTTCTCGATCCCTTCCTTTCCTTCATCCATCCATCCTTCATTTTGTTATTCGTCGATTCCTTTATTGATTTCTTCCATCTTAACGTCTTTCGTTCCTATAATCCTTCACTTCTTTGTATTATTCTTGAAGCCTTTCTTTCCACCTTTCTTCTGTTTTCTTTGTTTTCTTGTTTTCTTCCGCCCCTGTTTCCTTACTTTATTTTTTATAAAGGTGCTTTAAGTTTCTTTATTTCATTCATCTTTCTTTGCATGGCTGCTTCTTCCTTTCTATAGTCCTGCCATCCTTCCTTACTTTTTTCTTTCCTTTTAAGGCGTTATTTCAATCTTTTTGATTCCTCCCATTTTCTTTTTTCCTTCTTTCCTTCTTAACTTTTCCATGTTCTTTCATGCTCGCTTCTTCGATTCTTTGTTTCTTTCCTTTTTCTTTCTTTCTTACTTCCTTTTTCTTGCTCTTCTCTATTGTTGCTTCTTCTTTTCTTTCTTTCGTTCCATCTTCCATTCCCTTTATCTCTTTCTTATTTCGTCTATCCTTCTTTACATTTCTTCTTTTTCTAGGCGCATTTAGGTTCGAACTTAAGACACAGCGGTTCATAAATGATCCATGCGCTAAAATAGTCCTCACAAAAGTATGTCTACCTGATGACACTTGCTTAGTATACAATAAATGAGTTAAGCAAATGGCACTGTAATAGCATCTTGGCTGAGTAAGATCTTCTAAGCCACAAGAAAAAAGTAAGAAGGGAGTTTTCATGCGCAAAACAGTCTTCATCGAAGCGTGTCTACCTGGTGACATTTGCTTAGTATATCAATCAGTTAGTTTAGGCTTTCTATCGGGGTCTTGATTATGGTGCGTGAGGCGGGTTGCACTGCATGGCATGAGTAAGACCTTGCTTGCCGCTAGAAAGAAGTAAACTGTGGCAAAAAGATAGATTGCTCGCTGTGAGGACAGAGTCAGTCCTTTGTGAGACCGGACGCAGCCGAAACGCTAATTGTGTCTGCTGTTATAACACACAAATTACTTTTCGTTAGATGATCGCTTGGTAAGTTTAAGAATCGATACAGAATGGCGTAAATCGGATTTTAACTTAGCGATCGATTCGTGGTGCTGTAGAAATCTCGAGTTTACGATTACGATAATGATGATAATTACGATAATTATTTTGAACATGGCAAGACGTAGAATGCTACTGTTTTTATATCAGCTTAGAGATTACGTCACGAATAAAAATGCACCAAATCCAAGTCTTAATTACTTTCATAAGCTTATCTTAGGAGGCGTTATATATATGTCTTGTTACAGGTACACTTACAACTTACAATTACCATAAACAAGTGGTTGTATTAAATAAACGAGGATAGTTCGTCTTCAACATGAAAGCTTCTTTCGTTGTGATTCTTGCGTTCCACGTCAACATCGCTCTGGCAGGTAACTTAGTCTGAACCACAACTGTTAGAACCATCTAACACCTGACAATCTACCCAAATGGCGCTAAATTAAGTACATTGATACATACATACATACATACATAAAATAGCCTATGTTTATTAGTGTGATGCTAGATGGATATGATCGCCTCAACGTACAGTCCATTTGTCTGATTATGCCATCATATGGTAATGCGAAATTGGCCTTTCCAGGCCACTTGTATGAGGGTTTTACGGCACGAGTTTAACAAATGAGCTGTCTAATAATATCTCATATACCTGATGTAACCTGAAGAAGTATAAATAGCGTCATCGGTGCTTCTTCTACCGTGTCAGTTCATTATACTATATGGCTTATGGTGTATCAGATATGCATATCAGTTATTACATAGACTACTAACGCTATATATTAACTAAATCGATAAATCGGTTGGCTATAAAACTCATGTTGTGTACTAATGCTGAATGGATGCGATATTGGTAAAGCAGTGCGCATCTATAGGGCCTGTATGTACAGGATGCACATTAAGGTGATACCCTATGTACATTTTCTTATGCACAGAGCCGCTATAAACTTGGATATTGTCTTGGTTGAGTCACTTTGAATTATGTGCACCTGTGTGTTCTATATAGGCATCTACGCCCTGTTGGGCAAAAGGGGCCAATGAATAAAGAAAGTTGATCGAATCTGAATAATTGAACATCGACTGGTACACGCATGCAGTCACACATTGTTGCTTCAACTGTTTAACTGGCAACCTTAACTAGTGTGAAAAGATGATCTTTAATCCAAAAGACCTTTCAAATCTCTCTCATTAAACAGCTTCATGTTTGAAAGACGCTATTGCTACGAAAATATTTAGTAACGTTAACTGTAATAAAATTTTGTTTAGCCCCGTTTAAAAAGAAACCGAACACAGGCGCTTCATAAACAAAAGGCGTTAGTTTAAAATTGTTAATGCTTTCAGCGCCTATTTCATATTTTAGGCATAGCTTCATCACCAGGTGTGCAACGGAAAGTCCAAGGGCAAAACTGTACATTTCAGTGGACAGTGACGGGTGCAGTTACGGATTTCGTCATCTATAATCAGACGACGGGAACTTCTGCAGCCCTGAATTCTCGAGGGAGCCAGAATTACGACAGCACCAGTAAAACAATTAGTCTGACGATTATTAGCATTAAGTTATGGGATGCCGGAAATTATTCTTTGTCAGTCTACAATGGCGCTGTTTGGGAAAACGACTCCAGTGCACTACTTTTTGTATTCGGTGAGTTGAATCTGGTTCTCTGCTATTCGCATTAACTGGATAAGTGTATGGAAAATGAAATATTGCCCCAGTTAGATTTATTATTAGCTTAGGCCTACAATACAATATTGACCTCTTTTATCAGCTATCTATTTGACATTTAGTTCTTCACACGCAACGCAGGTGGGACGCGGTGGCGTAGTGGTATGGTCGGCGCCTCGTAACCAAAGGGTCGCGGGTTCGAATCTGCCTCAAGCCACTGTGTAGCGACCTTGGACAAGTTGCTCGCCCACAATTGTCTGTGGGGAAGGCAATGGGAAACAACTTCACTCATCCCCGAGTGGCATAAAGCCAATGGACCTGCCTCTGGGCAGAGAACTCATCGTCATCATCATCGTCATCATCATCATCATCATCATTATCATCATCATCATCATTATCCATCATCATCGTCATAGACATAAACTAAAATAATAATAATAATCAACTTATAATTAATATTAATAAAATAAAATAAATAATAAAGATACTATATATTAATAAATGAGATCAAGGACAACACACATTTGATCAAGTACATCATTAGCAACAAATATTATCAATATCTGATTTTGAACATGAGTAACTCAGCGCCTCTGTCGAGTTTTCTCTTGAAGAGGCGCTAAATAAATGTGCAACCGCAGGTGCAATTACAATTACGTCAGCAAAACCAAAAAGAATTATAATAAACACAAATACAATAGATTCGTAATTTAATTGAGCAAAAACTCAGTTTATTTTGCAAGCCCACTGGCACGCAGAAAATCTGTCAAGCAAACCAACATAATGAATACCTTTTTACATTTTAGTCTCTGGCTCCACTTCTTGGAGCCAAACGCTAGGTCAAAATCCTCCAACAGAAGGCGACTCGGTTGAACTCACGTGCGCCTTTACGCCTGCTTCTGTACCCGTGGCTTATCGACCGCGTGTATTGTACACCTGGTATCCGCAGAGATTTCCCAACAATCTGCAGGTCCTGTCCAACGGATCGCTACAAATTCTTAATGGCGATATTGTGAGTAGATACAGCACCAGGAACAATGGAAGGACACTGGCAATTGCTTCAGTGGAACGTGAGGATGCTCAGTACATCAGTTGTAAAGGAATGGAAGAGGGATCAGTGTACACGTCCTCGTGGTCCTCTTCATACTTCAGTGTTAAATGTATGTACCATGAGATCAATTTGTAACCATTCTTTAAATTTCTTAATATGCATAACAGCAGTTAAAATCGCATAGACCTAGACGAAGTTAATTATTCCGAAACTTAGCCCTTAGATGCTGTCAATCTTAATTCTAGTTTATTTGGTTTTTATATACCTGCACTGCTCCGCCAAACGTGTTTCAAACAGAATAGTTACTTTCTTGAAATAAGACACGCTGGAATTTCAACAACGGATTTTACTCATGTACAGCGCCCATTTTCTTTGGCCTCTACAGCGCTATACAAATCGTCTTATTATTTAAGATCGCTAAGTTTTCGACGGCCAAGATCGTAATCGTAAGCCCGAGATTTCTACAGCGCCCAATGAAAGCCAAGTTTTGGGAATCAGCTTACCCACAGGCTCGCAGTCAAAACAAAATCGGTAGGCATCAGGCAGGTAGGATTCGGTTCCAGGTCAAGATCCAAGAGTCAGGCAGGCAGACAGTCAGACGGCTACTGTGGATGGCGTTTCGGATTGGAGCGGATAGAGAGATAAGAGGAAGTGAAAGAAGATCGTTGTTTATGAGTCTTGCTCATTTTGATTGATTAGTTCGTTACATGCTAATTTTGCTCAATGCTGTTCGCATTTTCTGACTTTTGTAACAGTTTTTTTCAAAAGAAATTAAGGTTTACAAATGTTTAAGGCAGTCTTATTGAACAACGTAGGATTTTTTTGGCAAAGTGAAGCTGAGTTCTTGAATTGAAAACAACTCATTGTGCCTTTCAGATCGGCCATTTGTGGCGTCAACAAATCCGCCGAGTGGAAAATTCAATGCAATCGTAGGAGATAGAGTTTACTTGTCGGTCACTGTCGACGCATATCCTCTTCTCGCAACAGGGAGCAACTGGACCTTCGTCAGTTCACAGGGAACTGTCCTCGACTTACCAGACAACTCAGTGGCCGGCTCCTATACAAGTCCATCTTTGTCATTCAATCTCCCGTCGGCCAGCTACTACGGCAATTACTCTTATGACTTGACCAATGCCATTGGAACTACTACGGTTACTTTCGAGGTTCTTCGTCCAGGTTTGTGAGGGAACACAAATTCGTCGCAATTCATCCAAAGATTCTTGCTTCTGTCAAGATAGTCCATTACACAAATTTACAAAATAATTGCATTTCATTATGTTGTATAAATCTGCATAAAATGCGTCATACTTAGCCACATCATGATAAATAAGTATACAGCTACTAGAGGAAGAGACGCGCCAACAGAAAGAGTGCAGAGCATAAAAGCAGAATATTGGAGCGTATGCTTCCAAAGCTGCTGGTTATCTGCTCACAGTAATCTGAATTGAGTGCATTTGTTGTTAATTGCTGTTATTTCTGAATTCTTAATCGCCACTATATAATGACAAAGCATCAATCTACGACGCAGAGCAGCTGCGTGTTGAGGACTTGCTCTCCTAGCCGTCTCAGGGGAGGCTCGAATCCGCACACTCAGCGTTACAAATCAAGCGCTCAAACCAATCGGCTATCGTGTCACACAAACTAACCGTTTTAACTTACTGTAACGTCCGCCTATCGCTAAATTTTAACATTATTTCTTATCTCCACACAAACGATTTGGTTAGCAAAAAAGGTTCCATGTAAGTAAACATGATACACTTAGACACGATTATTAATTGTAGGCTGGAGCTTATAGGTATACAACAGCTAATAACTTGTCTCTTCATATGCACGTTAAACAGGGTCACCAGATCCGCCTGCAGCATTTCAAGTCGCCTACGTAACTCACTTCAGTATCGCGGTGCAGTGGAATTGTATGTGGTCAAACTTCAACAGCCGTTCTCAATACGTCTACACTCTCCTGCGAGAACCCAAAAGCAACGTCACAGTAGGAGCTTATAACTATTCCGTGAGTGGCACTTGCTATGACTCAACAATTACTGTCACCTTCTCTTCGGCAATACAACCGGACACGCAATACGAAGCCAGCGTATGGTCAACCAACAGCATTGGATCGAGTAGCGTTACTCAACTCAACGTGCGATCTGCAAAAGTCTTTCGTTTTCTGGTGTCGTCCGATTCGATTAAAATAAACGGAACAACGGCAATTATTAATTATCGGGTCGAAAGTGGAAATATCACACATTTCTTCGTTTCTTGTTGTTACGAATTAACAGGATCGTGTGCCAGTAGTTACTTTAACGTTAACAATACCTTTAGCCAAGTCAGTTTATATATTGGATCTTTACCGAATGGCACAGAATACGTTTTTGATATCACTCTGTATGTTGGTGACACCTATACGATCATGGGAATGGTGAAAGGCATAAGAGTTTCCACTGCAATTATGTCTGCTAAAAATTCTGGTAAGTAAGAAAGCTGATTAAACATAATCCAGAATCTGATGTTTACTCGCTACTCAATTAGTGTTTCCTGTTTTGCATAGGGTATACTGTACTGCGTATGTATGTATGCATGCATGCATGTACGTGAAGGTATGTAGGCCAATGTATAATTATGTGTATGTATGTAAATATATATATATAAGTAATTATGTATGCGTGTGTATATACAGTGTATGTATCTGTATGTATTTATGTATGTTTGTATGTGTCATTGCTATCATTGAACACATTGATAGCTGAAAAGCTTATAACTGGTGAAGCTGCAATATACGATTAAATCAGGCAGCTGCGATGCTTATGATGATAGTCATAATAGCAACACTGAATGTTTTATTTCTGCACTAATTTCAGACGGTACCAGCGACTTGGCTCCTGCCGTTATTGCTTTAGCTGTACTGTTGGCGGTCGCTGTATTTGCAATAGCTGGAATTTTGCTTGGATTTTTCATCTGGAAGAGGCGTAACCACCTCGCTACATCCCAACCTCAGCAGGTCACATAAAATCTTCCCCTTTGTCATTTCATTTTCATCACGGATGTTAATAATTAGCAACTTCTATAGCGTCATTGTGTACTGCACAAGGTTTGAACCTATCGATGGCGCACCAACACCAAGCCATAGTCAGGTCAATACCCAGGAAGTCATTCCACTAATGTAATGTAATACATAATTTATATTGCGCTTCTTCAAGATATCTACTCATAAGTGTTTCTAATTCAGCCCTGGTTGAACAGAAAAAATGAACCATTAGGACCTCTAGTTTAACGGCGAGGCAGACTAAGAACTCTCTCTTTTATTATTTTAATAATTTTTACCTTTGACAAGGTCAATCTTAATGTCAGTGTTAAGGTCAATGTTAAGGTCAATGTTAAGGTCAATGTTAAGGTGTGATTATTACCGGATGAACCTATTGCAAATGAACACTTATTTAATTTATACCACAAAGTCATAATCTTTTTTATTGTAACGTTATACCAAGCTATACACTACTGTATATCTAGATATGCATTACATATATAATTTAAAGACGTTTTATAGAAAAGGGCCACATAAAAAGAAATGTAAGACACTAGAACGATTGCCTTCTGTTAATACACAAGGCCTTAATCGTTTTTTGATTATTCGAACTTTGTTTAATATTGCAGCCAAATCGTTCAGGAATGAGTCGATCGGTAACTGCCGATGAAGATCAGTATGAAGAAATGGACCGGCGGACAGGAGAAAATCGGGTATACACGAATCTGGAACTTACTAAAAAAAGTTGATCAGTTGGCAATTTCGTCGCAGGTATTGACACTGTCTCACTACAGTTCAGTCCAGACAATTATTTAAGTGAGTCATTCAACACTGCACGTGTACTGAGAGTATTGTGACGACCAATAATTATGCATTATTAATTATATTGAATTAATAACTATATTTATGTGAATTGGTAAGAACACATTCAGTGCATACTGTGAATAGGCCTCGACTAGAAATACATGCAACGGGAGCACAGACTTTTCAGTAATCAGAAACCTTTTGATGCTGCTTTATGCTAACATTTGAACATTGAAATATAGAAGCAGAATTGACGAGAACCAATCAATGTGCTGGCCTGGTTAGCTACACACGTACATTAAGGCGCCTCTGTGCTTGAGGATGCCGGTTCGCATCCGAGTCGTGGCTTTTAAAAAAGATTTGAATATCGAGCTAACACGGTCCGTACACGTTGACCTTAACCCATTAGCGCCCATTGATCCCATTTGGGAACGCGAGGATGAATTTAAGTAAAAAATTAGTGTGTTATTTTTATTTAGTTGTTTTGGGTAGCTTTTGACTGTTAGATAGTCCATATACTACATTTTAGCCTAATCATGAGTTTGCAGTAATTTCTGTGTGTGGTAGCCATCTTTGAATTTGCGTGTTTTTGTGAATTTTTGGTTGCTTCCGGTTTCTCATCTGCATTTGAGGTAAGGAAATTTTAATTTTGAAAATGCATATGTGATGTAAGTGTAACATAGTGTAGCTATAGTTATGCCAAAGATCCTTGTAAAAAAGAAATGTATTGAGGTAGAAATGTTTGATAAATCTTTGATGTTCCCAAATGGGAACAATGGGCACAAGAGGTACTGTGTTTCCATTTGGGAACATCAAGGGGAAATGCGTTGAGTGATTGAAAGCATCACACCAAGAGAATTACTGCTGTCCACATTTATAGAACATTATGAGATAAATAGAATTTTTAGTTTAAGCAGTAATCGCGCTTTTTGTATGATTCCGTTTTCAGATGTTGAAAAGAAAGTTCTCCTTGTCGAGGCAATTGCTATGGTACAGGCTAATGCAGATAGCGAAGATGATAACATTGAACAGTTTGTTCACCTAACAGAGGCTTCAGATGCAGCGTCTGCTATTGGCAAAGATGTTGACATATGCCACCAGCGAGAGTAGTTGAAAAGTTTGTGGATGAAGTTGACCTATTGCCTTCGACTATTCCATCTGATGTACCTGGGCCAGTTACTGTTTTTGTGCAAAGAGGTCCAGCCGATGAGAGTCAGAGTACAAGAATCTCGCACTCCAAAGGTAAAGAAACCGAAGGTGGACATTATGTCGCAACCCAAATGGGTCAAGAAAAGAGCATACACGCATGAAATAGCCACTACTGACATTGAGAAGGTTGGCAGTAAGCATCCTGAACTAATTGGCATGTCACCATATGAGCTTCTTTCACTCCGAAATATGAATGTAAAGGCCACAGGGACTGTTCGAGAAAACAGACTCACAGGTTGTCCTCTTATGGACAACAAAGTAATGAAGTCGAAGGAACGTGGGATCTTTGATGTAAAATGTGACAAGCACGTGATGGCTGTCAAATGGCACGACAACCAGTGTTTGACTGTTGCTACCAATTTCCATGTAGTAGCACCATTAGGGAAAGGGAAACGATGGAGCTCAGATAAAAGTCTGTGGTTGATTTAACTCAACAAGCTGTAATTGAACAGTATAGTCTTCACATGGGTGGTGTGGACATTCTGGACTGCTTCATGTCTAACTATCATCGGTGTTTTGCTCCAAGAAGTGGTGGTGGCCACACTTTATCAACAGTTTCAACATGGCCGATGTTGCTGCTTGGCGTCTTCACGTTGAGGTCGGTGGATCGTTTGATCACCTGGAGTTCCGACGGCATATTGTCCGAACAAAGCTATAATGGTTGGACAAGCCTCCAACAGCACTCTCAGGACCAGCTAGCCACCCAGTCAGTGACATTCGCTATGATGGAGCCGACCATCATCTGGTTCCGAGTGCCAGGCAAGCAAGATGTCGCTTGTGTAAGAAGAACACAAGGCTTCACTGCACAAAGTGCATGGCTCCACTTCACCTGCACTACGAGCAGCAGTATCATACTCGCATTTGAGACAGACAATTTGCAGTATGCAGCAGGTCTCTGAGAAATATCCAGAATGTGTCAAAGGTGTGATCATTGTGTTCAGTCGCAGGATTAGGCTGTCACAAATGACAAAGTTAACACTGACACTGCTTTATGATGTTTTAAAAACTAGTTACTTCAACGCTGATGTGTGGTTTAAATACTCCATCAAAGCAGCCTGTGCTGTGCATAAAATACACTTTGGTGGTAACTGAAAACTGTCACTTTAATAGGTACTCTGCGATAATTTTGCATGTTGTTCCCAAATGGGAACACAGTATCATATGTGCCCATTGTTCCCAAATGGGAACAACACGCCACCTGGCGGCTGATCGCCGAATCACATAATTGCAAGTTCCTAGGACCTAACCTTTGAATCATTTATCATATTCCAAAGTATCACAATGATTGGCAATTGGGGGAAAGCTTGGGCTTTAATGGGTTAAATGGCGTGGCGCCCATTCAAACAGGCAGGATCTTATCCGAGTAATTCACTGAAAAATAACCAGAGTCGAGGTACAGTTACGTTCAACGTTGTGATTTCGATTTATTGTTTATGTTACCACTTATCTCTTTTTTGATAATACGACGTGACTCTCATATTTCTGGCGGTAGAATCTCATTTAGAATACACTGGACAACAAATTTTTACAAAAGTCATGTTACTGAAATGAAATTAGTCAGTTCTTATCAATTTGTATGTGCTGAACACGAATATGACAGTGAAAATGCCGAATTGGCTCTAGTTTTTTTGTAATCTGAAATGAAGTAATTTTATATCGCACAATGCATGCCAATAGTGATACACTTACAGTTAATATTTGTAAAAACCAGGTCATAGACTAGTTCTTCGATTTTTTGGCCTGTCTCTTGTACAGCTGTTTGGGAGCATCTCTGCGGAGTGTCCAGCAGTAGTCAGCCAACATTGTAGTGGACCATTTTCCCTGGTACCTTTGCTCCATTGTTGCGATATCTTGATGAAAACGTTCGCCATGTTCGTCACTAACCATACCACAGTTGTCAGGGAAGAAATCCAGATGGGAATGAAGGAAATGCATCTTCAGAGACATATTGCAGCGAAATTTCTGGTACTGCTTGAGCATGTCTTCTACTAGTTCCTTGTAGTTTTCTGCCCTAACATTCCCCAGAAAGTCTGTAGACACTAGACGAAAAGCATTCCATGCTTGTTTCGCATCACCCTCCAGCAAGTTGTTGAAGCGGTCATCTTTGAAGAGTTCTCTAATCTGAGGACCCACAAAAACTCCCTCTTTAATCTTTGCTTCGCTGAGTCGAGGGAATTTTTCATGCAGGTATCGGAAAGCTGGCGAAGTGCGGTCCATGGCTTTCACGAAGTTCTTCACCAAACCTAGTTTGATGTGAAGGGGTGGTAGTAGGATTTTGTGAGCCTCGACCAGAGCTGGGTGCTGGATATTCTTCTGTCCAACTGCCATGTTTTGTCTGGGAGTCCATTCCTTCCGCACGTAGTGCAACTCTCTTGCTCGGCTATCCCACTCACACAAGAAACACATATATTTTGTATATCCTTGCTGCAGTCCCATTAAAATGGCAACTACCTTCAAATCACCACACAGGTGCCATTTGTACCTGTTATAGTCAATGGAATGCAGTAGCTGTTTTAGGTTATCGTATGTCTCTTTCATGTGGACAGCATGCGCTAATGGAATAGATGGAAGACGGTTTCCATTGTGCAAAAGCACAGCCTTAAGACTCAGTGTTGAAGAGTCTACAAAGAGTCTCCATTCTTGTGGGTCATGAGTGATCTGTAAGGCATTCATGAGGTCGTCAATATTGGAACAGAATACCAGATTACCTTCCTTCATAAAGAAAGGTTCCAACTGCTGATGGCGCTTTCTATATGAAGTAATTGTGACATCTTCTTCTAGAAGATTCCATTGTTGGAGTCTTGATCCTAGCAATTCTGCCTTGTTTTTGGATAAGTCCAAATCACGAACAAGGTCATTTAGTTCTTCCTGTGTTATTCTGTGTGGGGGTTGATGATGCACCACAGTGAAAATCGGGATCACTGCACGCTGACGGACCAGGAGAAGAACATGTCGGCTCACCCTTGTCCTCATCAGATGAATCTAGGAAAATATATTCTGCTGGAGGTTCTGGAATAGGAAGTCCATCACCATGTGGAACTGGTCTCAATGCTGACGGAATGTTTGGGTAGACTATTGTCGACTTCTTTTGCTTCGTTATTCCACCGGAAAGAGGAGGAACCAAGCAGAAGTAACAGTCATCTACGTGGTTGCTTTGCTCTCTCCACACCATGGGAACTGCAAACGGCATTGATGGTCTTTTGCCATTCAACCACTGTGAAAGCTGTGTTGTACATGTAGCACAGCATATATGCGGGGCCCATGGCTTGTCTTGGTCACCAACCTTGCATTCGAAGTAAGCATGATATGCCTTCTTGACTTGATAAGTGATACTTTTCTTCTGGTTGGCAAATGTCACTTCCCCACAAATGTAACAAAAGTTGTCCACAGTATTTACGCACTTCCGAGGCATTACTGTTCTGTATTGTATCTAAATGGATAAAGTAATAATAGTTTTATAAAACAGTAACTTAAACTGTCTCGCACAAAGTCTGTAATATTGTAAATGCTCAACCGTTCCGACTCGCTTTATATAGTACACTGCTGACGTCATCTTACGTCAGCAGCCGACTGGCTGTAGTTTTACATTGCATCAGAAAATGACGTAATCAACTGTGCATGATGTGTCCATGATGGGATTATGCAATGAGGTGGAATATTACATCATTCTAGACTTATTTAGGATATTGTCGCAGTCCTACTGCATAAATTTACATGGTGAAACATAAAAAATGAACTATATGAAATATTTTCAAAACGAGAGCCAATAAAAATTTTTTATGGTTATATTCGTGTTCAGCACATCAAGATGCTACACATTAGGGCCTTTTCCAGTCAGTAACGATTTCTATGTTGACCAGTGATATCTTACCGCTGTTTGCTCGTTTTGCTCACTTTATTATATCAAATCAAAACTTTAGGTTTATTTTGTACACAGAAACATGGCGGTGATGTCAAGACAACCATAATTGCCAAAACCAGTGTTCACGAGGAACTGGAAGAACAAAAGGAATGCAGAGCTCGACATATTATTTGCAAATAAGACAGTCACGGTCGCGAAAACTTTTCGCATGAGAGCTAAAGAAATCCTACCCAACGCTGTTTAGTTTAGATAATTGTTTAAATGTATCATATAAGTTGAGACCTATGTGATCAGGATATTTCAGTCCGAATTGTTTTCGCCTAAGCCTTGTTTTGACTGAGCGCCTGTGAATAAGCTGGTTCCCGCGATTTAGCTTTCGTTGGGCGCTGTAGAAATTTCGAGATTACGATTACGATTACGAGTAGGAGACATTCTGCCAACGAATGTAACTTATTGTTTTCGATGTTTTTTGTCATGTTTGTAATCGGATCTCAGAATTTTATTGCCAATTTATTGCTACAGTGTATATCGTTGAACGTTTAGTTAAGTGATCACGATGCCACAATAGTGACAGTCATGATTTTGACGGCAATGATGATGGTTATGAGTCCTTGTGCTCGATGAAATTTAAATAAGGTAGTGACGATTAGGCCTATGTTGATGACGGTGCCTTCTCGATGATATTAATTAGCGTGTCTTTTATCGAATTTTTCTTTTTTGCAGTAATCGAAGTACACAATTATGCTAACCTTTTTCTACGTATAGGCTTATCTCATTCCTGTTCGCGTCAATCAAAGTAACAATTATCCGTTAAATGATAACCGTAACTGAAACACAAAATTTGTACATCGCCTCTTGAACGTCTCCCTAGGAGCTCTGTAGGTGGTTGTTAGTCAGAGAAGAAAACGTGTGTCTTCGATGTTCGAGAAAATGTAACACGATTATGTTAACATGGGATGCCGGTTCACATGCCGATCTTGGATGAATTCAGAGATTTGAATCTCGGGCTAGCATGGTCCGTACACGAGGACCTTAAATGGCGTGGCGCCCCCTTCAAACGGAAAGCGGTGATGAAAGATGTAATGTAGTAATGATCTATTTTATGAAAATTGAGCAAGGTCGAGGCCATACGATCGCTAAGAAAAACATGAACATTTACATTTATTTTTACATAATTATATTCTTAATGAAGTGACTGAATTGGAGATTTTGATATCTACTTAGGTTCCTGTGTAACCTGTATTTCCTGGATGAATTAATGGAATCTGATGAAAACACCGAAAACATTGATTAAGATTGCAATAAAGACATTATTAATGCGATAATGTAACGGTGGCTAACCGTAATGTCAACAAATGGTTTGATAATAATCTGAATGCAAGAACTACGGTAATGTAATTTATAATATACCTTGAATAATAATATAATAATAATATAATAATAATACACTTTTTCTTTCGTGAGGGATCATTTCTGTCTCAGATAAATATGATAGTAATAGTAATGTAGTAGATATTTTGCAAAATGATGAGGCGTTATTTCGACAGACAAATACAAATTTTTGTTTCACAATTATATTATTCAGAAAAATCGTTTACCTTGAAAGTCCGACTTAGCCATAATTATTGAGAAATGCACCAAAATGTCATCCGTAGAATCTAAAGAAAAGCGAATGCTGTTCAGGAAAGTTGCTCAGGTATCAGAGACGTCTCCAATCTCCAACTGACTGCTGTTGCGGTTATTTTGTTCTAAGAAATTTTGCAGACCCTCGATATTTTTTAAACCACTGTGGCTTAGAAACACAGAACTATTGAATTCTTCTAAGTATGCTAACCTATGTAACTAAAGAGTATTTTTGCAATTATAAATTTTGCATATGTTAATGTTGGCTGTAAATGTGAACTGTTCAATTATCATGTAGAACCCGAACAAAAGATTTCTCTGATAGAAATTTAGTGACGGGCGTGTGTATGTAATGTATGTAACTGGCCATTTACATAGCGCCTTTAAAGAAACTCACAAAGCGCTATATAACTTTTATTTGGGCCTTGCATTGCGATCAATTGTGCGTTGCTATTCATTCTGATCAGAGTCTTATATTGGGTCAATCTAGTACTCAAGCGACAATTGGATTGACGTGTTTATGCAATGTGTTGAAGCGGATGTCATATCTGATTATGCCCAGGTGTATGTGTGCAAACGGCTTTAGTCACGCTTGTCGTTTCCATGACTTCAATGGCCTCGACAGTAGCGCTAACTTAAATATGGTTTAAACATGTAGACTTATTTGCATAGCGAATAATAGTCTATACACATATTAAACCAAATTTTGGCTAATAACAGATAGGATTTTGCATTCTTCGCAAAACATTTTATTAAATTGCCAAGTAGGGATCTTATGAAAATCAATGCATTGGAAAGTTCATAAAAGTATCCAACAGCCGCTGTCAAGCTATTATTTCATCCTATTCGTTTTTAATTCCGTACTTGTTTCCTTCCCAACTTCCTATATTCCCACCACCCTTGATTGCTTTCTTGCTTCCTTCATTTCTTTTACCCATCCATCCTTTATTTTATGTTTCAACATTCATTGATTCCTTCCTTCTTAACTTCCTTCGTTCCTATCGTCATTCCTTTCTCGCTTCTCTGCCTAACGCCTTCTACCTTTCTTCTTTTTCTTTGGTTTTTGTTTTCTTCCGTCCTTGTTTCCTCTAAAGTTTTTCTTTTCATTCACCTTTGTTTGCTTTCTTCTTCCATGCTATTGTCCTGCCATTCTTTCTTACTTTTTCTTTTCTTTCTTTCGTCGTTATTTCAATATTTTTAATTCCTCCCATTTTTCTCTTTCTTTCTTCTTTCCTTCTTATATCTTTTTTCATGTTGTTTTATATTTTTTTCTTTGATTCTTTGATGCCTCACTTTTTGCTTTCTTCCTTACTTCCTTTTTTCCTGTTGTTTTCTATTCTTGCATCTTTGTGTTTTTCTTTCGTTCCATCTTCCATTCCCTTGATCCCTTTCTTATTCCGTCTGTCCTTCCTTACATTTCTTCTTTTTCTAGGTGCATTTAGGTCTGAACTTAAGACACAGCGGTGCATAAATAATCCATGCGTTAAAATAGCCCTCACAAGTTTGTCTACCTGATGACATTTGCTTAGTTAAGCAAATAGCATTGTAACGGCATCTTGACTGAGAAAGTTCGTGTTTGCATCAAGAAAAAAGTAAGAAGGGAATATCCCTGCGCAAAACACTCCTCATAGAAGTGTGTACCTGGTGATATTTGATTAGTATACCAATCACTTAGTTTAGGCTTTCTATTCGGGTCTTAGTTATGGTGTATGACGCAGGCAGCAGTGAGTGCAAAAGCCCCTGGACTGAATAAGTCTTTATTTGCCACAAGAAGGAAGTAAAAAATACCAAAAAGGTAGATTGCTTACTGCGAGGACGGAGTCAGTGTTGTGAGACCGGACGCAGTCGAAACGCTAATTGTGTCTGCTGTTAAAACATACAGATTATTTTCGTTAGACGATCGCTTGGTAAGTTTTAGAACTGATATAGGGGCGCGGTGGTGTAGTGGTATGGTCGGTGACTCGTAACCGGAGGGTCGCGGGTTCGAATCTGCCTTAAGCCACTGCGTAGCGACCTTGGACAAGTTGCTCACCCACAATTGTCTGTGAGGAAGGCAACGGGAAACCACCTCAATCATCTCATCCCCTGGGTGGCATAAAGCCAATGGACCTGCCTTCGGGAAGAAAACTCATCTTCATCATCATCATAGAATAGCAAAAATCGGATTTGGACTTAGTGATCGATTCGCCTAATAAATTCAAACCTAAATGCTCTGTTGCGAATACTACAGTAGGAAAATTGAACTTTGGTTTGATTTTACATATTGATGCAGCACTGAATTGTATTGTATTGTACTGAATTTCATATTTCCCCATACTTTTCCTGATCTTTCATCATCATTGCTGTAGACGTCAGCGATAAAAACAGCACAATAATTAACATCATCTCCACCATTAAAATATTGTGATAGATTGATTGGATTTCAGAGACGTCAGTAGGCTAAGATGCCCAATCGTGACATACAATACAATCTAATCTATGTAATCTGATGACTTCTATAGCGCCGGTATCATAATGCCCAAGGCATCAGTCGATGGTCGCTTCAAGTCAAAATCGCAATCCAAAATCATAATCTGTTTGAGAAGCCGGGTCGAATTCCGATACAATAACACTTTTCCTCCAAGTTTAAAAAATATAATCTTTTCTATGCATACGTTATCAACTTTACCCTCGCATTACCTCGAAACTCTTGTCATTTCTGTCATTCATTTTGTCTGCGTGCTTCTCTAATTTTCTCTTCGTTTCCAACTTCTCTTTCCCGTCTGATCCTCTTCTATGATCTTTTCTTACTTTCCAAGATGTGAAATCTTGGCTGTCACACTATACCGTTTTTAACTTCCACTTGAAGCGCCTAAAGATTGATGTCCTCTGAATTTTAACAACGTCTCTCAGATTGTCATGTCATGTGATGTTATAATGTCATAGTAGCTTCGCGACGGTTGAATGCATAATGGATCAGGGCAGCCCAACTCCGTCTGTCTCGCCTGGCGTCCTCTGATAGGTTGGTCCATGTCTCAAGGTTGTCAATCCAGCATATTTTTGATCTTCCACGGCCTCGGTTCCCCTCAACAAGGTGCAGGTGACACGACCTCAATGGAATCATGTGGCTGTCTCATCATATGTCCGAAATATCGCAGCTTACGAGATTAAATATGGTTCAGTAGTTCACTATCGGTTCCCGCCAGTTTGTGGACTTGCTCAGTAGCCATCACTGTCGTTCATGAAATTTGTAGCAATTTTCTGATGCACCTGTTCTCAAAAACCTGGTTGCGTCTCTCTCGTCATCTTTCTTTATTGTCCAAGCCTGGCATCCATACGTCGCCACCGGCCAAACCAAGACCTTCATCAATCGCAGCTTGGTTTTGATGCTGATTGACTTGCTTTTGTTTTTGCATAATCGCCATTTAGTAATAATGACAACATAGGTTAACTGAGCTTTAGCGGGTCTACTGAACTCTTTTTGGTTGACCTTTTGACCTTTACGTCAACTTTGTGTGTTTCTTTGTATACGATGTTTCTACTTCGCTCTTGATGTTGAGAAGTCAATAAATTTCTATTGAATTTCCACATCTTTAACAGCTTGACCACGACCGTCATGCCCACGGCCAGTCTTGAATGAATGAATACGAATGAATATTAAGAGATTATCGTGCCATGCATAAAAATGATTGGAATCAGAGGCACGGTCAGTCGCTCTGGGGGAGACAGCTAGTAGCAGAAGAGGGAAAACTAGGTGATGGGTGACTTAGCAAAATAATTATTGGTTTTAAGTTGCCGCTTGAAGCATGAGATTGATGGAGCGGATCTGATAGAGAAAGGAATGTTGTTCCAAATCATGGCGAGGCCGAACCCAAAGCATGTTCCCCAACAACTTTACCCTCATAAGGTTGTCTTAGCTTTAGAGGGTAATTAGATCGTGCATTACGAACAGGAACATGATAATCATTTAATGATCGGAGATAGGCAGGTTGCTGGGTATGGAGAAGTCGGTAGGTGATTGTAGCTATTGTAAAATCAATGCGACACCAATGCAATAGATCTGTAATTGCCGTAATGGAGCAAGTCACCTTTCCTAGGGAGCGGAATGAAGATCGATTGTGTCCATTCCGCTGATCAGTTCCCAGTCTCCCATACATCCACACAAATCTCATGCAGTTTGGTCAGTGTCGTCTCTCAGATTGCATTACATTAGCTAACGTTCCTTTTAGTATTTCAAGTCTTATTCAGCGCTTTGTCAATATGTAAATTAAAATCACGCTGTCACTTTAAGAATACACGAATAGCACGAAGGCAGTTGCGCATTACTAGTAATGCCTTCTTCTCCCTTCACATGTACTCATATGTTTATGGTCGAAGGGATGCCCAATTGTCTAGTCACCACAGCTCAACCATGAAAACATAATGCTTGCAGTTGCCTTTTAAAAGAATAGTTAAATGTAAGAACATAATGTCAGCAGCCATGGTTGCCGTTGTGTTGCCTATCGTGTCGTTTTATGGATTATTTAGTCATATGCGAAATTTGCTCGATAATTCTTGGTATATTTGGACTTCTACTGTGCATGAGTTATTCGTCGAGTCTGCCGTAGGTTTCGTATGTTTTGGACGGTATTTAGTCGCTTGTGATCAAAGCCTGTTCGTTAGCGTGTAGTTCATTCGGCATCAAGTTTTCTTATATGTATTTTATGGTGTTATTTCGGTGAGCATTTTATTTGTGATTCTGAACTCGGCGTTCTCAACTGTTATTAAAAGTTTTATTGGCAACATATTTACGAACGCTTTCACAGTTTATGCTCTTTACCTTTTTTTGCTGCACTCTATATTTCTGTAGCACTCTTTGCAACACTGTTACAATATTGCTTTTCTCTGTGTAATAAAGTACTAATGAAATTCACTAACGTCTTGCCTCAGTACATTGTTTGGTTTGGGCATAACATTTGAAACTTTTTGATAAGAATACGTATTTCCTATTTACGATATGAACGTGACAAAACATTTCCTAAACCGCAGCTTATTCACTTGCTCTGCGGCACATCAGGACAGTCTTATCTGGTAGACTGCACAATGTACTTTTATAGGCATCTTAACACAAGTTAGTAGTCCGGTACTAATATCAATTTAGCCATAAAATGAAATGTTAGGTCCAGCGAATATTTTTTCATTTGTGAAGAAACTGATAATATGATGCTTTAATGAAATCAAATTATTACCTCATTGTGCTTCGTCGCAATCAGTGCTTAATCAAGCAAGCATTGCATGTTTATTATCAGGTGACTGTTTACTCATTAAGAATGAAGTTTGTGGCCGTTTGTTGCTTTATGATCCTATGTGGGACCAGTGTTTTTTCAGGTCAGTTCACAAAATTGAATATTTCTTAAATATTTATATGGACAATAATAGAGTCTGCATTGCAAAATTTAAATTAAAACATAGCTTGCTATGCAGGTCTTAGCAACTTTTTGATTATCTTTAAAATTTAGCAGTTGAGAGAACTGTATGAGATACAAATATTCACCGTCGCTACAGAAATATAGAACTGTAAGCAATTCATGATACCGTTCATATAATTTAAATCTTAACTTGCATAATTAAAATCTTTAGCCTCTATCCTATTTAGAAAAAGACTACTGATGGTAATTTAAGCCAGTATGCGAGGTCAAAAAAGGTTCAAGGCAACACGGCGTAGGTAGCCATCTTTCTTTCAACACTTACGACCCAACTTATAGTCTTTCAAGTTGTCAAAAATTTGGTGACGCATATATAAGCACAATACAGTATCCGAAAGGTGGCTAAACACTTCTGCTAGATGAAGAAGCTTAAGACAATAATGAAATATTATTATTATTTTAAAAATTTTGATTATATTACTTGTATATAAACACACACACACACATATATATATGTATATTCTATATGGTAGTAACAATATCGTCACCTGATATGCAAAGAAAAAACTTAGGAGAAAGCTGCACATTTCGGTGGAAAGTCACAGGAAGTTTTACAACTTACACTATCAACATTCTTTCAACCGGAAGTCCTACTGCATTGGGTCCAAACACCAATCACACGTTCAATAGCATTAAAGGCGTGATCACACTTTTCATATGGAACATACAGACGTCTAATGCCGGAAATTATTCCTTGTCAGTCAGCACAGGACCTTCGACTGAATCGAACTCGGCTGCCTTGCTTTTTGTATACGGTCAGTCTGTGTTCAGTAATTATCTACAACGATAATCAACATAATTTCTCAACGCCTTTGTTTTAATATTATCACATGCACATACCGTAAAACTTCTTATTAACGCCCGGGGTTTATTTTATGAATAGTTTTTACCCCGGCGGCAATTTACCCCAACTGCACCACTGAAGCACGACTTCACGTCTTTCTTAGCCTTGTGTGCCATATATATTCCTATGACGTAATCATAGGATACACAATGGTACCGAATATCTGTATCATATCTGTGCCAAGACTAGAGTCCTGGAGCCACTGTTCATTAAAGATCGGCGTTTAAAGAGGCGAGTGTTTATTTAAATAAATCGTTTTTTCTTCCGGCGGCACAGGCGTTTAATTTGAACCCGGGACTTAATAGAAATTTTTCGGTAATCAGTTGTGCATAATGAGGCGTAAGTATTATTTCTGTGATATAAAAAGATGCATGATAGCCAACTGGTTAGAGCGCTTGGCTTGTAACGCAAAAAGTTGGAGTTCGAGCCTCCCCAAGACTATTATCATTTAGGGACCGTCAGCAAGTCCTTCATTCAAAATTCCTCAGCGCCATCGACTGATGCTTAATCACTAGACAGTCATCAACATCATCAACATCAGTGCCGTGCCCTCTCCGGAGTCTAACCATTTCCCCGACTCTTTGCTAACATTCGCGGTCTTGAGTTAGTCTCCAGATTGCGTGTGGCACAAAGTTAAGTGGGTTAAGAACCGCGTCTACCGTCTGGGTCTATGAGTGCTTTGGTCGTCCGACTTGTCTCTTCCAAGTCCTCATGGAGGCTGCAATCAAAGCTCTAAGCGTGTTTGCGTGATCATGCCTGCTATCGTACATTGCGAAGTACCCAAAATATCCGGAATCTTCGTGATTTGATCATCCCTGTAATCGGGGTCTGTCTTTTGCGCCTGCATTTTTCTGCATTGGCGATGTCTGCAGCATATGGATTTCGCATAATTCACTTCAGGCACCACTGTTGGAAGACAGTTTCCTCATTAGATAGTGGCGCTTAATAAATTCAGAAATAATAATAACTCAAAATTTAATATGATATTTTCTGAGCTTCGCCGATCTTCTTGATCCAGTCTCAACTAGGCCTATCTGTTTTGATCTAACCTTATGTTATCTTGCTTCATCTAATCAAATCTTATAATGCCAATGTAATGTAAAAGCCTATTATTTTTATAACTGGAATATTTGACGACACTATGGTTTATGATTTCACTACTATGTCTGTGTGATTTAACCAACATTGATTGATTTAAGTTAAACAAATAGCAGATTTGCAAAAACGAAATTCTTATACTATTTTCAGGCGCTCCTTACACTCGGATAATTCTAGCTGTTGGACGGAACCCAGCTTTTGAGGGTGATCTAATTGAATTAAATTGTTCAGTCACTTCTTATTCAGTGCCTGTGGCGTATCAAAATAAACTGTACTATTACTGGAACAATTATTGGTATGGCTCTCTCCTGAATACTTACAGTGGACCTGCAATGTTGCAAAATGGCGACGTTCTTCCTGGATACAGTTTTAAGAATGATGGAAAAACTCTCGTTATTGCTTCAGCTCAGTATACAGACGCCAGCTTCTATTGTTCAGTCCAAGAAGAAGGATCGCCTCACAAATCTACCAGTAATGGGCTTAGCTTACAGATCTACAGTGAGTGCCATTGTTTTTATAGCAGACATATTAAGCATATATAGCAAGAATGCTGATATACAGCCTTTATATTGTAGGCGACAAATCTGCCTTTCCTCACAATTTCTAATTTCACGTAGGCCTTTAGCTTACACGAAACTGTTATGCATAGGCCACTTGCGTTTCTCGCTGAGTGATTTTTTCTAAATATTAAGTTTTGGCATGCAACTTGAACTCCCTGTACAAGGTTTGCCTTCACCAACTGTGACAGGTAAGTGCCAAAGGGTGTAAATATATTCTTTGAAGGGTAACAGGACAATAACCCCCCGGACAATAACCCCCCGGACAATAACCCATATACTGATACAGTTCATACAGTAAAGAGTAGACATGAAAGAACAACCAAACAGTCAAGAACTAAATACTGGACAATTAATAGACAATTGGGCACATATTACACGTGAAAGATTTACCATACATCAAAAACTAATTATTAGACAATTATTAGACAATTGGGCACAGAGTAGACATGAAAGTATTACCAAACAACATGAAAGAGGTCAACTACTATATAGTAGAAATGGTTTATGGAAAATGCAAAGTTTAAAAATTTGATCTATTTCTATCCATGATGGAATTTATAAAACCTGATCAAGGAAAAGATAAACTTAGTTCTAAAGGTTATGTATACGTAAAACAGAAAAATTTAGCAAATGATGTAGTTTCGTATGAGTGCGAAAAGAAGCATATATGTCTAATAAATTAATATATAAACTGTATGATTAATATACCTTATTTGTATATTTATATAATTAATAAATCAGTATAGGGGGTTACTTTCCGGTTTTTTTGGCATGGGGGGTTATTATCCTGGGGTGATTGTCCGGGGTTATTGTCCGGGGAGTTATTGTCCGAGGGTTATTGTCCTATAATTAACCTCTTTGAAGCTATTCCACCATTTTCAACGCACCTATACAATCTAGTAGGCCTTCCGATTTTCTGAAGTGAATCAGCTTCTGCCGGTCTTCAACTGCGCCACACGTGCAAGGGTCAATTCTCGGATTGTCGCATGAATTCGGCAAACATCGAGAGCATATGCACTGGCTCCCTGTTCAGGAAATAACGAAATTCAAGATCTTTCTGTTTTGAAGGACTTCGCTTGCTGTTACTGCCCTAGCACACATAAGAGTTATGTTTAACTTTAGACCAGCTGACTCCCTGCAGTTCGTTGAAAACATGTTAGTGTACAGTTGCCGTACATCATCTCGATCACATGTCTTGCCCGTGTTTTCCTCCATCTTTCATGAAAAGTTATATTATAAGATAAATAGGTGTTTGAAAACCCTATTAATTATATCGACAACAAATCAATGGCCTGTACAGGGATATCATAAACAGTTATCGTGGATCCGAATTAACAGGAGAAATTCGTCGAGGTGGAATTTCAAAGTAGACATCGAGATCACTTTCGTATCAGGAGTCATTAATACTTGGGAGTTGATCTCAAGCCACTTTCAAGATACAAAGCACTGAAACAACCTATTATTACCATTTAGACGACGACGAAGATTTAAGGCCACAGCGCTGCTGCAAAAGGCAATAAACGAACTAAAAGCTGTAGAACTAGGACGTTTTAAAACACCGTGATGCTAATTTTATATTATATCAAACCATTGGAGTTCATCGCAAAATGTTGCCATCTGTTTATTTACATCGGCGGAAGATGGATTTCACGACGCCTTTCTCAATGACTGTGTCGAAGTCTAAAATGGTGGCGAGTTACCAAGGGAGCCACCTGAGATGACGTTGTGACGCTGCTCAACGAACATTTTCACCTAATTATGACCCACACCTCTTTAGCTGTGATGGACACCCATATTAGAGGCTCTTTCGAGAAAGACTATTAAGGCGTTATATAAATGTTGTATAGACCTAAATGCAAACACCTACATTAACAGACATGTGTATGTTATACGATTGTTAGAGTTATTACGATGATAATGAAATTTGTAAGCATTGGCATAGGCTGGATTTTAATCTTATACTTATACCAATACTTAGAATTATACCTAGTCTTGTACTTAAACCTAGACTTATAGGCCTATTTATACGCAAACGTAGACAGACTTAAAGGAAGGGCTTTATCCCTACCAATAAGCCTTTCTTCCTGTATTGGGACATCTTCTTTGCCAGTTTTCCAGTCTGATAATTTTTTATAATTATGTTTGAGGCTTTCTTATTTTTTGATTAATTTGTTTAAAATGCATTCACTTGCATTTTAGGTAAACCTTACACACGTTCCTTTAATCCAGTGAGCAGAAAATTCAATGCAGAACTTTATTTCTCAGTAATTTTCGACTTCTCTTACCGAGCAAATCCTCCATTGATATCGTATACCAATTGGAGTTTCGTAAATGCTTCAGGAAGTACAAAGGAATATTCTGTCGCCAACTATCCTTTGACCTCTTATCAATTTTACCTCTCATTTAGTTTTGACTCAGTGGACATGTATGGAAATTATTCTATCACTTTAACCAATAGTAACGGATCAAGAACAGAAACTTTCCAAGTTCTTCCTCCAGGTAAATCTAAACGAATTTATTGTGCAAATTCCTATAACTCTGTTGCACCACATAAGATATCATTCGATAGTAGCTCCGAAATCATAACACTGGATCACACGAAAAGTTTTTTCGCCTGCTACTAGGCATATGTTATGTGTACTACACTAAATCGAATCTGCTGATTCCAAATCTGAAGTCAGATTTTGTGTAGCACGTCAGGATCTTAAGATATGCAGCATACATGCTAATAATTATGCAAACTCTTTACAGAACTAGTATTTCCTTATAACTGTGTAATTACGCAAACTCAGAGTATTCATAACAAGAAACAAAATGTTATTCTTTTATAACTTGAAATTAAAATATGTTTTAAAATGTAATATAAATATATGTATTTTACTCAGATGAAAGCATACATTTCGAAATTTTGCTCTAGCTTAACTCTATACGAGTTCAAAAGTGCTTTAGACACTTGCTCTGGCGCTTGTGAGTGGCCGCTGTTGCCCGCTGCAGAAACCAGCAGTAATCGCCCATCATGTTGGAATTGCAGTGGCCCTGATATCTTGCTTCAAAGGTGGAGATGTCTTGATGGAATCTCTCTCCATGCTCATCGCTTACATCACCCAAGTTTGGTGGGAAAAAATCCAGATGGGAATGTAAGAAATGTATTTTTATTGACATCCGGCAGCCGAGTTGCTTATATGCTGTTAGCATGTTGCTAACGAGTTCAGCATAGTTCTCAGCTCGGTGATTCCAAAGGAAGTTTTGCACCACCAACGTACATGCATCCCAAGCGGCAAATTCCAGTGGGTTGAGCTTGGTTCTAAATACAGTCTCACGCATTAGTTCGCGGATTTCTGGCCCAATAAAAATTCCAGCCTTCAGCTTAGCATCAGTTTTGACGGCTCCAAATTTATCTCTCAGATACTGGAAGCCTTGTCCAGTACGATCCATTGCCACTACGAAATTCCTCATGAGGCCCAGTTTAATGTGAAGTGGTGGTAAGTACACTTTCAATGGATCAACCAATGGTTCGTGTTGCACGTTGTGCCGACCAACAAAGTGCTCAGATCTAGGAGGCCACAGTTTGACTTTGTAATGGTTGCTGTCATCACGACTGTTCCACAAGCACAAAAAGCACATATGTTTTGTGTACCCCTGCTGTAGGCCTAGAATAAGTGCTACCACTTTGAGGTCCGCACAGATGTTCCATTTGTGGTCTGAGTAGTTGATCACTTTCAAAATGAGTTTCATTGAATCATATGTCTCTTTGAGGCCTACAGCGTGGGCTATAGGAACAGACGGCTTTTCGTTACCATTGTGCACCAACACAGCTTTCAAGCTCGCTTGGCTGGAATCTATGAACAGTCTCCACTGACCGGGAACGTATTCGCAACCTAAATTCAGCATGAGACCGTTCACGTCAGTACAGAAACAGATATCATTTTCCAGTTTGTAATATGTAGCTAACTGTTTGTGACGATAACGGAAGTGTGATGTTGTGGTACCTTTTTGAAGCAAGTTCCACTCCCCTAGTCTGGAGGCTAACAGTTCAGATTTCTCCTTTGACAAAGATAGGTCCCTCACCAGATCATCTAACTCACCTTGCCTTATCAAATGCGGCCTACCCTCTTCCAAATCTTGATCACTGGATTCATAAACAGTAACGTCATCTTCTATATTACCATCAGAACTGTCCGTTTCATCAGCACCCGCAGCAGGCGGAAATGGTACTGGATTCTCTTCATCATGCGGCACTGGCTTTAGAGCGGACTCGCAATCAGGATAAACGATTTTAGACTTATTTTTCTTTGAAAATCCAGCAACTTTAGTAATGCAGAAATAACAGTCGCCATGATGATTTCTTGGCTCGCGCCACACCATAGGCACAGCAAACGGCATTGAAATCCTTTTGCCATTCAGCCACTGTGTAAGCCCAGAGTAGCACACGGTGCAGCAGACATGAGGTGCCCAACTTTTATCCTGGTCTTCGATTTGACATCCAAAATAATACTTGTAAGCAATCATCACTCTCTTAGTTAACTTCTTGCGCTGGTCACAAAGAGTATATTTACCACAAACATAGCAAAAATTGTCTGGATGGTTAACACAGCCTCTCCTATTCATTTCAAAATTAAATCTCACACACTAGCTACAGCTATATAAGAAAACTTCACCTTCGTTCTACGCAATCTCGCCTTATATACTGGTATTGATGCTGACGTCAGCTCGCCGACATGCCCAATCATGTCTAGCGTCTGCTGCAGGCTTGCTGTTAGGAATATTTCAGGCGACACTTGCAGGCATGCACGTATCACTGGCAGCAATCGTGGAGACACATACAACAGAATGTACAGACATAACCGAAAACGAGTCCTTACGTCATTACTTGAATGCATGCATAACTTAAAATCTAGACGTGCTGGGCAGATTCTGACTTCATATTTGGAATCAGCACATTTGAATCAATATAAGGCACATGCATTACTTTCAGTAGCAAAATCGTTGTGATCCAGTGTAATCACTGCGACTGGACAAGCCGAGTATATGGGGCCTCGCCAGAGATCTAACTCGTTAAATTTGCTGATGGATTTACAGAACAGCACTGGGCAGGAGTGTCAGCAAGTTTTGATTTAGATAGCAATCAAGGCAATTTACTGCCAAAATATTATTGGTACGACAGGACAGTAATTGCTATCGCAATACTGTCCTGTAGGACCAAAGTAGATAACACAGATTTAGTTAAATCTCGGTTTTCCGTTGTATTCTCGACCAGATTAAGTTTGTTGCAATACTGCACAGCTAGTTAAACTTTAAGTAAATTGATCCATCAAATTTCTTTCTCGAGTTAAATTCGCCCGGGTGTGAGGACAACTAAAAGTAGGTCTACTGAACGACTTTGCAGTGCACTCGTAATCAACACCAGCTAAATGCATGAATTCAGCTAAATCAGCATTACAGGTTTCTATTTTAATGCTATACTGAATGTCTGCTGTTTCCGTTCATTGAATTATTTACAGGACCTCCTGACACTCCGTCGAATTTCAGTGTACAATACGTGACATACAGTCTCGTCTCGCTTCAATGGCGTTGCATGTGGTTTAACGGCGTGCAACAAACAGTCTTTGTACGACTAATGGATGTCACAAACAACGAGGAAGTAGAAACTCAAACTGTTTCTCCTGCAACAAATTGTTACAGTTTAGCTTATAGTACACTGTTTCAGAAGAACATTCAACCAGAGACAGACTACGAGGCCAGAATCTGGTCAACCAATACACTTGGCTCCAGTATTGTCGTCAAGTTGGATGTAAGAACTCCGAAAAGACTTATCTTTGATACTTCTCCCGCTAATATATCAATCATGGAAAGTCAGGCTACAATCAATTTCCGCATAGCAGATTCCACTAAAGCTGCGCTGCGGTTAAATGTGACTTGCTGTGTTGAGGTAACGACTCAGTGCAGTAATCAATCCTACATCATAACCAACACCGACAACCAAATTGTATATGACATTTTACCAACTGGAAGTGAATATGTATTTGACTTTCTCGTATACGATAGTGACGGTTACACCTACATGTATACTATGGCGATTGCGAAAGGTTTGCGAGTCTCAAGATCAGAAGGTGGGTCCGTTGTCATAAAAATCAATAATATAACGCTCATAGGTCATTGATTTAAGCTAACCATAACTACCTGAAAAGCTATGGTATTACCAAACATTTTATATTTCAGAACTAATAAACAGATTAATAGTTTACACATATCAATCAATAACGGCCTATATTTCTAGTGAGACAGTTTGACAGTTGCGAGTGTCAACATTTTTCTTATGCAGTTCAACTGTTTTGACCCACCTCAACGCACGATTGGTAATACGATGCAGTTTGATTTACGAATCAATAAAATTATACTATCCGTAGAAATTTTCAAGTTAAACGCTCGGTTTTATATCATAAATTGACAACTCCTTTTAAGCAGCGTTCAGCATTTTCAGATTATTTAAGTAAAGATAAGTTGAGTAACATTTACTCTCCAAAGTTAAACAATTACCAAAACGTTTACAATGTAATGTAAAGTATGTAGGTCATTCATATTTGCTGATTCGGTATCACTCAGCGTTGTGGACTATTAACAAAAATTTTATTTTATTTTATTATTTTATGTTGCAGTAAAAATTAAATAAACGATTATAACCAGAATGCTTGATTACATTACGGTATTTGCATTTGGTTAAAACTTAAATCTTAGGCATACTCATTAGCTTATCGCTAAATGTATTATTTCGTGTGACGTTCATTACCTCTGTAATTGTAAATTTAGGCTGCAGTGATCCGGCAAAATGCCACTCCACTGTCGAGAAAGAGAATCCACTACTCGCTGAAGTCATTGTTCTGGCCGTCTTTTTGGGAGTCTCTGTCTTGGCGTTGATCGGCTGCTTAATCGGCTTTCTTGTCTGCAAATATCGTGAGATAATCTCACCGAAGGTATATAGTTTTAAGATTGGTCAGAACTCTAAGCAGGTTGTTGTAGTCCTTTTTGTCAATGCTCGCAAAATTAAATCGTAGTTGAGTCATATACCCTACCCTCACTCAGCCCTTAAGCTTTTGTTATAAGGAATATTCCTTTTGAATTATCGATTGAAATAAATCGTATTTCAAGCACATTAGGCAGAACCTAATATATGTCTTTATTTCATCAAACAAACACAGCTGAAGCGCAATCGCGCCAAAAACTACACAGGTTACATAGACTGAGTACAGTTATAGCTCTACACAGTACCAACTTAGAAACAATTTGAGGTCGATTATATTGTAGACCCATTTGTTATTATTATATTATAATTGAATTTATTAAGCGCCACTAGCTAATGACTAAGCATCAATCGATGGCGTGAAGGACTTGCTCTTTAAGTACTAACTGAATGTCGCAGTTTGTTGTTTGCACGTTTAAGTCATTGTAACAGATATTGCTCAAGAAAGATAAACAAAAGTGTTTCCATTTCTAAATGGCTGGTCATCTAACTTGTTTTAAAAATGATATTTTCTTACTGAATCCAACAAAATGCTAGTAGATGTACCGACAACGAACTACATAGATTGTCGCTTTCAGACAGACTACAGTGGGATTGCAAAAATAAACAGTTGTTGGCCTAAGTTGCGCTATTCAAACTGCAACATTGTTTCGTGCAAATTCGTGTACTTTTGGCCTCTGTATAGTGTCTGCCGTTAGGACCTCTTTTAAGATGTGTGATGTTTTCTATTCTGGTAGCCATCAACAACAGTTCAGCCTCCCATTCCTAAAAGAAGTGAACCAGTGGCAAGGGAGCCATCGGTATACGACAATCCAGAGGAAAACTACGCATCAGTATTAGACTTGGATCCGTCGAAGGACAGCGCTTATTATACAGCGCTCGAAGAATCTACTGATAGAGTTAAGGTTAGATATTGAGGTTTTTGCATAAAGTCTAGACTTACTGTTCGAGGAGATATCGTAAAACTTTTCAGCATGTTTAAAATAGATAGGATAAGGACAATGAACATGATGACGGTGACATAATGCTTTGCCCACATTGCAACGAAAGGTTAGTTCTGCAGATCATGACAAATGTGTATACATGTTTAAGCAACGCTGCTCTTCCTTATGGTTTACTTTCGCTTCTGTGAAATGTAAACGAATTACAAATTTATATATTGAAAATTTATGTATAACTCTCTCCAGCACAGCGTAAAGCCTAGTGCGAAAATTTGCTAAATGTTCATTTACTCTGAACATAGTGTCTAATATCAACTCTGGATGGGAATCCCTCGGTTGAGATCTGCGTGTCTGCAGGAGCCCATCAGTGGTGACTTTTCTATACTTATCTCAGCATTGTTCCTCAATTGATAACTCTTTGTTCTTAATGACTTTATCATCATTTAGCTTAGCGTAAGCAGCACTTTAATGAGATACTAAAAAGGTACTCTGGTGTTTACATACATACATGCAAACATTCCTACATTTTTCTTTGCGGTTTATGTTCACACCAGGAAAATCATTATATATAAGAAATTCGACGCGAGAATTTTAAAAGAGAAAACGAGTAAAGGCTGAATAAAAGCATGCGTGGAAGGCCGAGTGATCGCCCTGAAACGTGGAGTGTGATGGTTCGAGTCTCTGAGACGGTTAATGTAGGAACCGTGAACATGGCTTTCACGACTCAAAATTATTGTTCAGTACCATTAGTTGATGCTTTGTCACTGGAAGAAGTCTCTTTACAATATGGAAATAATATTACAAATAATGAAGATGCTGATGTTGATGTGATGCCGATGCTGAGGATGATGATGATGATGAAAAGTGGAAGAAAGTGATGAAGCGGGTGAATAGGAGGAAGAGAAAGAGACGACGATGATGGTGGAGTGGCGGCGATTGCAGGAAAGAAAAAGGACGAGTAATACATTTATTTTGTTCACACGCCTCTATAAACTACTCGAAAATGTGGTCCCGATGTCGAAGGATTATTGGCTGATGCGCAAACACGACAAAAGCAATCCAACGACTGGACACCATTTTTACCCTCCCAACTTTCGTCTAAAGAATGAATGGCTGCTATAGTTTGCCTGTTGATGTAGCGCCGGTCAAGGAAAGAAGATTAAAGTGATGAAGTCAAAGATGATGATATGATGATAGCTAAAAGAAGGAAATCGAAATGACAGAGAAAGAAGAGGAAGATGGAAAGGGTATAGACAAGGTGAAGGAGAAGCCGCAGGAGAGGACAATGAAAATATAGGAGTAGCGGGACAGTATGCATACTTACTTACATACCTACAAACATTCATAGATACATACATACATGCATACATACATACATACATACATACATACATACATACATACATACATTGATACATACGGCGTACATTATGGGACAGAGTAGGTTAAGTTGTACGTTGTACGCCTTCTGTACATTTTGGAGGGAAGCCGACCGTAGATAAATGACCTCAAACTGGCTTTTGGTTTTGGTCTTGCGTGACCCTCGTCATTTTTATCAGTCCCTTTGACTAGTTTTGTTTTAGTCCTTCTGCATAGATGACTTGTTTGCTTCTTTTGAGGCATTTTGCCGTCTTGGTTCTCTTGAGTCGTATTTCGTCACCGTCTAATGTTGGACGTTGTTTGCTCCGCCTGTGGCTATTCGCTGAGTTTTATTCCCCTTATTTATCAAGTAAGTAAGTAATTAATTAAGTAAGCATAATCTTTATTAGTAAACCAGCAGCTGATTACGCACGTGTACATATTTCATGAGGAATAAATATCACAAATCGTACATGTTTAGAGTTTCACTAAATAAGCTGCCTCTCGTAAATAGCTCAGAGAAAAAGCTATATTTTAACCCAAGCTGGCATCTTCTTCCTTATTCCGAAACAAAAGCAACCTGTAAGAACATACATACATATTCAAAACATACATGCATACTTAAATGCATGCGTACATACATTTTCTTTTATTTTCTGCTTCTCAGAGAAATCAATACCAATGAGACTCCAACTGATTGGACGAGGATCAGGAAACAATTCCATTCAGACAAATATAACAAAGAGGAAGAGGCTGACAGAGGACAAGCAGTTTTGCAATGCTTTAATTTGAACTCAAAATGAGTTTTGTAAGATTTTATTGTAAGAAGCTGATTTTAGTTCTGCATTCTGAAACATTTTTATTTTGTGGGTTTGATCTTCTGGGCTTGAAGATTTCAGTGACATGCATGCATACATACACACATGCATACATAGCGACTATTATCTTAGAGATTATGACCTTAGTGACTATTATCATAGTGTGCCGCGTGAAGATAAGCTTTTATTGCTTTTAAAGGTGGACCTCAGAGCCTACTCTCGATTTTCATTTATAAAAAATTGAATGCTGAACATCCTTTAATTTAAAAGTTATATTATCACGTGATAATGAAGGAGTGGACAATAGCCATAGCAATGTCAAATGTTAAATTTTGTTTCACGACTATGATCGCAAATGGTACACGCATAACCTACAGAGAGAGTTGACATGCTCCCTCCATGGATAGTCTTCAACCACAAGCTCTTCTGCTCTGTTTTCTAATTCGGAAATGACCATCTTGAGTAGGGGCACGATAGCCGATGGATAGAGAGCTCGGTTGCTAATACTGAGAGTACATAAGGCAAATGGAATGTTCGGTTAATGCCACGTTGTAGCAAGTAGAACTTGAATATAAATTAAATATTATATCAAAACGTCGTCTGTATTATTGTCTCTTTGGCCGATGCATCATATATGTACAGATGTTCAACTCGTGCTAAAGACCACATAACATAACAAGGGTTTACGATCCACTAAAATATGTACATCCTATTTTGATATCGCTCCTTGAGCCGCAGATTATTCATGAGCTAAGTGGCATGTAATACAAAGCCCTTGCGCTCAAGATCCAAAGCACAATTTAAAGGCAGGTCAGTGTTCGCATAAAATAAGATTATAGGGGGATAAGGTTGTGCAGTCACGCCATATAAATTCATTGAGACTTTACATTAGCTATTTACGTCTATTAAGTTTGCAAACGTGTATAGTAAGTAAGTTCGTGTTAACCCTAACCCTTAAAGGTCTGAGGATGTATGCCTATTGCTATTACCCCTTAGCGGGTCGAATAACTTGAACATGAACTTCTTAAGTAACCTAAGTTAACAACACTTGGAATGTAAAAATATTTTTGTCACATATCATGTAATTCACTCGTGGCTCAATATAGATTTAAAAGTTAACGATCTCTCTGGGTACAGAAAACTGATTAGTAATTTAAAAACCTTTAAAGGTTACATTTTGAATCCTAAGAAGTAAATTACAGACTTGGTTTTGTCAAGTATTATTAAGGCGTGACTTCCAGATCAAATGCTAGTCGTGCACCGTTCCAATCAGTGGCCATTACCAGTTTCCATGTTTACATTTCTTTTGTAAAGTTTAAGTTTTACTACCACCAGAAAAGACGTCAGGTCACGCCTCGCTTGACTAGATGAGTGCTCAAGTGAGCACTAATACAGGCTTCCTATGCCCACATTTACATCTATTGTGCTGCAGGATGGCAGATTCGATAGCGCATTGGGTCTGTAAGTTCGAGTCTGCTGAGCGGACTTCGTGTAACAACCAAGGACAAGTTGTTCGTGCATACTTGTTTCGCGTCTCACACATAATGACTTTGGACGCGTAATAAGTACAACTGATTCCACCCTTTGTTAAATACGCCCCAGATATAACTGCGCTAATAAAATCTGAAAAATAAATGAAAAGAAATTGTTTGGCTATGCATTTTTAAAACTCAATGCATGCATCAGATGTTTCGGTTTATACGTGTTATGGAAAATCTGGATACTGCTAGAATTCAAAGAAAGAGGTCAAGAGGAAAGAGCCTTTATGACGCTTGATGAAAAGTGTTGAAACGCTTATATAGTAATATAATTACCATTATTTCTGCATTTATTAGGCGCCACAATCTAATGACTTAGCATCAATTGATTGAGCCGAGCATTTGTGAGTGAAGGACTTGCTCAAGGTCCCTACACAGTAACAGTCTCGAAAGAACCCGTAATCTCCGCGTTGCAAGCAGGGCGATCTATCCAGTCTGCTACCGTGCAACCACACACGTAGGGAATTTATAACTTCATCCTTCATAAACAATTTAAGTAGAATTCAAATAGGCTATGTGGGCGAACAAGTTTGCCTCACATTTATATGCATGCTTCGGAATGTTATAAATGCTCGAGTAAGAAGAACTAGGAAGAGACTCTTTATATTGCCCTTCTACTGTCAGTTATGCTTCAGTACCCAGCAAACCTACGGCTAGTAATTGCATATACAGTGTAAATCTGTATCATCAGTAGTCCTCGGAGGCGTCGGTGTGCGGTTAACGAATTACCTGGCTTTTTAAAGCAGTACAGCAGGACAGTGTTATTGGATGAACTGCAAAAGATACTTTAAAGACATTTTAACCAAAGTAAGTAGTCAGGTGTTAACGCCATTGCCATTTCTTAAGCAACTCTTAACATAATTTAGGTTAATGAGAGGGCCTTCGAGAAGTTATTAGAAGTCGAAGTGTAAATATTTAATTAAATTGTATTACATTACAATAAATTACATTGTTATTATTGCTGCTATTATTATTTGTTTTTATCCAAGGTACACATGATCCCTCAGGAACAAACAATTTAGCATAAGAACAAGAAATGCATCTCTGACTAAGTCTAAGGATCGGATTGCCCTTTGTGCTTGAGCTTACATTGAATATTATTCGAAAACTATTATCTCCGAGAAAAGTAGTGAAACCTTTGTAAGGCGTTGTCTAAATATCCAGGCACATACAACATACACAGATGAAAATTGTCGAAATATCATCTAAAAAGTCAGGACAAGTAGAAATCCTAGTAAGCAATATAAATGAATCGGTGACTAGAAAGAAGTTACTTTGTTAGTGCTTTGTATGTATCAAGGCACCTAATGTAAGGTTATTTAAGTCTTTCACGAAAGCGTTGTGACCTTCGTCTTATGTCGAATTCCTGCGTGATGAGCAAATGCGACTAACTGTGAAGCACAAATTGTGTTTACCCGCAGCCACACTAAGTTGAACTCTAGCCGAACAATCTGAATGCCTCGGGCATTAAGGTGGCATGAAAGCGACTAAGCGTATAGTCTCTTATAGGCCACTCTTCGTTTTTGTCTTACTGAGAGCTAGGTATAAATTTGGTTAGCATTGTATGCATATCATCATTGCTAAAGAATGATCTGACAGTTTTCAAACACACCTTAAGGCGCGAATTCATTGCATCTTTACCTGCCTACCGATGTTGTTTTGACTGAGCGCCTGTGAATGTGTATTTAAACTTGTTTTTTACATTAGGAGGCTTATCTAGGAGGCGTCATATGAATTTTCTTTAAGTTATACTTACAACTTACAATTACTTTAAACCAGTGGTATATCTTAAGCAGGTAAAGATAATTCGTCTTCATCATGAAAGCTCCTCTCTTCGTGATTCTTACGCTCCACGTCAACGCCGCTCTGGCAGGTAAGTTAGTCTCAACCGTAGCTGTTAGAACCATCTAGTATATGACAACTGCCCACGCTAATTGATGTTATGCCAGATGAATATGATCTGCCCAACGTACAGCCGATTTTTGTGATTATGCGAACAATTGTATTGCGAAATTGGGCTTTCCAAGCCACTTGTAAGAGGATTGTACGTATAAGCTTAATAAATAAGTTGTTTAATGATTCCTCATTTCTCTGCTGTAACCTGATGAAGTATCAATTGCATCATCAGTACTTCTGCCGTATCGGTTGAGTATCCTAGATGGCTGACTGTGTACCAGAAATGCAAATCAATACTTATATAGACCACTGATGCTACATAATTGTTAGAAATAAATAAATCAATTGAGTATAAAAAATGTATGTCGTGCACTAATGCGGATTAGATGTCATTTTAGTAAAGCAGTTTTCATCTTTAGCTTAGTAAACGATGCAATTCTTGATTTTTAGACATATGGGGAATGCATATACAGGATGTACAACAGTGAACACCCTATGCACATTTTATTATATTATATATAGCCGCTATGAACTTATACTGTTTTGGTTGAGTCACTTTGACGAAATATGTGATATGCACTTCGTATGTGTATGTGCGTTTGTGTGTGTGCTGTTGACGTCGACGCCCTATTGTGCAAATGTGGGCCGATGAGTTAGGGAACTGATCAAATCTGAATGATTGAATATAGAACCGTGCACGTATATACATGCAGCAAATGTTTCTGCTTCAGTGGTTTTATATTCGCCTATGGCTTTAACCCGATTTGAAAAAGTCCAAGGAGGTAAGGTTAGGTTAAAACGGTAGAAGAATATAAGTTGCATTTATTGCCGAAACGTTTTTTATAAAAAATTAGTTACTTGCTTAAAATAAAAACAACACACATGCTGAAATTTCCTCATACATGTAGGATTACTAGGTTTCTAGCGGCCAAAGATTGCCATTGGTTTATGCAGGTTATTCATTTTTGATAGATGACTTAGGACTTCGCAGTATGTTACGTAGGTTCACAAAGTGCTTAAATTGCTCAGAGTGTGCAATAGAAATAGAAGTAAGTCAACAATATTCTGAAATACTAATAAATGAGTTGGCTGTATTTTTAGATTTAAAAAGTAAATATTTGCAGATTTTTGGACAGTGTCAATGGAAACCATAGGACGATCATTTGTAAAACGTACGGAACAAGTTATGGACTAGAAAACAAAGTGTTTTGTCTTTCAGATAAGCCACTCGTGTTGTCAACAAATCCGCCGAGTAGAAAATTTAATGCAATCGTAGGAGAAAGAGTTTACTTGTCGGTTCCTAGCATCAGCGCAAATCCCTCTCTTATAGCAACAGGGAGCAACTGGACTTTCGTCAGTTCACAGGGAATTGTCCTCGACTTACCAGACAACTCAGTGGCTGGTTCCTATGCGATTCCATCTTTGTCATTCAATCTCCCGTCGGTCAGCTACTACGGCAACTACTCTTATGACTTGACCAATGCCATTGGAACTACTACGGTTACTTTCGAGGTTCTTCCTCCAGGTTTGTGAGGGAACACAAACTCGTCACAATTCATCCAAAGATACTTGCTTCTGTCAAGATAGTCCATTACACAAACTTACATTAATAATTACATAATAGTATATTGTATGTATGTATCTGGCTATTTATGTAGCGCCTTTTAAGAACCTTACAAAGGCGCTAAAACTTGACTATCTAACAGATCTCAAAGGGTACGATTTAATGATTTGAAAATGTTTCTTGAGCTGTCTTGCACTTTTAGTGCATTTGCATCCGAATGTGTCACACGTATCCGCATTATAATTAAAACTACATTGCAGATACTAAAGGAAGAGATGGAGCAGAGCAGAGCATGAAAGCAGAATAGATGAACTCATGTTTCTAGAGCTCATGGTTACCTGCGCGCACAGTTACCTGAAATAAGTACCTTTCTTAACTAATTTTTATTTTTTCTATATTTATTAGAGCGCCAGTATCTAATGACAATATTCCTGAGCAATTGGGTCTGAAGGACTTGCTTCTTAACTGTCTCAGAGGAGCTCAAACTCGCACACTCCCAGTTACAAGGCAAGCCCTCAAAAGAAACTTATTGTGTTAACGTACTGTGGTCTACTGTGAGTTAGGTGCTGGACTTAGGTCTATTGCAATAAATATTTATATTTTCTGTTATCTCCACACAAAAACAAAGTCAGCAAAATGGATTCCATGTAAATAAACATGAGAGACTTGTTTGTTGGTTCGATTATTAATTATAGGCTGCAGCTTATAGGCATACAACAGCTAATAACTTGTCTCTTCATATACACGTTAAATAGGGGCACCAGATCCGCCGGCAGCATTTCAAGTCGCCTACGTAACTCACTTCCGTATCGCGGTGCAGTGGAATTGTATGTGGTCAAACTTTAACAGTCGTTCTCAATACGTCTACACTCTCCTGCGAGAACCCAAAAGCAACATCACATTAGGAACCAGTAACTATTCCCTGAGTGGCACTTGCTATAACTCAACAACTACTGTCACCTTCTCTTTGGCAATACAACCGGACACGCAATACGAAGCCAGTGTATGGTCAACCAACAGCATTGGATCGAGTAGTGTTACTAAACTCAGCGTGCGATCTGCAAAAGTCTTTCGTTTTGTGGTGTCGTCCGATTCGATTAAAATAAACGGAACAACGGCAATTATTAATTATCGGGTCGAAAGTGGAAACATAACGCGTTTCTACGTTATTTGTTGTTACGAATTAACGCCAGCGTGTAACAGTAGTTACTTTAACGTTAACAACACCTTCAGCCAAGTCAGTTTATATATTGGATCTTTACCGAACGGCACAGAATATGTTTTTGATTTCACTCTGTACATTGGTAACGGCGCTACTGTGGGATTGGTGAAGGGCATAAGAGTTTCCACTGCGATTGGACTGACGACTATGTCTGCTGGAAATTCTGGTTAGTTAATAAAAGCTGTTCAAACATCTTCTAGTATTTGCTGTTTAGTCGCCACTCATTTATTGTTTCCTTTTTTCCATAGCGCGTACTTAGCATGTATGTCTATATGTATGTATGCATGTATGTTTGTATGTGTCATTGCTATCACTGAACACAATGAACAGCTAAATATGATATCCACTTGCAACTGTTCAAGCTGCAAATATACGATTAAATCAGACAGCTGTGATGCTTATGATGATAGTCATAATGGCAACACTGAACGTTTAATGTCTGCATGTTTTTCAGATGGCACCAGTGGGTCAAGCGACTTGGCTCCGGCAGTTATTGTTTTAGCTGTACTATTGGCGGTCGCTGTATCTGTGATGGCTGGACTGTTGCTTGGATTTTTCATCTGGAAGAGGCGTCATTACTTCCCTGCATCCCAACCTCAGGAGATCACAAATAATCTTCCCGTTTGTCATTTTATTTTCATTAAGAATGTTAATAATTATAATCAAAAGCTTCTATAGCGCCAGCGTGTGCTGCACAAGGCAATAACCGATGGTGCCCTAGTCAAGCCAATACCCAGAAAGTCAGTCCACTTATGTTATGTCATCCATAATTTTATTGCGCCTCTTCCAGACATCTACTCAGTAATGTTTGCAGTCCAGCTACTGCCGAACAGAATAAAATGAACCAATCAGACGTCTAGTTAACCTGGAGGTAGACTAAGAACTATCTCTTTTATGACAATAATTCTTTTAGCATGACAAGGTCAATGTTAAGTGTGATTATTACCGCAGGAATATGTTGCAAATTGACACTTATTTAATTTACACCACAAAGTCATTTTTATTGCAACATAATTCCAAGTCTACACTATAATCTATATATATAATTTTTCAACGACTCCATAGATCATCTTCTTCGTACGGTTACCCAGATCTCCTCCTGGATGACATTTAATCTACTGTGCTTGAACCCATCCAAAACCGAATTCATACATATAGGCCTACGTGACCAGCTCAAGAAAATTTCAGATTTCTCTATTTCTCTCAGCCTGGACTCTGCCTGCACACGTACTGTACCTTTAACACTAACTCTTCTGTCCGTAACCTAGGTGTGATCTTCGACCAAAACCTCAGTTTCTCTGATCACATTACCCATCTCTCCCGCTCTTGCTTTATGCATATTCGTGACCTTCGCAGAATCCGCCCTATGCTTGACTTTAAAACTGCATCAACCATCCCACATCCATAGTCCATGCTAAATCAGACTATTGCAATTCACTATTCCTGAACAAAGGCTCCACTCAAATAAGCCGACTACAAACGATACAGAATGCTCTTGCTCGTGCTGTCACCAAAATCCCTAAACACCATCACATAACTCCTGTTCTTAAATCACTACACTGGCTTAAAATACCTGAACGAATCGAGTACAAAGTCCTATCACTTACCTACAACCCTTTCAATCTTCCCAACCCTCCTATTTTCGTCAGTTATTTACAATACAACCGCTTTCCTCAACCCGCTCGTCTTCTGCCCTAGCACTTCTCCGCCCGTCCTTAAAATTTGATAATCGCTGCATAGCCATAGCTGCCCCACCACTCTGGAATAAACTCCCCCAAGAACTGCGACAGTTTTCTGACCCATCATACAAACTCATCGATGCTCCACCGCTTGCAATTTCTGCATCGGCCTTTCACTCAAAACTGAAAACATTCCTCTTTCACAGTTCATATCCTGACACCCCTTCTTCCTCTTATCTCTCTCTCCTCTCCAACCCCAAACGTTACCTCCCACAGCTGCCACGCTGTTTCTCCGTCTGATTTTTGGATCTTGACCTGGAACCGGACTCTTGCCTATCGATTTTGTTTTGATTGGGCCCTGTGAATAAGCTGTTCCCCGAAACGTGGCTTTCGTTGGGCGCTGTAGAAATCTCGGAATTACGATTACGATTATGACATGTATATAGAAGGGTCACATACAGCAGAAATTAAGGCGACTAGAACAATTAATGTTTTCTGTTGATACACTAGTAACTAATCGATTTTCAATTGATCGATCTGCGTTTTTTGTATTACAGCCAAATCGTTCAGGAACGCGTCGAGCGGAAGCTGGCGAAGAAAACCAGTATGAAGAGGTGGACCGGCAGACAAGAGAAAGCCGGGTCTACGCGAATCTGGATCAAACCAAAAGAAGTTGAGTAGTTGGCAATATCGTCGCAGGTACTGATACTGTCTCACTGCACTTCAGTCCAGACAGTTATTTTTAAATGCGTCATTCAACAAATTGCACGCCTGCTAAGAATCTTGTGGCGAACAATTATGCGTTATTAATATCATATAGCATTAATAACTGTGTCCAGATCAAAAGAAGAATATACTGTGTCCAGATCAAAACAAGAACGATTGGTATGAATAAGTTCAATATATAAGGCTTTCTGTGAATAGGCTGCGACCTGAAACACGTGCAACGTAAGCACTGTAGTAGTAGTGGTCAGAAACTCAGTAGTCAGAAACTCTCTGATGTTGTTTTATGGTAACATTTGAATGTTGAAACATAGAAGCAGAGCAGATGCAGAAGCAGAGTTAGATTTGACGAGAGCCAATCAACGTTCTGATTTCGATTTATTGTTTAGGTGACTATTTATGCTTCTTTGGAGACATAGCAAACCACAAATAAGACGACGTGACTCTAATTCAAAATATCTAACTGGTATTTGCTGGTGTTATGATCACTTTATTATATCAAATCAAAACTGTAGATTTTTATTTCACACAGAGAAATTGGCGATGATGTCATGACAGCCATAAATGCTAAAAGCAGTGCTAACGAGGAACTTGAAGAAGAAAGGGAATGCGAATCTCGACATATTACTTGCTAACAAGACAGTGACAATCCCGAAACTTTTCTGCATGAGAGCTAAAGAAATCCTACTCAACGCTGTTTAGTTTATATAATTGTGTTAAATGTATGATATAAAGTGATCAGGATATTTCAATCCGAATTGTTTTCGCCTAAGCCTTGTGCCTTGTAGGATACATGCTGCCAATGAATACAGAACATAACTTATTGTTTTCGATGGTTTCTGACCTCTTTATAGTTTGATAGAGAATTTTATTGGCAATTTATTGCTATATCTTAGAATATTCATTTAAGTGATGACTACGATAGCGATGATTATGTCGTCGACGATGACACACCAGTGATAAAGTCGTGATTTTGACGACAATGATTATTTGGTTGATCTGTTGAGTTCTAGTGCTCGATATAAAATGACGATGAAAATGACGATTAGGTCCCTATGTTGATTGTGGCGGCTTGACGATTCTCGTTTATCTAACTTTGTTTTTACAGTATTCAAAGTAGACTCTTATGCTAGCTTCTTTCTATATGTATCTCATTCCTGCGGGCGTCAATTAAAGTAAATTATTCACACTTGTAATTGTAATTTTAAATTTGTATAGCGCCTCTTCAAGCAAAGACTAATCAGTGGCGCTCACTGCGCTAGACTTGATGTTAAAAGTCACTAATGATGTTAAGTGTCATTAAGAGCAGAATGTATCCTGTAAGTGAACATAGCTCAGATAACTAAAAGACAACTAGCAGAGTCACCAGTGGCAAGCTCGCGCACACACGCAAAGCCATGCCAATAGATTCCCAACTAGAGTTAAAAGACGATGGCATGTTCTGAAGTCCCGAAGTTCCTGAAGCACGTTGCGTCGAGGATGAGGAAACGACGATGGGCGATGTGATCCGCCGCCGATGGCACGCGGTTGTCTCACCGTCCAACAGTTCCTCGCAGATGGAAAGCGACGCGGCGTTCAGATATTCGCCGATCCGAAGGATATACGCAGGACGGACAGGTATTCGGCGCCCGCCAGCCGTTAGGTTGTTAAGCAGTTAGTTAGTTGAACCGTTCCGTGGCTGACAGTCGAAGCCGTTCCTAAGATTTCTTCACCCTTCCTCCACTAACCAAATTCCCGGCGTAGACGGCGTGCATTGGTCTGAAGGTCCGAGGCTCGAGGGTCAAGCTGGAAGCCTGTCCCCCCTCTGTAGGTGGACTCTTCCAGGCACAGAAGGTCACGAAAACAGGCAAGGAAACTGTCCGAATTGCAGTAAATCCGTGTTGGAAAGGAAAAATAATTCCGACACGCAGACTCGGCAACAGAAAGCAACGAAACTGCAGAAAATTATCGAGCTTATGTCGCGCTAGACGATATAATCTGTCAAAATGACACATAGAAAGCCACGCGGCCAACATGGCCGCGGGCATGCGCAGTCCCCGTATCACACTAAACTCTGTATGTTTGGTAAAAGTATCTTTGAATTAGTCTTAAAATTTTGATCTTGCTTTTGACACTAGATTGCTACAGAAACTTAAGTTTTCAAAGTCACTTAATCACATGCTTTCAGTTGTTGAGCTGCGCTACATTATTACATAAAGCCAGCTGCCACGAAAAGCCAAACTTGCTACTTTGCTATCGACATTTAAATAACTTGCCAAGACACATCATGTTAACAATGGCATTTGCACATGGTGTCAACTGTTAACTTGGATGGGACTCCATCGGTTGAGTTCTAACCGTGTGGATTAGCCTGCCAGTGGTGACTTCTCTAGTTATCTGAACTACTGAATTCACCTAAGTATTCTATCCTATGGAGCCGAAGAGTATTTTGTAATTATGAACTGTAAATCTGTTAGTGCAAACAGCTCGGTTATCATGCAAGGATGTATTAAAAAGAATTAAAACCTTGATCTTACACACCGTAGCCTGGTTTCTGGTTTCTCTGACCTGTTGGAATTCTGGAATATTGGAATGTTGGACATGGCTTAATAATAAAAACGGATTATGATTTTTGAATGCGATTTTGACTCGATGTGGTCATCGACTGATGCCTTAGTCATTATGATAACGGCGCTATGGACTTAATTAGATTAGACATGTGTCATACAAATGAACTCTGAACTTGTATTTAGTATTTGGACTTACTTCAAGCCCAGAGTGCTACTTGTGGCTGGAATGAGCTGGGAGAAAGACCGATTGGCTGCATTGAAATGTAGGGGGAGAACGCATTTCAATGGGGGGCAGTCTGAACAAGTGGGAGACCTTTTTGCTCTTCCCCATCAACAACTGACACCCGATCCTTGTCAAGCACTTAGTGGAGAAACGCTTCGTTTTATACAAAACAGAGTTCCTATAGGCCAATGCTTTTTGGTAAGTATACGTATCATTTAACAGGGCAACAATTCGAAAAAGATGAAACTTGAGACCTAAACGATACCACAGAACATGCAAAGCAGAGAGAAGCAGGTAGAACACGACCAAAAGATTTGTCTCATGTAGTTACAGGAATTAAGTGGCATTGTCGCGGGCATGTTATGTAATGTGCATAACTAGCTATTTATATAGAGCCTTTAAACACCACACAAGGGCGCTAATACAGCAATGCTAACGAGTTCAGATAGTGTAATATTGAGTTAAGACGAGAGCCCGTTTAAGTTTATTTCGGCTTTCCATTGCGATCAATTGTGCGTTGCAGCCCACTTTGATCACCGTCACAAATTGAGTCGATTTGGCATTAAGTTGGATTGAAGTTTTGTGCAATATGTTGAAGCAGACGTCCACATCTGGTTGTGCTCAGGCGTGTGCGTCTAACTGGTTACGCTTCAATGATTCTGTATGAGAATTTTACAAGTCAGCTGGTTTTGAGTCATGCCAGAAATTGCCGTCGCTGATTGGCGCATTCTGCAGATATAACTGGCTTAGCTACGGTCCATGGAGTTGGTAATACGACTGAGCTTCTCTGTTAGCACCTTGAAAATAGGTAGCGCAGACATATAGATTTGCACGCCTGCCTATAGATTGAAACATGCGACCCGGTTTATTGCAATGTCACGTCAACCTAAATCACTAAACACAAATGCGACGAACGAGGATGTATTTAAATGGTTACACACAGTGTCTCCTAGGTCATATAGTGCTTCAATGGCCTCGATAAAAGAGTTAACCTAAATATGGCTTATTATATGTGTAGGCTATTATCTGCATAGTGAACAACAGCGTACAAATACTAAGCCATCTGCGGATTAATAATAACAACAACAGATAGGCTTTTGCATTCTTCGCCAAACATTTTATTAACAGGGCCCAGCTGAGTAAGGAGGTATTTTGGTGGACAACTGATGAGGATTTGATGACAATGAATGCTTAAGAGAACTCATAACAGCATCTAACAACCACTTTCAAGCTATTTATTCGTCCTATTCCTCTTAATTCCATATTTATTTTTTACTTATCTCCCTACGTTCCCATGATTTTTGCTTGTCTGCTCGCTTCTTTCCTTTCCTTCATCCATCCATCCTTCATTTTGCTATTCGTCGATTCCTTTATTGATTTCTTCCATCTTAACTTCCTTCGTTCCTATAATCCTTTACTTATTTGTATTATTCTTGAAGCCTTTCTTTCTACCTTTCTTCTGTTTTCTTTGTTTTCTTGTTTCCTTCCGTCCCTGTTTCCTTACTTTATTTTTTATTAAGTTACTTTAAGTTTCTTTATTTCATTCATCTTTCTTTGCATGGCTGCTTCTTCCTTCTATAGTCCTGCCATCCTTCCTTACATTTTTCTTTCCTTTTTAAGGCGTTATTTTAATCTTTTTGATTCCTCCCATTTTCTTTTTTCCTTCTTTCCTTCTTACCTTTTTCATGTTCTTTCATGCTCGCTTCTTCGATTCTTTGTTCCTTTCCTTTTCTTCCTTTCTTACTTCCTTTCTCTTGATGTTCTCTGTTGTTGCTTCTTCTTTTCTTTCTTTCGTTCCATCTTCCATTCCCTTTATCTCTTTCTTATTTCGTCCATCCTTCCTTACATTTCTTCTTTTTCTAGGCGCATTTAGGTTCGAACTTAAGACACAGCGGTTCATAAATGATCCATGCGCTAAAATAGTCCTCACAAAAGTATGTCTACCTGATGACATTTGCTTAGTATACCAATAAATGAGTTAAGCAAATGGCGTTGTGATATCATCTTGGCTGAGTAAGATCTTGTTTGCAACAGGAAGAAAGTAAGAAGGAAGTTTTCATGCGCAAGAACAGTCTTCATCGAAGCGTGTCTATCTGGTGACATTTGCTTAGCATACCAATCAGATAGTTTAGGCTTTCTATCCGGGTCTTGGTTATGATGCGTGATGCGTGACGCGTGCAGCAGCGCATGGGATGAGTAAGACCTTCTTTGCATCAAGAAGGAAGTAAAAATATCAAAAGGCTAGATTGCTAACTGTGAGGACAGAGTCAGTGTTGTGAGACCGAACACAGCCGAAACGCTGATTGATCTGCTGTTAAAACATACAGATTATTTTTCGTTAGATGATCTCTTGGTAAGTTTAAGAATTGATATAGAATAGCAAAAATCGAATTTGAACTTAGCGATCGATTCGCCTAAAAAATTCAAGCCTGAATGTTCTTTGCATGAAAGCAGTTGCGCATTATTAGTAATGCCTTCGTCTCCATTCATCGGCACCATGATATCCAATCAAGTCTGCATGCGTGTAGTTAGACAGTCTTCCTGAGTTAAGGTCTGTGATTGAATAGCAAGCTGAAGTTAATAAAACCAACAACCGGGACGGCAGTAAAGTGGATTGAAGCAATTTGAGGATGAGGAATCGACAATTTCTAGACTGAGTTTACAGTTTTTGGTCATTTATTAAAACGTGACACTGGCAGACTTTGCACATAATGTCAATTTGATTCTAATTTACTCTAATCTGATGTGATCTATTCCAAGCTAACCCGCCATCTTGATGGATTTTTGTTTAGCAATAGACAATATTCTCAGATTGCTAAAGTTCTAAAGACACTAAGTTTCAGTGCTAAATTTCACTTATGGAATTTTTGGACGATAGTACTGCTCAAGTGATAAAATCAAATCTTCTAACATAAATGTAAGAAAAGGGGTTTATTTAGTCCCGCATGCAGTGGATCTGACACAGATAAACGTTTTATGAACCTCTACAACATTCTGTCATATTATTATCAGGTGTTGGCAAGAAAATGTTGCTACTGTATTCAGTTTTGGTCTTCTGCATCAATATCGCACTCTCAGGTAAGTCGAAAAGTGATTTAGATGCTATGAAATAATGCACACTCTTACACTTTATATTTTAAGCAAACGAATTATTGAAGAATAATGTAGAGAAAATATAGTTAGCACATTTTATTAGTTATGGTTTACCAAGTAGACAACTTCGCTGCTTTGTACTACGAGATTAAAAAAGCACACATATGGGCAACCGTGTCGCTCTGTGTGGAACACGCGATGCGCTGGTCCCGTGTCCTGGACTTTGGGATTCATTCAAGGCCGGTGAGTTGTCGAAGACCGGGAAATGACAGTGTCCCCTATGTTTCAGCTTTACTTTACACATTATAGGTCTAAACCGTGCGCAATATATGAAATTACATGTCGAGTTTAGCAATGAGCATATGTATAAAGAACGATAAGAAATATAGTAACAAAAAATAATACCGAATGCTTAAAACTGCTTGTCTGTGTCTCGACTGAAGCAATTACTGCAACACCTGGAATGCAAAGAAAATCTCTATGGGAAACAGTCACCTTCCAGTGGTCCGTGACTGGTTCTATATCAAGCTATTCTGTATACAGCCAAACATCTGGGACATTGAATACAAACGCCAATTATACTATGGATAGCCAAACTGGAGTGGTAACTCTCGTCATTAGGAACATTCAGTTGTTGGATGCTGGAAACTACACATTATCAGTTACAACAGGAACCACAGTTCAAATAGACACTGGTGCTTTACTTTTTGTGTACGGTAAGTGAACATAATCATTGCTCTTAGAGTATGTATGTATATAAATATATATGCACGTATGTATGCATGTATGTTTGTATATATAGGTATCTATGTATGTATATGTCTATAAAGACAGTGAATGTAGAGCGTTTAAAATACCTGTCAGAAATTTTGTGAAAAACATATCTGATTAATATGAACACATGCGTTTAAGATAGTTTTGAGCACGCATGCTGATCGGTAATTCAGTATAGCGGCGAGAATTATTTAAAGGTGATTTATGGACCATTCTCTAACAATTTAAGTAAAATGTTATACTAAATTTATAGGCTGATAGGCCTATTATTTAGTCATAGTTAACTCATGATAATTGGTATTCTTTTTCGATGAATTATCTCGTTATAAGCTCATTATATTTATTTGCGCTTATAAGTTTTATCACTCGTTCGTTTTGTGTCATTTTCTTTAAATTTACGCAATTAGATAGGCTACTGCTTAAAATATCTGTGAATTGTAAGCATATTTTTAAAGCATGCAGCTTGCTTTTATTGAATTCACGTATGCATGCATGTATGTAAATAAAAAATCTAATCTAGCATCTTTCAGCACCTTATTGATCGTTTGCTTCGGAATGTGAGAGCTTATGTCTTCGACTCCATGTTTAAGGCAATCGTATGTAAAAATTGCCTATACACATTTTCTTCTAAAGTCAACGTATTAATTCAATATTAATTTAAGGATATTCTCAAAGTTTTGTGAATCAGACATCTGATGGAATGAGGCAACTACCAGCAACTGAAGGCGATACGGTCGAACTGACTTGCACTGTGATACCGACTTCTTTACCTGTGGCGTATCAGCCTAAGATGTACTATACGTGGTACATATCAGGGATTAGCACAACACTTCAGAACATTTCTAATGGACCAGCAATTTCGTACTATGGCGATTTAGTCCCTGGATATAGCATCAAGGATGATGGCAGAACTCTTGTGATTGCTTCGGCTCAGTATCGTGATACTCAAGGGGTGTACTGTCGTGGGCAGGAACAGTGGTCACAGTACACATCCAGCGCTGACTGGTTTTACTTGCCGCTGAAATGTTAGTATTGATTATCGTCGTCTATAGACTTCGGGCATTAAAACAATTAGCCATGATTGAAAACTGTTAGCACAACATGCGCATCTAGATGTCACACATCCTCGAAAACTGCCAAAACGCCTCTTTCAGAATAAACTATAGATATCTGCCTTAAAGTTGCCTATTATGTTAATCGATTTTTATATAACGCCTCTTTCAGAATAAACTATAGATATCTGCCTTAAAGTTGCCTATTATGTTAATCGATTTTTATATAACGCCTCTTTCAGAATAAACTATAGATAACTGCCTTAAAGTTGCCTATTATGTTAATCGATTTTTATATAACGCCTCTTTCAGAATAAACTATTCAGCGACTCTCCCGGTATAGGTTTGAGTCTTGCAGAAACAGGTAAGCTCAAATTTCGAGACAACAGGCTGCAGTGTCCTGCCTTGTTTAGGTATCTAAGAATAAACAGTGGGAGAAAGAATGTTCGACGGTGACATTAACTTACCTGAAAGCCCTATTTTGCTTCATGGTTTTTTCGCGCGAGTTGAATAATTATTGTTCAACTTTGTCATATGATCGTGGGCTTATACAACCACAGCTAGAAACTCTCAAAGCCGGTGTTTACATGTTGAGCTTTAAAATAAAAAACGAGTCAGCAGTCCCATTTACCCGTTCAACTTTATGTATTATTTGCCCCTCAGACGCAATCATTCACATATATTTAGTCTGAGGCTAATACGTCCCACCCAAAACATCTGTGGTGTTTCTCTTCAGTTTCGTTATCAACTTCTAAATCGCATGTTCCTTACGCATTATTCACAGATCATCGCCTAAATAGAATGAATATTTAAGAAATAAAAATTACGAAGCAGCCCGGTGTTAATATTGTTTTGAGAAAATAAGTCCAGTTGAAAACCGGATATTAACTCGTTATATAATTTTTCAGCAACTGGTCTAATTAATAGTCTAATAATAAGATCAGCTTTTCCATTTGGTGTTAAATCAGCATATTATATTCACTACTCAAATTTCTTTTGGATAAAATCTGCATTACTGAGTCCGCTGTTGCCATGCCCTTTAATAATTCACGAGTTTCTTTTTCATTTCAGATCGACCGTATATCTCTTCACGGATTCCAGCAAGCAGAAAATTCAACGCCGTTATAGGCGACTATGTCTCGTTCAGGGTGTATTTCCAAGCAGTGCCTAACGTGACATCTGCAACGAACTGGAGTTTTGTAAACACAGCTGGATTTACTCAGGATCTACCAGATGGGTCCTTTCATTCCAATTCAGATTCTTCATATTATCTTACGTTTACGTTACCATCAGAAGTTTATTATGGAAATTATTCAATAACCCTTAGCAACATCATTGGCTCCACAACAGGAACTTTTCAAGTTCTTCGTCTAGACAAGTAAATCACTTTTACAATATAGTAAGGTTGGCTATAACTATATATATATATATATATATATATATATATATCCCTACTCTGTGAATGGAAAATTGCGACCTCATGGAAAGCTTCATAGTAACTTGCATTCAAATTAATAACAATGAAAATTAAATTGTTAATCAAATTTGAAAAACGAACAATTTAACTATTAAGTCTGCCTGTTTAAGCTATAATTTATGCTGGAATTAGCATTTCTGTCGGTATGCCATCTAATCCTTCAGATTTGTCGTTTTTCAATCCATTCATGGCCGCTAGCATCTTGTCTTTCAGCACCTCCGGTCTTCCCTACTGTCCGAGATGCAGTTCTTCTCCAGGTCTTTGGGCTGTTTCCGCTCATATACAGATCTTCCACGTATTCTTTCCATCTGCTTTTAACTTCATTAGCTTCATGCAGAATTTTGCCTTGCCTATCTCTGACTGTAATTCCTCCTCCTGCACTCGATTTCTTTGATGTTTGCTTTAGCTTTTCTTATACCAGATTGTTTCTTCCACGCTGCTGCAATGATTCCAGGTCTTTACATTGCTCCTCCCACCATTTTTCTCTGGCTTCATCTGTTGTTCTTCGTAATTTCTTGTTTAATCTTCTATACTCCTGTCTTGCCTCTTCTGTGCTCTGATGTTTCCACTTTCTTTGTGCCACCATATAAAAGAGCATCTCTCCTGTTGTCCATGGTTTACGAGCAGGTGGTAGCTGATTAAAACATACAATTTTGTCGCATTCTTAATGATGGTGCTCTTCAGTCATCTGTTTTCTTTTGAGGCGTCATCATACTCTTCTGATTTTCTTCTATCTTCTCCATCAATTCCCTGTTTTTAATTTTTAATTTTTCCTTGTCCCATTTTTGTCTTTGTTTCCTCTTTCTCTTAATAAATTTCAGTTGGAGGGGAACCTTCTTAGTTATTAAGTTGTGACATGTGCCGGCATCAGCTTCTGTTATTGCTCTAGAGTTTTTGACGCTGTTTCTGAATCTTAGTCGAGCCATGACATAGTCCAGTTGGCTGCGTGCTACATTTCCCCGTGCTTTCCGCTTGTACCCGCGTCTTTTCTAGTGTTAGAACCAAGTTTTTGTCACATAGTTCTCTTCGCCTACAGAATTCCATTGGTTTGTTGCCTCTGCTGTTTCTTTTCCCCAAACTGTATTTTCCAATGAATCTTCCGTGTGCAATATATCTTCCCTCTCCAACCACTGCATTCCAGTCTCCTATTACAACTACATAGTATGTTCCTTTAGTTCCATCCTAGGCTTCCTCAATTATCTCATACATAGTGTCTATATCTTCCTCTTCAGTGTGGTGATGGGCATGTGCACCTGTATTATTACAATGTCCACTGGTTTGGTTCCTATTGATATCTTGAGCATTCTGTCTCCCTGCCTTTCAATCTTGGTTACACATTTGGCAATCCTCTTTCTGTAGCATGGCAACGCCGTCTTGACTCTTTCCTCCACCAGAGTGTATTATTCTTACTCCCTCGGTATGAAATCTCCCTCCTCCCTCCCTCTCACCTCTGAAAATCTCATTATCCAAGCCAGTCCTCATATCTTCGATCACATTTGCAAGCTTTCCAGGTCTTAACATTGTTTGGACGTTCCATGTCCTTATGTGACTTATCTCTTTACAAGGATTTCGCTGGTTTATGACCGAAGAGGCCTTGCTCCCTCCACTGCCAAACGCGACTCTCTCCGTCGAAGACCGGTTTCGAATCGTTCACGTTGTTATCATGCTTTTCCAGTGACCTCACTACTCATGCACGCGGGATTTGTAGAGAGGTGGTCTCCTGCTGACTACATCTCGGCGTTTTTAGCGAGACACCATCTCCTATCGTTGATGAGCTCCATCCTCCGTCCTTCAGGCACTTCGCTTTGGGCACTCGCATATACCATCGAGGACTCGTTCGTCCACCACGCACCCTGTTCGAGAACAGGGGACCACGTGATGGTGGTGCGGTGGGCAATTGAACATCAGAGGCTTTTGGAGACGCTTACCGTCCCATTTCCTATCCTCCAAAGTATGGGTAGACGACATCATTGAATGGCATGGAGCATCACTTGAGAAGCTGAGCCACGCCGCACTGGAAAGGCAACAGTGGAGAAACATAGGAAGAATGGCATCAGACATCTACGGGAGTTGAACCCATGGTATATGATGATGATAATGATGTTTTGAGGCCAAAGTGCAGAAGGTATGTAATCAGAAGTTTCATTTTGTCAACAGTTCGACGGTTTCACAATGACGTCACAACGACATCTTATTTAATGGGGAACCGTTCAAGATTTCAATGAACGTTAGCCGCTACAGTCATGATAAAAATCCATTTGAATTTCTTACAGCTATATGAATACTTTGCAGGTATATAAATAACAGTTGTTGGAGGTCGCTTTTCCACTCACAGTGCATATATATATATATATATGTATATATGTATATATACACCGCAGGTGCCATGAATACGGCAAATGATGGCCATAAACGACATCATTAGCAGTCACCCAAAAACTATCAGTACAGCCCGGAATTATCATCATCATCGTCATCATCATCATTATCATCATCATCATCGCTTTTGATGGTAGTGGTAGGGGTGTGGTGGTAGTCGTCGACCAATAAAACCGTGTCTGAATGGCCACATATCAGTGACATTTTGCATGAGCTTCAGAATCGCGACGCTAGTTGTTTTAGTTTTAGAAAGACGTTTCATTTGTCAGAAAAGAAGTGGTACTTTCTTCAGATTTAAGTTGGATCGATAAAAGTACCTGTTACAAATAGTGCTTGTTATTTGCCAACCTCCACATTTATGCTGAGAATGAGAAAATGTTCAGTTGCGACTACAGTTAACACGAGATCATGCAGGTGGCCCATGCAAAAATGTTGAAGCAAATGAATGGCTGTACGATAATGTTTAAACTAAAAGAATAAATAAATTATTTAATCTATGTTCAAACAATGTTTACTGGGTTATTTAACTTATTCTAATTTATTTCCAGGGCCGCCCGATGCACCATCGAATGTGAGAGCAGACTTTTTATCAAATTATCTCATTGCAATTGCTTGGAACTGTATGTGGTTTAATGGCCGTCCACAAAAGATCTTCTTGCAACTGACAGCTCTTGGTAATAATAGCGTAATCGAGTCTTCGAATATTTTTGTAGCAAGCGATTGTTACAATTCAACCTATACCACACAGTTTAGGAACGGATTTCAGCCTGAGACGGACTATGGGATCAACGTCTGGTCAAACAATGATCTTGGTTCCAGTGACGTTGTCAAATTAACTGTGAAAACTCCCAAAACATTCAGATTTGTCGTTTCTCCTCATAACATATCATTCAGTGGAAATCAAGCGATTGTGAACTTCAGCGCCACTGATGGCAAAATAGCAATGCTTAGTATAACATGTTGTCTTGAATTTACCGGAGATTGTTACTCTAATTCTTACTACAATGTTAATGGCAGTCAGGTAAAATATGACAATCTGCCGATAGGGAATATATTTATATTCGACTTTTTCGTGTATGGCGGTAATCCAAGCAGAGCTACATATTATCTGACAATGGTGAAAGGCGTTAGAGTGTCAAAGATTGAAGATTCCGAAACTAGTGGTGAGTTTAAAGATACAAAATGACAATGAATTTGATTTTTGTAAGATTATTGCTTTCACGGATAGGTGCTAAAATATGATGCTAGTTTTAAAATAGTTTTTCGCATAATGATTTATTTGGTCCTGGTTGTACCAACTCAGATGATACTTGTGACATATTAATCTACAGCCATGGATATAACCGAGAATATTGGATTGGGTTGTGTAGTCTGTTATTTCAGCCATCCAAGGCCCTGCCCAAAGTCATATGAGCTTCTCCAAGTTGGCTTGTTAATAGCTGCATCCTTTTATGAGGCGCACCAGAATAATCGTATTTTCTCTTGATCACTCCTTAAGTGATTTAGAAATCGTTCTTTGTCCACTAAATCTTATCTCATATGATCCAATCCGATCCCGCTCTACCTCTCGATGTGTATTCTCAGTTCCTTTGACAAACATAAATAACATCCGATGGGTCATTAAGGGTCTATTTTTGTGAATTTACATTTGATGATTAGGTCTATAGTTTAGAAGCGTATACAAAGCAGTGTCATCTAGATACAGATGTAGTCGCTGCGGACCAGCGTACAATAGCAGTTTGTTGATATCATTTTTATGAAAAAGGCTGTCACTTTCTGCGCGGTCACCAGTAACCAAAAGTGAAAGCCTACTGAGCAATTTAAGGTCTAATCATAAGTGATTTTCTTTGCCTCTTACACGTCCGTCATTCTGTTGCTTTTTGTAATGTATCAAAAATGTTAACATCGCCTTTGAATATTCGATCTAACCTTTATTTATGAATAAGCTGGTCACATTTGTACTCATGAATAAAATGGATCCAATGCTTCAATATTTTCGCGTAAATTAATATCTCTCCAAAACAGATGACGAAAATGCGAATTCTCTGCTCATCCCGGTCATTGTTTTGGGGGTTCTGTTTGGAGTCGCTGTCTTAGCGTTGATCGGCTGCTTCATTGCTTTTCTTGTCTGCAATTGTCGTCAGAACAAGCAGTCCAAAAACTTCCAGCAGGCACAGGTAAAAACTGTTAAATAGTCTATAGTGATTTTGTTTTGAGCATAAATCGGCAACTAGTCCTATTGTGTCTAGTTAATTTCTCAGTTATATCAATAATAACTAAAACGGAATGATTTGGCCCAAATAGCCTAGTAGAACTGTATGGTCGTCTATCCAAGCACCAATCGCAATCGACGTTTGTTAGTTTTACTGTGTTTACTAGCGTCCTATTCACAGCACCGAGCTAAAAGTTATACCTATTACAACTGTAAGTTTTTATGATGTCATCTAGAGCTTGAAGCAGACCTATACGTTCATGCTGTGCAATATCCGACTAGATGCATCGATGTCTTCCTTTCTGGTATTTCTATTACACTACAGCATACTTCTTGCTTAGATGTTATCAAGTGCCAAGATGCTGAAAGTGTGCTGATACATTTTTTTGCATACATCTTTAACGATCTCGATTGTTCCAATAACCAGGCTTCGTTGTCTATTATGGCTGCGTTTCTGACTTCATTGCACTATCTTTTGGTTTTTAATGTCCTCACAACTGACTTCTGGTGGTGGCTTCAAGTGATATTGTATAGCCTATCCAAGAATCATAATCTGTTGAATCAGCCAGGTCGAACTCCAATTCGGAATCTTGTGTTGCAAATGGAATACACAAAATTTTATTTTTAATATTTGTATATTTAGCTGAATTGAAAATATATTTATATATAAATCACAATAACCAAGACAGCATTGCTACAGAAAATGAACTTTTCACAATCGTGTTAATTTCATTTACCTCCTGCATTGTCATTGCTTTACAGAGGTATATTTTAATATGTGCATATGTCATAGCAGCCAAAGACACAGACAAATGCCAGAGCTCCGAAACCAACCACACAACGGGAGAATGGGGCGTATGAAGCGGGGGGAGACGAATACGAAACGGTTCACGAGATTCCTTCAAGGAATGACGCCAATTATACATCACTACAGGTTCGATATTTTCTCCCTGCCTAGGTGCGAGTCATTGCAAGCATACAAGCTCATTTCGTTCAAGACAATAAAATTATGTTTCTCTTCTTGGCCTTATACACGGCTTATTGCAAACTTATCCACGTGGTTCAGTCGCTGGACCAGGTGTTTTGATATGTCATGTTAATTTACAAACTGCATGCTCATTATCTTATATTAGTTTTCTATCCATCAATGAGAAAGCTGTCGTTATAAATTGTTGCTTCAATTACTGTAGATATTGCTTTGCTTTTTGCAGTTATTTCAGATGCATGTTTTGTATTTATCTATATAAAATAACGCTCATAAAGAAAATAGGAATAGAAATTCTTTCTGTGGAAAATGCAAAGTGAGGACTCTATAAACAAATTTTTCACTTTGAAATGAATTTAAAAACAAGGATTCAAAGTCTTCTAAGAAGGTGACACGGTATTAAATTACTAATTTGCTTCACACTAGCAATATGTATATGTGTTTTACCTCTGTGTGAGAAGTTCGAATCTCGATGCGTGATGGGAAATAAACAGTTCGTGCTGTAACCCACAAGAGAAGGTTTCCGGGTTATAGGATTTCTGTTGTCTTTTCGTGTTCGCACTGCAGGACCGGCCACTGAGAACTTGAGAGTTTTTGAACTTAGAGACGTATTATAACAATTTGAGCTGGTACCTAACTTTGACTTTAATTTACATTAAAACTGTTTTGAAATTTCATCGAGGTTGTCCGCTTAAATAATTAAAACTTTTGCTTTTGTGCTATACAGGGAAATCACTACTTGAAAGATTAGAGCTTTCGAGCTGATGAAGGTTGGCCAACAAATAGCATGCTTATAGAAGTAGCATGGACAACTGTTGTTTATTTCGTATGCCTGTATAGTTGCCTTACATGACACGCCAAGAAGATGTCTTCAATATCCTTGTAAAAGGATGACTTGCATTAACTTCGTCTGTTGTTTGTCTTTATGACTTTGCGTAGTTACAACTACTGTTAGTTACAGATAACGCTTAAATTAGCAGCTCTTAGCATACCATAACACTGAATTTATTTGTTTAATATCAGCCATGTTAGGTACATATAAATACATATAATCTTTGCATGATCTGTGTGTGTTAAAATAAGGCACATTCCACTGTCCAATAAGAAGGCTTCGCTTTCTATTTCTTAATCAGAGTGTCACAAAAATGCGCTATAGGATGATACCTTACGCGGGAAACGTGGCCGTATGCCGTGAAGGTAGGATGGGCGGTTGTGCTCGGCGAACGAGAGGGAGGCGGAATGTCTATAAGGTCTGAAGATAGCCGCTAGGTTTAGTCAGTCGACGATGGACAGAGCGAACTGAGGGAGTCGTTGGTAGGAGCGACAGGAGCCAGCTGAAGAGGTCGAGAAGGATTCGGTCCGAAGGATTGTAGGAGTGAGGTCGTGGCAGAAGTAAAGGGAATCATTATTAAGCCAAAGTGCTTAACGTCCCCTTATCTTCAACTTCGTAAATGGAAACATATGTATCTATAATTATTGAGCGTTAAGTATTTAGAGTATATATATATACGCTTGTGAATGCTTGATTTAAGGGTTTTTGGCCGTATATATGGTCTCGAGTGTCTGAACAATTTGGTAGAAGTGTCGCCTTAGCTCAGTTTGATATATTTAACTTGAAGGTTGCTGTTGCAAATGTTGCAAGAGTTTTGTACAGTTTTTTGAATGGATAATTGTGGTGGAATACTGACTGAGAGAATGAGAGAATATAAGTTAACAGTTGGAGGCTTTTGTGTATGGACATTTGAATACTTTATATTGAATAGTTAACGACAATTTGTGTAAGTTTATACAGTATGTTGAAGGCTGTTTATTGCAGCGTATGTTGAGATGTTTATTATATATATATATATATATATAGCCCAATGGGTTGGCTTGGGCTGAACCCGTGGTTCACTCAAGTTCTTGTGGGGAGTGGTTATTCGGCTGATAAAGAGGGTGGAACGGAGCTGAGATAACGCCGGAAGCTGTATTCTCTCTGCTGTGTCTGTAGGACTTCGTGTATTCGTGAGATCTCGGGATTGATTTTTCTTGTTAATAAGACTTTTTCTTGAGAATTTGTCGATAATCATGTCGAATGAAGGATCGTTGTAAGCAATAAACTGTAACAGACTTATGTAACAACATATGTGTAAATAGAAACTCTGGCTCTGTTGTAAATTCTGAGTAGGCCTGAAGCGAATTCGTGACACAGAGCAATTTTTTAATTTAAGTCACAGATGTCACTTTATTCTTCCTTGTCTGGCGAACAAGAAAAAGCCGCATACTGAAGAGGCCTATTCTTGGAGTAATTATGCAATTTTCATCGATCAACTTCTCAAGGTTTTATCAACGTACTGTTAACTAAACCTGTAGGATATAAATAGAAAAATACTTGCGCTACCATTCCTCAAAGTTCTCTTCGTCGGTGATACGTATCCCTACATTATTACAATGGACCTTTGATATCAAAGATGATTTATTGGTGTATGCCGTAGTATGAGTACACTTAAAACGGGTCAGAATGTGCACTCTCTGCGTACGATACATTGAAAACGTCATTGATAGTGTTGAGGTCATTATCATTCCTTAGTCAAGCTTTTGCCTAAGCTATGTTTTAACACAAAAGGTTTTTGGAAGAATCCCACATTCTAAACATTAATCTTATGACTAAGTGGCAAAGAGTTGGAAACTCATTCGTCTGTTCGCATTTGAATCTATTTTTGGAGGAAAGATTGCCCACTGGATAGATTGCTGTAGTCTGCACACGTTAGCCAAAGGTTCAGGTTATCAACTATAAACATTTATGTCAAACACTTGCCCATAATTGTAAAATTCTGTAAGACATCTTTGCGCACATTTATGTACATTGTGCGCTTGTAAAAACAATTGAGCTCTAGCATCTTACTAATAATTATGTGATCAGCATATTTATATACAACATACTAAACTCAGTCTTCGCATACAATTCACTATGTCTACTACAAGAAATGGCTATAAGTAGTAGCAGTCAAAGGTGTAAGACAGTTATGCCTAAAATTAGAGATTTACAATTGTGTTTTTAAATCTCCTAAATGTGTGACGATAATTTGTACTTCTAAGGCAAATTAATTAATTGATTAACTTAATTAATTAAACGTCTTGAACATCTACTTACACAATTTAATAGTTACACACTTACAAGATTCCAATAAACGTTACTTTCCATTTAAAATATATTCCATATAATTGTATATTTAAATATAGCTGTATCTATGGACCTATTTATTTTCACCAAATCATTTAGGGTGAGCTCCTTAAGTATACTGAGTAGATACGTCTCGCTGTTAGGCCTATTACTTGCGTAGAGCAAATGCAATACACGGAAGTTACAAAAACAGACTCAATGTCTTTGTAAATTGCGCAGAAAGAGACTTGAGATCGGAGATTAACCTAACTTCGAGAGGTTAGAGATATCCATGTAAGATTTTTTTTACAAGCGTGACTACCTAGCGAAATTTTTTGTTGTGCCAACAGCGCAGAATAGGCCTATTTGAACCCCACTAGTACAACCGGTTAGAGAAGCGGGCAGTAAAGGTCGAGGAGAGATCAAAACAAACATCTTAACATCACATTAATTTGAGTGGCTAATTGGAACGCGTGTTTTTGCATATGAGGATGTTTGCAGATCATTTCAAAAGTATAGGCCCTATCTCAGCTGCTTAAGCTAGAAAGAATAAGTAGACGATTAAGTTTTAACAAGTGTAACGCAGTAGCTGCCGTTAACGTCTTTGCTCTACAAGGCTGTGGCTAGTAGACTGCAAGATAGTTCAAAGACTCGTACAACTAAAGTAAGTATTTTTGTGATAAATGTTTTCTATACTGTCCGCCATTAATTTCAATAAAAAAATAAATGTTTATATTATTATTTAAGTAAAATAAGCGCTAATACATCTTCACTGAATATTTAAGCCTATTTTTTGTCATGCTCACAAAGAACAGCAATTACTCACATGTTTATGGTCGCAGGGATGCCCAAGTCTAGTCACCACAGCTCAACCACGAAGAGTTAAATGTAAGAACATACTGTCAGCAGCCATGGCGGCCATTGTGTTGCCTATTGTGTCATTTTTATGGATTATTTAGTCATGTGTGAAATTTGCTCGATAATTCTTGGTATATTTGGACTTCTACTGTGCATGAGTTATTCGTCATCTATCGGACGGTAATTTGGTCGATTGTGATCAAAACCTGTTCCTTATCGTGTAGTTCATTCGACGTCAAGTTTTCTTAATGGTTTTTATGGTGTTATTTGGGTGAGCATTTTATTTGTGATTCTGAACTCGGCGTTCTCAACAGCTGTTATTACAAATTTTATTGGCAACATATTTACGAACACCTTCGCGGTTTATGCTCTTGACTTTGTTTTGCGGCACTTGATATTTCTGTAGCACTCTTTGCAACACTGTTACAATATTGCTTTTCTCTGCGTAATAAAGTGCACATGAAATTCATTAACGTCTTGCCTCAGTACATTGTTTGGTTTGGGCATAAAATTTGAAACTTTTTGATAAGAATACTATTTCCTATTTACGATATGAACGTGACAAAACATTTCCTTAACCGCAGCTCTGCGGCACATCAGGATAATCTTATCTGGTAGACTACACAGTGTTCCTTAAAGGCATTTTAACACAAGTAAGTAGTCCGGTATTAATATCAATTTAAAATGAAATGTTAGATCCAGCGAATATTTTTTCACCGGTGAAGAAAATAATGTTTTGATGCCTTAATAAATCAAATTATCACCTATCATCGTAAAAACAGATTAATCAAACATTACATGTTTATTACCAGGTGACTGCTTAATCATTCAGAATGACGTTGGTGACCTTTTTTTACTTTCTGGTTCTGTGTGTGACCAGTGCTTTTTCAGGTGAGTTCACAAGATTAAATATTTTCTTAAATGTTTACCTGAACTATAGTAGAGCCTACATGGCAAAATTTAAATGAAAACTCATAGCTTGCTATGCAGGACTTAGCAACTCTTTGATTATCTTGAAACGTTAGCAGTTGAGAGAACTGTATGAGATACAAAATAATCACCGGCTTTACAGAATTATAATTGTAAGCAATCCATGATGTCGTTCATATAATTTAAGCCTTAACCTGCATAATTAAAATCAATAGGATCTATCCTATTTAAAAAGACTACAGATGGTAATTTAACCCAGTATGCGAGGTCAAAAAAGGTTCAGGGCAAAAGTGCGTAGATGGCCATCTTTCTTTTAACACTTACAGCCCAACCTATATTGCCTCTTTAAGTTGTGAAAAGTTTGGTAACGCATATATATGCACAATATACTATCCGAAAGGTGGCTAAAGACTTTTGCTAGATAAAAAAGCTTAAGACAATAATGAAATATTGTGGTTATTTATTTTTGAAGTGTGATTATATTACAAGTTGTACATAAACATATATATATATATATGAAACATATTCTACATGGTAGTAACAATATCGTCACCTGCTATGCAAAGAAAAAACGTAGGAGAAAGCTGCACATTTCGGTGGAACGTCACAGGAAGTTTTACAACTTATACTATCAACATTCTTTCAACCGGAAGTCCTACTGCATTGGGTCCAAACACCAATCATTCGTTCAGTAGCATTAAAGGCGTGCTCACACTTTTCATATGGAATATACAGACGTCTAATGCCGGAAATTATTCCTTGTCAATCAGCACAGGACCTTTGACTGAATCGAACTCGGCTGCCTTGCTTTTTGTATACGGTCAGTCTGTGTTCACTAATTATCTACGACGATAATCAACTTGATTTCTCAGCGCCTTTGTTTTAATATTGTCATATGCACATACCGTAAAACTTCTTATTAACACCTCCGGCGTTTATTTTACGTATAGTTTTCTACTCCTGGCGGCAATTGGAGACCGGCGCTTAAAGAGGCCGACGTTAATTTGCACAGATCGCTTTAACCCCGGTAAAATACAGGATTTTTTACCCCTAATACCACTAATTGCGCCGCCAAAGCTGGGCTGCACGTCTTTCTCAGCTTTATGTGCCTATGACGTAATCATAGGATACACAATGGTACCGAATATCTTTTTTTATATCGGTGCCAAACTAGATCCATTGAACCATTGTTCATTAAAGACCGGCGCTTAAAGAGGCGGGTGTTTATTTAAATAAATAGTTTTTTCCTCCACTGGCGTTTAATTTGAAACCGGCGCTTAAAAGAAGTTTTTTTCGGTAATCACTTGTGCATAATTAGGCATAAGCCTAAGTAATATTTCTGCGATATAAAAAGGTACATCATACTGTAGCCCATTGGTTAGAGCGCTAGTCTTGTAACGAAAAGAATAGGAGTTCCAGCTTCCCCGAGACGATTATTGTTTAGGGACTTTCAGCAAGGCCTTCATTCAAAATTCATCGGCGCCATCGACTGATGCTTAGTCACTAGACAGTCATCAGCATCATCAACATCAGTGGCGTGTCCACTCTGAAGTGTAACCGTTTCTCTGACTCTTTGCTGACATTCGCGGTCTTGAGTTAGTCTCCAGATTGCGTGTGACACAAAGTTAAGTGGGTAAAGAACCGCTTCTACCGTCTGGCTCTATTAGTGCTTTGGTCGTCCGACTTGTCTTTTCCAAGTCTTCATGGAGGCTGCAATCAAACCTCTAAGCGTGCTTGCGTGATCATGCCTGCTATTGTACATTGCGAAGTATCCAAATATCCGGAATCTTCTTGATTTGTTCATCTCTGAGACGGGGCCTGTCTTCTGCGCCTGTATTGTTCTGCATTGATGATGTATGCAGTATATGGATTTCGCATAATTCTCCTCAAGCAGCATTGTTGGAAGACATCCAGTTTCCTCATTAGATAGTGGCGCTTAATAAATACAGAAATAACAATAACTCAAAATAGTGTATGATATTTCCTGAGCTTCCCAGATCTTCTTGATCCAATCTCAACTAGGTCTAACTGTTTTGATCTAACCTTATCTTATCCTGCCTCATCTAATTAAATCTTATAATGCCAGTGTAATGTAAAAGCCTATTGTTTTTATACCTGGAATATTTGACGACACTATGGTTTATGATTTCACAACAAGGCCAGTGTAATTAGTAACCAACATTCAATGATTTAAGTTAAACAAATAGCAGATTTGCAAAACCGGTATTCTTATATTATTTTCAGGCGCTCCTTACACTCAGACAATTCTAGCTGTTGGGCGGAACCCAGCTTTTGAGGGTGATAAAATTGAATTAAATTGTTCAGTCACTTCTTATTCATTGCCTGTGGCGTATCAAACTAAGCTGTACTATTACTGGAAAAATGGTTGGTATGGCTCTCTTCGGAACACTTACAGTGGACCTGCATTGCTGCAAAATGGCGACGTTCTTCCTGGATACAGTTTTAAGAATGATGGAAAAACTCTCGTTATTGCTTCAGCTCAGCATACAGATGCCAGCTTCAATTGTTTAGCCCAAGAAGAAGGATCATCTTACATATCCTTCAATACTGGGTCTAACTTACAGATGTACAGTGAGTGTCACTGTTTTTTTATAATAGACATATTAAGCAGAAAAAGCAAGGATATTGATATACAGCCTTTATATTGTAGGTGACAAATTTGCCTTTCCTCACAGTTTCTCATTTCGCGTAGGCCTTTAGCTTACACGAAACTGTTATGCATAGGTCATTTGCTTTTCTCGATGATTGATTTTTCTAAATATTAAGTGTTGCCATGCAACTTTAACTCCTTGCGCAGATTCTGCCTTCACCAGCTGTGACAGATAAGTGCAAAGGGTGTACTAAATTCCTTGAAGCTATTCCGCCAGTTTTAACAATCTAACGGATCTTCCGATTTTCTGTGGTGAATCACCTTCTGCCGATCTTCAACTGCGCCACACGTGCAGGGTTCAATTCTCGGATTGTCGCATGAATCCGGCAAACAGCGAGAGCATCTGCACTGGCTCCCTCTTCAAGAAATAACGAAATTCAAGAGCTTCCTGTTTTGAAGGACCTTGCTTGCTGTTGCTACCCTAGCACGCATAAGAGTTGTTTAACTTCAAACCAGCTGATTCCCTGCAGTTCGCTGGAAACATGCAAGTGTACAGTTGCCGTACATCACCTCGATCACATGTCTTGCTCGTGTTTTCCTCCATCCTTCATGAAAAGTTATAAGATAAATAGGTGTTTGAAAACCTATTATTTATATCGACAACAGATCCATGGCCTGCACAGGAGTATCATACGCAATTAGTCATAGCAAATCAGAGGCCCCCTCGAGAAAGACTTAGGCCTTACGTAAATGTTGTAAAGACGTAAATTGAAACATCAACATTAACAGACATGTGCATGCTATACGATGGTTAGAGTTATTACGACGATAATGTAATTTGTAAGTAATGGTATAGGCTGGATTTTCATAAACTTTGCTACTAAACGCTGATTTTCTTTGCCTTTATCTTATACTTATTCTAATACTTTAACCTAGTCTTGTTTTCAGACTTAGACTTATAGCCCTACTCATACGTAAACTTAGACAGACTTATAAGAAGGGCTTTTCGCCTTCCACTGAGCCTTTCTTTCTGTATTGGGCATCTTTATTGCCAATTTTTCAGTCTGATAATTATTCTATAAGAATGTTTGAGGCTTTCCGATTTCTTGATTAATTGTTTAAAATGCAGTTGCTTGCGTTTTAGGTAAACCCTACACATATTCCTTTACTCCAGCGAGCAGAAAATTCAATGCAGCCCTTTCTTCCTCAGTACATTTATACTTCGCTTGCCAGGCAAATCCTCGGTTAATATCGTATACCAATTGGAGTTTCGTAAATGCTTCAGGAAGTACAAAGGCATATTCCGTCGTATTCGATCCTTTAATCTATTCTCGATTTGATCTCTCATTTATACTTGACTCAGTGAACATGTATGGAAATTACTCTGCCACTTTAACCAATAGTAACGGATCAAGAACAGAAACTTTCCAAGTTCTTCCTCCAGGTAAATCCAATCAAATTTATTGTGTAAATTCCTATAGCGCTCTTGCAACGCATAAGATATCAATCTATGGTCGTAATCACTGCGACAGGACGAGTCGAGTATAGCAAGCCCGGCCAGAGATCTAGCTCGTTAAATATACTGATGGATTTACAGAATAGCATTGTGATTTAGGCAGTAATCAAGTCAAATTACTGCCGAATAATTGTTAGTGCAACTGGATAGTAATCGCAATCAGAATTCTGCCCATTAGCACAAAAGTAGATAACGCTGATCACTAGTTAAATCTCGGTTTTTCAGTTGTATTATCGACCAGATAAAGTTTGTGGCAATACTGCACAGCAGGTTGAACTTTAAGTAAATTGATCCATCAAATTTGCCCGGGTGTGAGGACACTAACAGTGGGCTAACTGAACGACTTTCCAGTGCACTCTTAATCAAGACTTCAGCTAAATGCATGAATTCAGCTAAATCAGCATTCTTGGCTTGTATTTTAATGCTATACTGAATGTCTGCTGTTTCCTATCTTTTAAATATTTACAGGACCTCCTGACACTCCATCGAATTTCGATGAACAATACAAGACACACAACCTCATATCCCTTCAATGGGGTTGCATGTGGTTTAATGGCGCTCAACAAACAGTCTTTGTACGCCTAATGGATGTTGCAAACGACGTAGAAGTAGAAACTCAAACTGTTTCTCCTGCAACAGATTGTTTCAATAAAGCTTACAGTACACTGTTTCAAACCAACATTCAACCTGAGACAAACTACGAAGTCAGAATCTGGTCAATCAACACATTTGGTTCCAGTAATGACGTCAAGCTTGCCGTGAGAACTCCGAAAAGACTCATCTTCAACACTTCTGCCGCTGATATATCAATCATGAAAAGTCAGGCTACAATCAAATTTCGCATAATGGATTCCCTTAAAGCAATAATACGGTTAAACGTAACTTGCTGTGTTGAGATAACGACTCAGTGCAGTAATCAATCCTACATCATAACCAACACAGACAACCAAATTGTATATGACATTTTACCAACTGGAAATGAATATATATTCGACTTCATCGTGTATGATAGTGACGGTTACACCTACATGTATACTATGGCGATTATGAAAGGTTTGCGAGTGTCCAGAACAGAGGGTGAGTCTGTTGTCATAAAAATAAGTTGTATAACGCTAATAGGTCATTGATTCAAGCTAACCATAACTATCTGAAAAGTTAAGGCATTACCAAACATTTTACATTTTAGAATTAATAAAGAGATTAATAGTTTAAACATATCAGCCAATAATAGCCTAAAGACAGTTTGACAGTTGGGAGCATCAGCATTTTTCTTGTGCAGTTCAACTGTTTTGACCCACCTCAACGCACGATTGTTTATACGATGCAGTTCTGCGTAAGAATCACTAAAATTATACTATCAGTAGAAATTTTCAACTTAAAAGCTTAGTTTTATATCATAAATTGGCAACTCATTTTACACAACGTTCAAAATGTTCAGATAATGTAAGTAAAAAATAAGTTGAGCAACATTTACTGCCCAAAGTTAAACAATGACCAATGCGTTTACTACACAACGTAGTTTGCCGGACATTCATATTTGCTGAATCAGTATCACTCAGCTATGTTGACTATTAACAAAGTTGACTTTATTTGATTATTTTATGTTGCAGTAAAAAATTAAATAAACGATTATTTCCAGAATGCTCCACAACATTATTTGCATTTGGTTAAAACTTAAAGCTCAGGCATGAGATCATCGCTAAACGTGTTATTCCCTGTGACGCGCGTAACTCTGTAATTGTAAATTTAGGCTCCGCTGTCGAGAAAGCGAATCCACTACTAGGTGCAGTCATTGTTTTTGCCGTCCTTTTTGGAGTCGCTGCCTTGGTGTTGATCAGTTTTCTTGTCTGGAAATGTCGTCCTAAATGTGACTCACCTCAGGTAAATAGCTTTTTGATTGGCCAAAACTCTAAGCAGGATGTTGTAGTCATTTTTGTCAATACTCCCAAAGTTAAGTGGTGGTTGAGTCATATGCCCTACGCTTACTCAGCCCTTAAGCTCTTGTTATAAAGAATATTCCTTTTGAATTATCATCGGTTAAAATAAAAAATAAATCGTATTTCAAGCACATTCGGCAGAACCTAATATATGTCTTAATTTCATCAAGCAAACAGAGCTGAAGCGCAATCGCGCCAAAAACTAGGCATAGATAACAAATGATAGCAAAAGATAACAAACAATCATAGTTATACAACTTAGAAACAATTTGAGGTCGGCTATATTTAGACTCATTGTTATTATTATATAATATTGCATTTATTAGGCGCCTCTATCTAACGACTAAGCATCAATCGCTGGCGTGAAGGACATGCTCTTTTAGTAGTCAATGAATGCTGCAGTTTATTGTATGCATGTTTAAGGCATTGTAACAGATATTGCTGAAGAAAGATAAGCAAAAGTTTTTCGTTTCTCAAAGGCTGCTCATCTGATTTGTTTTAAAAATGATCTTTTCAGCACATATTCTCTAACGGAATTCAACAATATGCTAGTAGATGAACCAGCAGCGAACCACATAGATTGTCGCTTTCAGACAGAGGGTACAGTGAGATTGAAAAAACAAACAATTGTCGGTCTTTGCACTATTCAGATTGTAATATTGTTTCGTGCAAGTTCGTGTACTTTTGACCTCTCTATAGTGTCTGCCGTTAGGATCTGCTTTAAGATGTGTGATGTTTTCTATTCTGGTAGCCTTCAACAACAGTTCAGCCTCCCAATACTAAAAGGAATGAAACAGCGGCAAGAGAGCCACCGGTATATGACAATGCAGAGGAAAACTACGCATCGATAGCAGACTTAGATCCGTCGAAGGATAGCGCTTATTATACAGCGCTCGAAGATAGAGTTAAGGTTAGATATTGAGACGTTGCACAAAGTCTAAACTTACTATTCGAGGAGATATCATAAAACGTTTCAGCATGTTTAAAATAGATAGGATAACGACATTGAGCATGATTACGGTGACATAATGCTTTGCTCACATTGCAACGAAAAGTTAGATCTGCAGATCATGTCGGTTGAGCTCTGTGTGTCTGCAGGAGCCCGCCAGGGGTAACTTTTCTACAGTTATCTGAGCATTGCTCCTCAGTTGATAAATCTATGTTCTTAATGATTTTATCATCATTTAACCTAGCGTAATGTTAAGTGTTTACGTACATATATGCAAACGTACATACAGTTTTCTTCGCGGTTTATGTTCACAGTAGGAAAATCGTTACATTTAAGAAATTCGACGTGAGATTTTTAAAGCAGAAATCGAAAAAACGCTGAGTAAAATCATGTGTGGAAAGCTGAGTGATCGCCCTGAAACGTGGAGTGTGATGGTTCGAGTCTCTGAGACGGTTAATGTGGGAACCTGGAGCATGGCTTCCGCGCACAAAGTTACTGTTCAGTACCATTAGGTGATGCTTTGTCATTGGAAGGAGTCCCTTTACAATATGGAAAAAGTATTACTAATAACGATGCTGCTGCTGATGATGATAAGTGAAAGAAAATGATGAAGAGGATGAGTAGGAGGAAGAGGAAGAGAAAACGATGATGGTGGAGTGGTGGAATTTGCAGTAAAGAAAAAAGTATGAGTAATAGATTTATTTTGTTCACATGCCTCTACATAAACTACTCGAAAATGTTGTCCCGATGTCGAAAGATTATTGTCTGATGCGCAAACACGACAAAAAGCAATCCAACGACTGGACACCATTTTACCCTCCGAACTTTCGTCTCTGCTCATTTACTGGTTAATAACTAAAGAACGAATGGCTGCTATATTTTGCGGGCTAATGCAGCAACGGTCAAGGAAAGAAGACTAAAGTGATGAAGTCAAAGACGATTATATGATGACAGCTAAAAGAAGGAAATCGAAATGATAGAGGAAGATGGAAAGAGTAGACAAGGTGAAGGAGACGTCGCAGGAGAGGACGCTGAAGATAAAGAAGTTGCGAAACAGGATTAGAAAAAGGAAAGCATTTTACAGCAAATGCAGCTCATAACATAAAGCCGTCAACTTCAGTAGGTCCTCTACTCCGCTCCCGATTACTGGCCGTTTTGCCGAAGTTCTTTAATATATCAGATTATATGAGCGACACACTCCACTCAGTTCCTGTCGAGGAGAGGATAAGGTTTAAGATTCTTCTTCTGAGATGAGCCTGTTGCACCGCACCGCACCGCACATACATTATGGAGCTCTGTGTTCATTCTCCGGTCAACGGGGTAGGCGATCGTTGCGCTCTGCTGCTCTTGGAGACATGCAGGTGCCGCTCTTCTGCACATCAACTCGAGCCCACCGTGCCTTTTCCTGTCCTGTAACTTTCTTTTGGAACAGTCTTCCGCTGCACATTTGTACTGTTGCATTTGTCTCTGTTCAGCAACCATATTCGAACTGCCTTTAAACGCACTTAATTCAATCAGTCATGCGTGCCGCGCTTTTTAAAGGTACTTAAAAGGCGCTCTATTAAGTGTTTTGATACAGACATGCATAGATATATACACATACACACATACATACATAATAGCATACATACATACATGCAAAGATGCCTACATACATACATACATTGTTACACGCGGTGTACAGGATGAGGCAGAATAGGTTAAGTTGTACGTTGTACGCCTCCTGTACATTTTGTAGGGAAGCCGACCGTATATAAAGGGGTTGCGTTTGATTTTGTCTCAGACTGGCTTTTGGTTTTGCTCTTGTGTGACCCTTGTCGTTTCTATCAGTCTCTTCGACTAGTCTTGTTTTAGTCCTCCTGCATAGACAACTTGTTTGCTTCGTCTGAGGGGTTTTGCAGTCTTGGGTCTTTTGAGTCGTATTTCATCTATCGGTGGACGTTGTTGTCTCCGCCTGTGGCTCTTCGCTGAGTTTTATCCCCTTATTTATTAAGTAAGCTAGTAAGTAAGTATATTCTTTATTAGAAAACCAGCAGCTAATTGCACATTGGTGTACATATTTCACGAGGAAAAAATATCACAAATCGTACATGTGTAGAGTTCCACTAAGTAAGTCTGTCTCTTGCAAATAGCTCAGCGAAAAACTATATTCGAATCCAAGCTGGTATCTTGTTCTATATTCCGAAACAAAAATAACATAAGCAACATACATACATATTCACAAACATACATGCATACTTACATGCATGCTTACATACATTGTAATCTTTTATTTTCTGCTTAGCAGAGAAATCGTTACCAATGAGACTCCAACTGATTCGACGAGGAACAGGAAACTATTCCAATTCGATGAGCATAATAAGAGGAAGTAGCGGACAGAGGACATACAATTTTTGCAAGGTTTTAATTTTAACTTAAATTGTAATTTGCAATATTGTATTGTAAGAAGCTGGTTTTAGCTCTGCATCTTCAAACATTTTTATTTTGTGGGTTTGATCTTTTGAGTATGAAGACTTAAGAATATAAATATTCAGTGATATGCATGCATACATATATACATGCATACATGGCTACTATTATCTTAGCGATTATTATCTTAGTGACTGTTATCTGAGTGACTGTTATCTTTGTGACTATTATCTTAGCGATTATTATCTTTGTAACTATTATCTTAGTGACTATTATCTTTGTGACTATTACCTTCTTGACAATTATCCTAGCTTGCCGCATGAAGATAAGGTTCTGTTACTGGTAAAGGTTGACTTTAGAACCTACTCTTGATTTTCATATATGAAACGTTGAAGGCTGAACATCCTTCAACTTAATAAATTATATTATCACGTGATAGTGGTGTGGACAATAGTCATAGTAGTGTCAAAAGATATATTTTGTGGCACGACTCTGGTCTAACGCAAATGGCACAAGGAGGACCTGCAGAGAGAGTTAACATGCTCCCTCCATGGATAGTCTTCATCCAGAAACTCTTCTGCTGTGTTTTCCAACCCGGAAATGACACCGCCATCATCCCTAAGTCCATCTTGAGTGGGGCACGACAGCCGAGGCAACTCGGAGAGTACTTTAAGCAATTGGACAACGGTTAACGTTGCAGCATCGGAGCAAATAGAATTTGAATAAATTAAATATTATCAACACATAGTCTGCATTCTTGTCTCGTTGGCCGCTGGTGAGCGATGTATCATATATGCACAGATGTTCAACCTATGCTCAAGAGAACATAACAAAACAAGGGTTTACGACATATTACCTGTGGGGAACCACTAAAATCTGTACGTCCTATTATGATATCAACATACCAAATCACTCCTTGAGACGGAGTTTATTCATGAGCTCAATGGCGTGTGATCCACAGCCCATGCGCTCAAGATCCAAAGCATAATTTGAAAACAGGCAGTGTTTGCATAAAATAAGACTATAGGCGTATAAGACATGACTGTCACGTCATGTAAATTTGCTGAAACTTTATATTAGCTTTTTACAACCACTATGTTTGCAAACGTGCATAGGTTCTTGTTAACCCTAACCCTTAAAGGCGTGACGATGTGTGCCTGAGGGTGCACATGTGCACCTCATTGCTATTATCCCTTAGCGGGTCGAATAACTTGAACATAAACTTCTGAAGTAACCAAAGTAAACAACACTTGGGAAGTACAAATATTTTTAAACCTATTTTGTGATTCACTCGTGGCTCAATACAGCTTTAAAAGTTCAGGATCTTTCTGAGTAGAGAAAACCGATCAGTAATTTAAAAAATCAACTTTATCTTTAAGGGAAGAATTATGAAGTCAAAGGGGTAAATTACAGACTTGGCTTTGTCAAATATTATTAACGCGTGTCTTCCAGATCAAATCTTAGTTTTGTACCGTTCCAATCAGTGCCCATTGTCACTTTTCATGTTTACATTTCTTTTGTAACGTTTAAGTTTTGCCAGCACCTGAAAAGACGTCAGGTGTCGCTTCGCATGACTTGATGAATGCTCAAGTGGGCGCAATTACAGACTTCTTATGCCCACATTTACAAGACACCTCTGCTTCTATTGTGCTGGAGGATGGTTGATTTGGTAGAGCACTGGGTCTATAATCCAAAGATTGCGGGTTCGAGTCTGCTGAGGGGACCACCCTGGACAAGTTGTTCGTGCATACTTGTTTCGAGTCTCAGATATAATGACTTTGGGCGCGTAATAAACGCAATTGATTTCACCTATGCCAAATACGCCCTAGATATAACTGCGCTAATAAAATCTGAGAAATAAATGAAAAGAAATTGTTTGGCCAAGTATATTTAAAACTCAATACATGCATCAGATGCTTCGGTTTATAAGTGTTAAGGAAAATCTGTCTGACTGCTAGCCTGCATTCAAGGATAGGCCTACTGCTATAATCCGAAGAATGAGGTCAAGAGGAAAGAGCCTTTATGATGCTTGGTGAAAAGTGTTGAAACGTGTATATAGTAATATAATTACCACTATTTCTGCATTTATTAGGAGCCACAATCTGATGACTTAGCATCAAACGATGGCGTCGAGCAATTGTGAGTGAAGGACTTGCTCAAGGTCCCTACGCAGTAACTGTCTCGGGGAAACCCGTACTCTTCGCGATGCAAGCCGAGCGCTCTCTCCAATATGCTAACGTGCCACCATATACATATGGAACATACAACTTTATGCTTCATAAACGATTTGAGTAGAATTTAAATAGGCTATGTAAACGAACAATTTTGCCTCACATTTATATGCATGCTTTGGAATGTTCTAAATGCTCGAGTAAGAAGAACTAGGAAGAGACCATTTATACTGGGCTTCTACTGTCAGTTATGCTTCAGTAGCCAGCAAACCTACGTCTTGTAATTGCATACACAATGTAAATCTATCATCATTAGTCCTCAAAGGCGTCGGTCTGCGTTTAACGAATTTTCTGGATTTTTAAAGCAGTACAGAAGGACAGTCTTATTGGAAGAACTGCAAAAGGTACTTTAAAGACATTTTAACCAAAGTAAGTAGTCAGGCATTAATACCATTGCCATTTCTTAAGCAACTCTTAACATAATTAAGGCTAATGAGAGGGCCTTCGAGAAGTGTAAATATTTAGTTGCATTGCATTACATTACAATAAATTGCATTATTATTATTATTACTGCTATTATTATTTGTTTTCACTCAAGGCACACATAATCGCTCAGGAACATAGAATTTAGCACAAGAGCAAGAAATGCATATCTAACTAAGTCTTCTACCCCACTGAGGTCTGCACACATTCCTCTGATAGCAACGGCATTTTTACTCTACGTGCAAATTGAAAGGCGCTCAGAAAGATGGATTGTTCCACGTTGATCATAAAAAACAGCTATACAGCTGCCTATTCAGAAAAGAATTCATATCCAGTCAGGCTGATCGATCCAAATGTATTAAATGCATTTAAAGCATGAATATTTTGTGTATTTACGAACCGCAGCTTGTTCAGCTGCCCTTTAGGATAAAACCGATGCCAGATGAACAAATGACACTGCCCAAGTATGGACATTGGTCACATCCCAAGCAGCATATTTGCCAGACGACCATAGCACCAGCGTTTATCCAACAGGTCGTTTTCCAATATTACGAAGAGGGCCAGTTGACTATTAGAGCTAGGAATCTTTGCCTTTTGAAGAGCTCTAAAGATCACGCCGTTCATGTTGTAGTATCTGGCAAGTTTTTATTAGAGTAATGGTGCGTTTTAAATAAAAGAATTTCTGGAGACCTATCCTTCGGTATGTTATGTTTAACAGGGTAACCCTGAATAAGCCACCCCCACAAATGATTCATTTCATTTGTGTTCTAGCTTTCCATGCATCTTCCTCGCCTTCCTTCTTTCGTTCTTTGTTTCTCCAATCGTTTTCTTCTGTGTACCGCTCTCTTTGAACTTAATTCTCTTTCTTTCTTCCTTTCTTCCTTTCTTCATTTCTTCTCCTTTTCATTTTTCTTCTTTTTTTCTCTTGTTACTTTCTTTGGTTTCTTGTTCTTCATTAATTTCATCCCAATTCCTTAGATTCTTTGTTTCTTCCTTCTTTCCTTTCTTTCATTTTCTTAGCACACCTTGGTTTGAGCTCTATCTACAATGGTTGATTTATGATCCGTGCGCTAAGTGGTCTTTCTTAAAATATGCTGACCGGTCTGCATTTGTTCGATACGCCAATCTACGAGGTTAAACCTTCTATCCGGCTCTTTGTTATGACGCATAGAGCGTGGAGCATTATAGTCGAGTAGAGTCTTGCTAGATCTTGTTTGCAGCAAGTAGGAAGTAACCTGTGCCGAAAAGACAGTTCTCTTGGGTGGTCAAAGTCACTCGCTTTTCAGGTTTTACATAACTGAAGCGTCAGTTGTTTCTGCTTTTAAAGCACACATTATTTTTCGGTAGGTGATCGTTTGGTAAGTTTATGAATCAATACAGAAAAGAAATTTGATTTCAATTTAGTAATCAATTCATCCGATAAATTCCACACTTGAATTCATTTATTCAGAGCATTTATATAGCGCCCCTTAAAGTTGAACAGTCAGATGCGCTCCCAACCAAGACCCGGGGAAAGAACAGTTTTCAACTGTTGGTGAAATGATGCATCTAGCATTCCTAGCTAGAACACGCCGGTTATGAGTGCCAACCACTGAGAAGTCTCGACGTCGAGTTGTTGAAGTGCCTGCAAATGGAACAACAATTTAACCTCAGGCTCCCAGCGAAGACTTACTCGTCCAGCCGAACCCGAAACGGGCAACAGAGCCCATGAAAGTAGAAGGCGTATCCCCATCTGGTATCGTCAGACCTACATCGAGATTTTAAATTCGCGCTATGAAACCTGCTGCCACCAGTAAGGTACATGCATTGTATATTTAGTCTTGTTGTTAAACTAAAAAATTCTCCAATTTTGATTCCTTAGTTGAAAGAGATAGCTCTTTCTAAAGCTAAAGAACTGAAGCCCTTGGTTCTCGGTCCTACGGTGGGTAAATTTGCTACCCACAGTTGCTTGACTTCCGGTTTCTCTGACTCGTCATATTTCGACCTGGTTTCTGTAGAGATTTTGATTTGACTGCCAATTCGCTTGAGGCGACCATTGATTCAATAATGCATTCATGCATTAATGGCGCTTTAGAAGATTTATGGAAGATTTATCTATGTATTAGATTAGACTAGACATGATAAAAATGCTGCTTATGTTTTGGGTGCAGAACCTATGTCGGAGCTGCATAGTATTTCAACTGTCTCTGGAGATAGAAGGGAATCTATCCGTTTCCAATGTCCTTCCATCTCTATTCAATGCTAGCGCACTGCATTAAGAGGCATCTCTCTCCCTCCCTCCCTCCCTCTCTCTCTCTGTCTCCCTCTCTCTCTCTCTCTCTCTCTCTCTCTCTCTCTCTCTCTCTCTCTCTCTCGGGCAGACTCAGATGAGTGTAACTGTATTCACTCACCCACCAAATACCAACCAACCTACCCAATACAGAAAATATTAGACAGAACTGAACTGAATAGAATTTGATATTAAGAGATCATATGTCATTGGTTCTGAGAAAGATGAAAAGTATTCTCAACCACTTTTAACCAACGGTATTGTTATTCGACATTATTGCCAGGTTGCCATAATAAGTGGAAAGAATATGTTGCTGCTGTATTCCATTTTGGTCTTCTGTACCAGCAGTGTTCTCTCAGGTCAGTATAAAACTGATTACTTACTGTAAAGCAGAGAAGGCATACTTTTACTTTTTGATGCCTATTGATAAATAGGGAAAAACGAATTATAGAAATTTATAATGAAGATATCTAAATTAATTGCTAATTAGATGCATAAATGACCTCGAGATTTTTCAGGTTATGTAATCACGTGATGTAATTATACAGATTTTAGCTATGCACTTCTGGATAAATAAATATTATAAATTTATATAAAACAACATAGCGCAATAAATAACGTGTCTGTGTCTTATTTGTAGCAATTAATACAACGCCTGGGATTCAGAGAAAATCTCTGCGAGAAACGTGCACATTTCAGTGGTCTGTAACTGGACCTATATCTGGTTATACCGTATACAATCAAACACTTGGATACTCCACATCGTTGAATCCAAACGCCAATTATACACTGGACAGCCAAAAGGGGTTGATCACTCTTATCATACTGGACATCCAGTTGTGGGATGCTGGGAATTACTCGTTATCGCTGACCACAGGAATAACAACAGAATCCAACGCTGGTGCCTTGCTCTTCGTGTTCAGTAAGTGTGCTGGTCTATTATGAATACGGAAATTTACAATTAGACCCACCAGTGAGGCGAATGAATGGGATAGCGAATCATGTACAAATATTTCTGTATTAGGTCCAATAATTTTCGCCAGCAGATCACAAAATATGTGATATTTTTGGCTTAAGTTTCTTGTGTCCATATGCCATTTTTACCTATCATTCTCTTAGCTCACTCTTACTCATTTACCAATCACTGCTCATCTTAAGTTCTTTAACCGATCCATATCCTACACTGCACCTCACCTCTGAAATGACCTTCCGCTTGAATTCCGCGAATTCTCTGTTCCTCCAGCCCTTCTGTCATTCACTCAGCATCAGATGCCTCAAGAACCCATACATATATATCTCATACCTCAGGCATTACATTTAAAATTTGAATTCCTCCTCTTCAGTAAATCTTCACCACACAACCATACCCATATTACCACACAACGTACCTCATCGATCAAACTAAAACTGCTTTTCAAGAAATCTTGCCTTGATCAATCCATTTCGCAGCCTTTCTGTTAAATGAATTACAACACATCGTAGCAGTAAGATAATGATGATGAAGAGAATGTTAAACCGATAAATCCACCACGTTCATCTTATAGGCATGTTTTTGACTATGTAGGTGTACATAGTTGTTTTTCGTATGATAAAGGATGGCATATGAAGGTCTAGATATGAGTAATGAGCTCAATTTTACGTGCATGGGCTGTACTTTTGTAATAAATACAGAAAAGACTGAAACGAAAGAAATCAAAAATAGAAAACTATTGAAAGGGAACAATAGATACTCAACAAGGTGAAAGAAACATAAATTCTTATTGAACTGGCCGTTCTTTAAAGGTCTTGCTTTTTTGCTGTTGAGGCATTATCGGCGACCTTGCAAAGTTGTCACTCGATCGAGTCTTGAATTGTAGACTCACGGAATTTGTCGTGTAATTGCGTTAACTCGAGTAAAGGACACACAGTCTTTGATTTTGCAATGTATATTTAATAAAATCAACAGTTCTCTCCCAACAGCACTTCACCGCCGATATAAAATTTTCGGCATGCACAAATCTGTAAATTGCTACTGCAAGCTGTAATCAGTGACTTTGTAACTCAATCAACTTAGTATACGACAAACTATATAGGGTTTTCCCGCCGAGTCACCAGACAAGTCCAGAGGAGAATATTAGTCACCGCTGACTTCATTCATTGCGCACCAATCATAAACAAATCAACTACATTCATCTACATTACGTCACGGAAATTTTCTACACAAACACGCTCTTAAAACTTGCTAACTCATCAACGGAAATAGTACATTCTCAGTCATAAAGTTCGGATATTGATGGCGTGTAACATCTGCTGCTTTATATAACACTGGATCACAACGATTTTGCTACTGAAAGTAATGCATGTGCCTTATATTGATTCAAATGTGCTGATTCCAAATATGAAGTCAGAATCTGCCCAGCACGTCTAGATTTTAAGTTATGCATGCATTCAAGTAATGACGTAAGGACTCGTTTTCGGTTATGTCTGTATATTCTGTTGTATGTGTCTCCACGATTGCTGCCAGTGATACGTGCATGCCTGCAAGTGTCGCCTGAAATATTCCTAACAGCAAGCCTGCAGTAGCCGCTAGACATGATTGGGCATGTCAGCGAGCTGACGTCAGCATCAATACCAGTATATAAGGCGAGATTGCGTAGAACGAAGGTGAAATTTTCTTATATAGCTGTAGCTAGTGTGTGAGATTTAATTTTGAAATGAATAGGCGAGGCTGTGTTAACCATCCAGACAATTTTTGCTATGTTTGTGGTAAATATACTCTTTGTGACCAGCGCAAGAAGTTAACTAAGAGAGTGATGATTGCTTACAAGTATTATTTTGGATGTCAAATCGGAGACCAGGATAAAAGTTGGGTACCTCATGTCTGCTGCACCGTGTGCTACTCTGGGCTTACACAGTGGCTGAATGCAAAAGGAATTCAATGCCGTTTGCTGTGCCTATGGTGTGGCGCGAGCCAAGAAATCATCATGCAGACTGTTATTTCTGCATTACTAAAGTTGCTGGGTTTTCAAAGAAAAATAAGTCTAAAATCGTTTATCCTGATTGCGAGTCCGCTCTAAAGCCAGTGCCGCATGATGAAGAGAATCCAGTACCATTTCCGCCTGCTGCGGGTGCTGATGAAACGGACAGTTCTGATGGTAATACAGAAGATGACGTTACTGTTTATGAATCCAGTGATCAAGATTTGGAAGAGGGTAGGCCGCATTTGATAAGGCAAGGTGAGTTAGATGATCTGGTGAGGGACCTATCTTTGTCAAAGGAGAAATCTGAACTGTTAGCCTCCAGACTAGGGGAGTGGAACTTGCTTCAAAAAGGTACCACAACATCACACTTTCGTTATCGACACAAACAGTTAGCTACATATTACAAACTGGAAAATGATATCTGTTTCTGTACTGACGTGAACGGTCTCATGCTGAATTTAGGTTGCGAATACGTTCCTGATCAGTGGAGACTGTTCATAGATTCCAGCCAAGCGAGCTTGAAAGCTGTGTTGGTGCACAATGGTAACGAAAAGCCGTCTGTTCCTATAGCCCACGCTGTAGGCCTCAAAGAGACATATGATTCAATGAAACTCATTTTGAAAGTGATCAACTACTCAGACCACAAATGGAACATCTGTGCGGACCTCAAAGTGGTAGCACTTATTCTAGGCCTACAGCTGGGGTACACAAAACATATGTGCTTTTTGTGCTTGTGGAAAAATGAGTTTCATTGAATCATATGTCTCTTTGACAGCAACCATTACAAAGTGAAACTGTGGCCTCCTAGATCTGAGCACATTGTTGGTCGGCACAACGTGCAACACGAACCATTGGTCGATCCATTGAAAGTGTACTTACCACCACTTCACATTAAACTGGGCCTCATGAGGAATTTCGTAGTGGCAATGGATCATACTGGACAAGGCTTCCAGTATCTGAGAGATAAATTTGGAGCCGTCAAAACTGATGCTAAGCTCAAGGCTGGAATTTTTATTGGGCCAGAAATTCGCGAACTAATGCGTGATACTGTATTTAGAACCAAGCTCAACCCACTGGAATTTGCCGCTTGGGATGCATGTACGTTGGTGGTGCAAAACTTCCTTGGGAATCACCAAGCTGAGAACTATGCTGAACTCGTTAGCAACATGCTAACAGCATATAAGCAACTCGGCTGCCGGATGTCACTAAAAATACATTTCTCACATTCCCATCTGGATTTTTTCCCACCAAACTTGGGTGATGTAAGCGATGAGCATGGAGAGAGATTCCATCAAGACATCTCCACCTTTGAAGCAAGATATCAGGGCTACTGCAATTCCAACATGATGGGCGATTACTGCTGGTTTCTGCAGCGGGCAACAGCGGTCACTCACAAGCGCAAGAGCAAGTGTCTAAAGCACTTTTGAACTCGTATAGAGTTAAGCTAGAGACAAAATTTCGAAATGTATGCTTTCATCCGAGTAACATACATATATTTATATTACATTTTAAAACATATTTTAATTTCAAATTATAAAAGAATAACATTTTGTTTCTTGTTATGAATACTCTGAGTTTGCATAATTACACAGTTATAAGGAAATACTAGTTCTGTAAAGAGTTTGCATAATTATTAGCATGTATGCTGCATATCTTAAGATCCTGACGTGCTACATAAAATCTGACTTCAGATTTGGAATCAGCAGATTCGATTTAGTGTAGTACACATAACATATGCCTAGTAGCAGGCGAAAAATTTTTTCGTGTGATCCAGTGTAATATGCTATATTTATTGTGTTGTCGTTAGCAGTTAATATTAAACTGCAATTTTGCATCAATTTTATATCTACGCTCAAGATATTCAAAACACGCAGCTCATCTAATTGATTGCTTCTGATCTACTGTACTTTATGACATTACAAAAGCAGACAATATGCAGACAGCTTATGAAATTACTCATGAAAGAATTGTGTAAATAGCTGACTTGGTGGCTTATAGAACTTATTCACATGTTGCTGAATGAGTGACGTTGCAAAGCATAGACTTAGGATATTTCACTTTGTGCTAACAAAACTGGTAATTAATGTTTAGGTAATTCCAAGAGTTTCGTGAATCAAACGCATGGAATCAGGCCACCACCAACACTTGAAGGTGATACCATCGAACTGACTTGCACTGTGAATTCGACTTCGTTACCGGTGGCTTATAGACCTAAGATGTACTATTTCTGGTATTTATCCTCCTACGGAACCCTCCAGAACATTTCTAGTGGACCTGCGATGACGGCTAATGGCGATTTACTCCCTGGATACAGCATCAAGAACGACGGCACGACTCTTGTCATCGCTTCGGCTCAGTATCGTGACACTGAAGGCTTATTTTGCTATGGGCGAGAAGAATGGTCGCCCTACACATCAAACTATATCTGGTTTTACTTATCACTCAATTGTAAGCATTACGTATCTCTATCATGCTTCCAAGCATCAAATATTTTGGCACATGCATAACGACACATGTATATAGGCATCATACATACATACATTCATAGATACATACATGGATGCATACATGGCTAAAACAGTGGCATGTGCACTTGTTAGTTCCCGATTAGACTATGCAAATGCGGAGTTATATCTTCTCTTAATGTAAGAAAGCTCCAGAGGATTCAAAACTGTCTTTCTAGGGTTGCTACACGTTCTTCTTCAACAAATGCATTAGATCGCCTTCGTGAACTTCACTGCCTTCCTGTTGAGTGGCATATTAAGTTCAAAATTGCATGCTTGACTTTTAAGGCTCAGAACACTGGCCTTCCATCATATCTTAATACTTTGCTGACTCCATATCTCCCTCCCAGATTCTTGCGTTCTTCTGATACTGGTTTGTTGCAAGAAACTAGGTTCAGGTCAGTTGTAGGATCACATGCCTTTAGCTGCTGTGCTCCTCGCATTTGGAATCGTCCACCGCAAAAGATCCGTCTTGCAAACTCGCTATCATCTTTTAAATCACTTGTTAAGACTCACTACTTCATCCTGGCTTTTGCATGATTCCATCTTGGCCCCTAGCGAATACACATCCGCGCCTCATATTCAGGTTTACTGACATTGCGCGTGTTACAGGTGCTTTAAATAAATAAAATAAATAAAAATACACACATACATATATATATACATATTTGGTGGGGTTGGACCCTCGTTATGGCTGAAATAGTAGGCAATGACCGTTGCCATGCCATGGTCGGCCGAGCGCTGTAAAGTCGTTACCATTAGACATAAGTCGAGTAGTAGGACTTTACACAACGAGCATAACGGCTAAAACTTCTCACTGGCTATTACCATGCGTTATATAAGCTTAAATCTATTAGTCAAGCAACATTCCATGCCTTACCTGATCACTTAAGCCTGCACAAGATTCTGGGCACTAAAATTTCCATAAAAGGAGTCACAGACGCTCAGTCAGTGTAATCTGGTCCAGAATGTCTATGTGACGGTTCAGCATGTGTGTGTGTAAGTGTCTGTGGGTGTGTGTGAGTGTGTGCGTTAGACAAACTGCCCGTGTGTACAGTTTCATCAAAATATCGACGCCACAGAAGTTGACTAATGTTGCATTGAGGATGAAGAATGACGACATTTTACCCGATGGACTGGCACTCCCTTGCGGATGCAGAAAACGCGGCGTTCAAATTTCCCTCAGGTCACCATATCTTTACAGTACAGGTATTCGTCAGTAGCCGGCCTTTTGGTCGTAAAACCTCTTCGTTACTGACGGTCGACAGCACTACAAAGACTGCCTTACTGCTGTTTCATCGTATTCACGATTACCAGTTACAGACAGCATATGTTACAGAATAACAATACGAAATATCTTTACCTTAAAGAGAAAATATCTTCGATTTGTTACTTACATTCTTAAAATCATAATATAGCTCCAATAACTTTAAAATCACTGCACAAAATGCTCTGATTTTCTTATTTTATGATTTAAAAGCATTGCTATAAGTTTCTCAGATTGGCAAATGAAATGTACCAAACTCGTTTGCCCTGAATTTTTCAAATTTTACCCAATAATGCTTCAAACTTTCTTGCTTGAGAATTGCTTGGGATTCGCTGTTAAAATGTATTAAAGTCATTTAAGAAATCTGTGCGTAAATGGTTGTACGAAATCATTTTAGTTATTTAATTGAAATTGCTCAGATTTGTTCTGAAATGCCTTAAAGTCTCTGACGTTTGCATGAACTCCATCCCGGCTGACACTGAGAATGCTTGATGCTTGCAACACTCCAATCGACCCTTTATCTTCCCATAAAGAGTGGTTCCACTATGTAGTTTACGTTTTTCCTCTGATCATTTACATTATTCTAGGTGAACATTGAAATCGTGAGACACGGATATTGAACCACTTATTAATTTTTAAAAAATTATAATTATGGAACAAATTATGAGTTTCAAAAGTTAGACCAATCGGTTTAAAGCTTTTACATCCCTGTGCCAAATTCAGCGTTTGCATGTATGACTCAAGCCTGTTCTGATATTAAAAGGTTATTCAGTTTATTTAGTTAATTTGTATAGACCATTCAATTTAGTCTGAGTGAACTTGGTGTGCTTTCGATTTCAGATCGACCGTATATCTATTCACGGACTCCTGAAAGCAGAAAATTCAATGCATATATAGGAAACTTGATCTCGCTATCGTTTTCCTTCAAAGCAGAGCCTGCGGTTACGTCTGCAACAAACTGGACTTTTGTAGACGCCGCTGGACATCCACAAGATCTACCAGAAACTGTACTTTCAATTTCTACGCCATACTACTCATCTCAACATTTTCTTACATTTAACTTAACATCAGAAGACTATTACGGAACTTACTCGATTACCTTATACAACAGCATTGGCTCAACAACAGAAACCTATCAGGTTCTTCGTCCAGGCAAGTAACCCGTGTCAGCAAATCAAGAATGAATGTTTTATACGCAGATGTGTGTGCATAAAACACTCAAGTTGCCACGACGTTGATTGTAATGGTAATTACAATTGTCGCTGTAATTAAAAATTCGTGGAGCGCCACTTTGGAGAACCTAATCAGTGGTACACTCTACGCTAACCTAAATGTTACATATCATTAGGTACAGAAAGTTCATGAAATTAATAGCAAGCATTGCTGAGATAACAAGAAAATTCATCACTTGTGGGCTCCTGCACACTCGCAGAGCCAAACAAACGGATACCCGTCCAGAGTTGATAGTTGGCATCATGTTCAGAGTTACTAGGCTGCGTTGCATCGAGGATGAGGAACGACAAGCGATGATGCCACCGCCAGTGGCACACGTTTACCTCACCATCCAGAATGTCCTCTTTTGATCAAGCACGCCGCCGATGAGAAGCATTCGCCTGGTCGCGGTACCTCTTTGTGATTGACGGTCGGTGCCACTCCAAAGACTTCTCGCCTTCCTTTACGGAATCCATGAGCTGAAGACGGCATATAGATATGTAGGTGAAACTGTCCAACTGTAGCCTGTCACTCAGAATGGTAAACCGTTCCAAATTACGTCGAGGCATCGATTGCATGGAACAAGTCATACCGTCGAAGGTGCACAGATATCGTGCCGAAATCGAGATAAGCACCAAAACGGCAGAACAGTGGCAGTAGAAGTCCAAACCAACGAACATTGTCAACCAAATTTCACACAAGACACGAATTAATATGCCCCAGGGTTGATTAATTGTGGCAATGCTATTTATGCAGTGATATCTCTTTCCCGAACTAACCAATTGCAATATTGATTACTGCGGCGAGACTGATTGGCGAGATACCTAGGTTCGGTCATATACCCAGTTTCATGTGGAAGGAGCAACAGCGGTTACCTATGCAAAGACGCACACAGTTCAGATCAAGACCTTAATGTTCATGCATAATAATTGTCTTGCATGCTGTACTTCGTCGTGTCTCATGGAGTTATGTGTCTCTATCTCATACTTTCCTGGCCGTGGACCTCTTCTCTCTGGTGCGCATGGTGACCTGGTTGTCCACTCAGCACGAGCTTCCACATCACAGCATAGAAGCCATGCTGTGGTCGGTTCATATTTCTGGGATAGGTCGCCTAGCACCCTGTTTTCTATGAGGTTCTTGGCAATTCTTTGACTCTTTAGTGAAGTCTGTGACCTCTCAGCTCAAATTCGAGACTTCTTCACCAATTCTAATATTACTAATGAGTTATATACAGCCACAGTAAGCCTAATTATAGCCTTTACGAGGTTCAAAGTAGCTTACAGCTTCAAAACGCACAGCGAGGTCATACTGCATTGCTTTCGTGGCACTGCAGTGGATTACCTTCTTAAAATAGATAGGTAAGAACAAATCTGAAAAGGTTGGTGTCTATATCCGTGGTTTTAAGCCAAATGCTGAATCGGTTTCAACTGACAAAGGAACATCTATTATTAATCGTTCGGATCAATGGTATTATCAGGAAAAAAGAAAAATGAAATGATAAGCTGTGAATTGTGCATAGAAGGAAGGCATGCAGGTTGCGATATTTAGTCTATTTAGAACTTTTCGAAAAGTGGTAATTCGTGAAACTACGCAAATATGCATTTTATGTGATGCTTTCCATGCACACTGTGGTTTTGTTTGGTTTAAATATCTCCAATATCTGTCTTTATACATCTCAATTTATAGCAAATTCGATATATTTCCGCCACATCAACAGTGAAAATTTCTAAATGCATCTTAACATTTTGACTCATGTCAAAACGTTTTAATGTCGCGATTTTAAAACAATAAATTGGTAAGGTCTATATAAATTAGATCAAATTAAAAATAAGGATCAAATATTGCTATAAGAGTAATGTTTTACATGATATATGTACTGTAATTTCAGGACCGCCTGATGCACCTTCGAATGTGAGAGCTGACTTTGTGTCACACTATCTCATGTTAGTTGCGTGGAATTGTATGTGGTTTAATGGCCGTCCACAACAGATCTTCTTGCAACTGAAAGCTCTGAGTAACGAAAGCGTAATCGACTCTCGGAATACTTCTGTATCAAACAACTGTTATAATTTAACCTATAATACACTGTTTCAGAACGGTATTCAGCCTGAGATGGACTACGAGGTCAGCGTTAGATCAAACAATGACCTTGGTTCCAGTGATGTTGTCAAATTAACTGTGAAAACTACCAAAACATTCAAATTCGTCGTTTCTCCGCAGAACATAACATTCAGCGGAAATCAAGCCACTGTGAATTTCAGCGCCACTGATGGAAAAATAGCAAGACTTGACGTAACATGTTGTCTTGAATTGACCGGAGTTTGCGTAACTAAAAATTACTACAATGTTATTGACAGTCTGGTAAATTACGACAATCTGCCGATAGGAAATGTGTATATATTCGACTTTAAAGTTTATGGTAGCAGAAATTTTTATTACTTGACAATGGTGAAAGGCGTTAGAGTGTCGAGGACTGGAGATCGCGAAAACGATGGTGAGTTTGAAGTACAAATAATAATGAAAATCGATTTTTGTAAGAATTTTGCTTCAATGGACACGTGCTAAAATATCGTGCAAGTTTTAAAATAGTATTCTACATTGTGAATTATTTGGTCCTGGTTGTACCAGCGCAGATGATATTTGTGACATATTGATCTACAGCCATGGATATAACCGAAAATAATAGCCTGGGTTGTGTAGTCTGTTATTTCCGCCTTCACTGGCCGTACCCGATGTCAAATGAGCTACTGTATGATGGCTAGTTAATGGCTCCATCCCTTTATTAGACGCACCAGAATAATCGTACGTTCTCTTGATCACTCTTTTAGGTGATTTCGAAATCGTTCTTTGTCCACTTAATCTTATCTCATATGATCCAATCCGATCCCACTGTACTTATCTATTCGAATTTGGAGAAGTCTATGATTCTATTATCTTAACACAGAAGTAACAATCCTTGGTCGCTTTGAAGTGTATCCCAAAGTCGGTATATATTCAAAGTTGTTTTGGCAGATATAAATAAGATCCGAAGGGTCATGAAAGGTCCATTTTCGTGAATTTATATCTAGTGCCTCATTGTCTAGAAGCTTATATTTAGGATAGAATGCAGTGTCATCTAAACATAGATGTAATGGTCGCCGAGTTGACCAGCGAACACTGCGGTTTGTAGACATCATTTTTTGTGCTACAGAAAAGGCCGCCACTTTCTGCACTGTTAGCACTAACTAAAGGTGTAAGCGTACTGAACACTTTCAGGTCTAGTCATAAGACATTTTCTTTGTCTCTTATTACCCGTCATTCTCTTGCTTTTTGTGATGTATCCAAAATGTAAACAACGCCTTTGACTATTCTGTCTAACCTTTATACATGAATCCGAAAGTGTTAGATTTGTACTTACTAAAATACAGTGTTTCAATATTTTCACGAAATTAATATATTTTTATAGCAGGTGGTGAAAAAGCGAACCCTCTGCTCATCCCGGTCATTGTTTTGGGAGTTCTTTTTGGAATAACTGTCCTAGCGTTGATCGGTTGCTTCATTGCTTTTCTTGTCTGCAAGTGTCTTAAGAACATGCAGCCCACCAACTCACAGCAAGCACAGGTAAAAAGTGTTAAATAGACTATAGCGATTTTTTTTCAGCACATAAATAGGCAGCGAGTCCTATAGTCTCTAGTTAATTTCTCATTTCTATCAATTATACTTAAAGCAGGCTGAGTTGGCCAGATAGCCTAGTATTCCGTGCATGGTCGCCTATTCAAGCACCAAACTCACGACGTTCATTAGCTTTACTGTGTTTACTTGTGTCCTATTCACAGCGCCATGCTAAACGTTAAACTTATTACAATTGTAAAGCTATATCCTGCCTGTTAGAGCTTTATGCAGACCTATACTTTCATGCTTCACATTGTCCGACTACAGCTGCATCAAAGTCTTCCTTTCGGGTTCTTCTATCACACTACAGCATACTTTATGCTTCGATGTCATCCAGTGCCAAGATGCTGAACGTGTGCTGATACATTTTCTTGCGCATATCTTTAATTATTCCTGTAACCAGCCTTCTTTATCTATTATGGCTGCGCTTCTTACATCAAAGCCTTTTTTCTTTTTTAATATCCTCTCAACCGACTTCTGTTGGTGGCTTCAAGTGATAGATATCGTAGCCAAGAATCATAATCTGTTGAAGAAACCAGGTCGAACTCCAAATCAGATTCTTGTGTTGCAAAGGAAATATAAAAGAATTTTAATATTTATATATTTAGCTCAATTTAAAATATATTTATCTGAAAATCTCAGTAACCATGGCAATATTGCTACAGAAAATGAACTTTTGAACTTTTCACAATCGTGCTAATTTCATTCACCTCCTGCCTTGTGAATACTTTACAGAGGTGTATGTCTTTGATTATTTTGCATGTCATAGCAGCTACAGACACAGACAAACGCCAAAGCTCCGAAATTAACCACACAACGGCAAAATGATGCGTTTGTAGAGGAGGACGACACATACGAAGCGGTTAGCGAGATATCTTCAAGGAATGACGCCAATTACACATCACTAGAGGTTCGATATTTGCTTTGTGTCTAATGAAGAGCCATTGCAAGTTTCCCAGCTTATTTGATCCATGACTGAATAATATCGCGTTACTCTTCTTGGCCTTAAACACGATGCTGCCCCATCCGCGTGGTTTAGTCGCAGCCCAGGTTTTTTGAAATATCATGTTAATTTACAGAATGAAAGATTAACATTACATAGTATTAGTTTTCTTTAGAATAATGAGAAAGCTCTCGTTAAAAATTGGTAATTCAATTACTTTAAATGTTGTGTTTCTCTTTGCAATTATCTTAGTTTCATATTTTAAATTCACTTATAAAGTGACGCTCATCATTAAAATAGGAATGGACATTCTTCTATAGAAAATGCGAATGATGAACTATGAACTATAAACCCATGTTCACTTCGAAATAAACATAAATATAAAGATTCAAAGGCTCTTAAGATGGTGGCACCGTGACACAGTAGCAGATTGCTAATGAGTTTGTCTTTCATACCTGCGTCACAAGTTCGAATCTCGGTGCGTGATGGGAAACTGGAAATTTATGGTGCATCCGGTAAAGGACCATTTCTGTTTTTCAAGATTTCTGTTGACGTGTTTGCATTGCGGAATCGTTCACTGAGAATTTGAGAACTGACGTTCATAGAGGTGTGTTATAACTTTTAGAGCTGTTTCCCGACTGTACCTTTAACTTATATAAAAATACTGGAGGTAGTGGGCTTAATGATTTGAAGTGTTTGTTTTTGTGCTATTTAGGTAAATCGTTACACTTGAGTGCGTGGAGCTTTCGATTTCATGATTGAGATTAGCCAAAAGATTGGAAAAGAGACTGGCCAACAAAGTATTTTACCTACAGAAGTAGCACAGATAGCTCTTATTTGCGTATGCCGGTTTAGCCTAGATGTCTTACATTAAACATTAAGTCGAAGTCTTCGCTGTCTTAGTACAAAAGACTCAATTGTAGTAACTTCGTGTTTTTTCGCTTACGATATTGCTTAGTTAGAACTATTTGATAAGTGCACATATTGTTTAAATTAGCTGCACTTAACATAACAGTGGTTACACTTAGTTCGTTGGTGTTTAATCGGCCATGCTTATATATGCATATATATTTGCATGTATATATGTATATACATATATATGTGCGTGATCTGTGTACTAAAATAAAGGACTTTTAAACGGCTCAGTAGGATATCGAGAGTTCCATTCTTAGTCAAAGGAAGTCTTACTTCCATTCATTTTACTCATTTTTGTCTGGACAAATGGGAAAAACCGCAGACCGAAGAGGTAATGTCCTATTCTTTGAATACCTGTGCAATTTTTATCACTCAACTTCATATACGTTTAAATAACGTATTGTAAAACCTGAAGAATACAAACTGATTAACATTTGCGCTACCGAACTTCAAAAATTCTCTTCGTCAACGATATCTACAATATACCAGTAGACTTTAGATATTAAAGATTATTTTGTAGTTTATATCGATTGAGGTCATTAAAGCACTTATTACGAGCGCAAAGTCAGTAAATGTGAAGTATGCTCTCTATAGGAGCAAAGATTGAGTCATGCAAAGGCCAGAGTGAAATAGTGACTCTTGACAAGTGATTTAAATTGCAAGAGAGAGTTGGCGAGTCTGGCCTTTTGAAAGTAGACGATTAATCAGATGAGAAGACTTTAAAAGTGTCCTTACGCATTTCTTGTGCATGATAGAGTTGAAAAAGGCCATTGCAGTGCTAAGAGCAACAACAACAACAATAATAATAATAATAATAATAAGACGATTTACATGGCGCCGTAGCACTGCCGAGGCCGAGGAAAGGACGCTATGCATAAGTTCAAAAATCAAGGACGGTCATATGATATTTGAAACGTAGTCTTCAGTCGTGGTCACTATCTTTGGTTAGTCAAGTTCTTGCATGAACCATTATATATCTTGTTCGGTTTGGTCACCTAAACGCGTAACGACACGGTATTTCTAAGGCAAATTCTTGAATGTAATAATTCAAGGGCCAAGAACATCTACGGACAATTTAATACTTATCCACTTGTTAGATGCAAATAAACGCCACTTCCAATTTAATATACAGTACATATTTATCTATTCACGAAATATAGTGCATATACAGGCCTAATAAAGTTTGGCATACCATTTTCAATGACCTCATTACGTATGGTGAATCGATACGTTTCGCTTTCCAAATATAACTCGCAAGGAGCAATACAATATATTGCATTTATCGTTAAGCACTGAAGTAACAACAGACAGCTTAGTTTTTTTCGTAAATTTGCGCAGAAGAGACGTTGAGAAACGCTGAGTTCGGAGATAGGCCTAAACTCGAAAGGCTCCTGATATCAGGTTTGTATGCAACCATGATTGTTATATCAAAGTGTAGTTTGTTGTGTTAGGCCTAACAGCAACGCATACTATTTCATTCATTATGCTAGTAAAGCAGCTTAGCGAAGCGGTCATTGAATGGAGACAAGACATCAGAACAAATATCTGACACAGCAATTGACTTTGAAAAGCTGTTAAACATTGGACTACATGTTAATAATATATGCACATGATATTGAGTATATTTGCCGAACCTTAAAAATATATTCCAGCTGCCTAAGCCAGAAAGAAAAAGTCCTCAGGTTTGGAATACGTTAAAGTATTGAATCTCACCTATCATTAATCCCTAAGAATTATCGTCGCTATATTTGGATTTATATTATCTTAATATGTCGTGTATTATCTAAATAATACACTTGTGTCATTCTATTATAAATCATTATATTTATGTCACGACAGTCTCCAGTGGTTAGCGTATCGGACGGTAAACTCGTAGATCGAGAGTTCAAATCTCCGTCAGGGCAGAAATTTGTTTCAAGATTTCGGCTCCACTTGCTCTTCTAGCTAACTCAGCCTCAATGAGTACAGTCACCGTACACTGTCAGTGTGATGATCAGACTGTGTGGGAGAGCTCTGGCCATCAGCCCCTTATATGCCGAGGCTAAAGAAATGAAGTCGCTAACACATCATGCCCATAGTTGTGTCAAGGGAATGCTCTCCTTCCACTTTTAATCTCGTCGTTATGTATGCGTTCATTGCTAGGTGAAAGAAAACTATCTGTCAGAATGAAGCTTTTGATGTCAGGCTGTTTTCTGGTCCTGGGCATTACCAAAACCTTTTCAGGTGAGTTTATTTAATTCTCACTTCCATATATAGCGTCATTAGGAGCCTATTACTGTCAAACATTCAATCAAAGGTTTTTATAAATCTTTCATAATACGAAACGAGATCGATTCATTTAGAAAGAAGCCGAAACTCTGCTCTGATCTTTGACAATGATATTATTAAAGTCATTGACCCTTTTTAGACATTTGAAATTTTCACCAAATTCCCAAGGTTATGTTATTAAAAGATCAATACAGATGGCATTTCAAGACAATGTATGTCGTATATTTCATTCTATTAGATATTGCTGAATCAATCCCTCTAGCCTTAAATCCAAACACAGGCACACGTGTAGACTGCTCTAAACGATGGCTAAAGCGAGCGACAATTTTGAAATATTATGGGTAAGATTATTAAAAAAATTTTTTTTCTTTTCATTTGTAACAATGTCGACACCTGGTATACAAAGAAAAGGCCTTGGTGAAAGCTGTATGTTTCAGTGGAATATAAATGGAAATTTTACAACCTATGGTATCTAAAATCCCACAGTCTTCGATCCCAACATAAATCACACATTCGAGAGTAGGAAAAGCATAATCAAACTGTGGTTATGGAATATTCAGCTGGCTGATGCCGGATAATACTCCTTGTCAATCAGCGCAGGAACCTTGACTACAGTGAACTCATCTGCCTTGCTCTTTGTATACGGCGATTCACTGCCTAGTATTGTCTAGTGTACAAAAATGTTTTAACCTGATTCATGTGCCATAAACTTAATTGCTTAATAAATTTTGTCGCAACATTACCTTTAAAACAGAATTTGTAGTTAGCATCATCTACTGCTTCCCATTTCTCCTTTTCCCCTTCCCCTATCACTCCTATTATTTCAATACTCAAAGGTAGTAATCAAAAATATTCTCATTTTATTCGCCAGACACCGCCCATGTACGCATGTGAGCACGGATATGTCTACGCGTATTAAGTGGATTTTTATTTTAGTCAAAAACACTTGTATTATAGGCATATTTAAAAAAATGCAATCTAGTTGATGTGACTTAGTATTAAAATTTCTTTGGCCGAAGTTACGTGTTTTCGATGGCAGGTTCTGGAAAATACATAAACCCCGACTAAGTAATCATTTCTTTTAAATTTTATTTTTATTGCACAATATTTCTCATAATTATATGACGGCTCATACCAAACGAACCACTGAGGCAAGTCCTAAAATGCGAATCTATTTAAAAACGGAGGTCCTTAAGGCAAAGAGCTACAGCAGTCATGCCACGCAGCAACCTGAAAGGCCTGACTGAGGAGGGTTCTTTTCACTAAAGGGAGAACATGAACTCGCAATTGTGTCGATATGTGCAGCCAATAAAGCAGGCTTTAGCATCCTCTACTTTTGAGAACACATGATAAAATTACATTAGTCTATGGCCTGTTGAAACCGGGTGTGTGCTCAGTTTGATTTCATCAGCTGTCAACTAGGTGCGTTACTCTGCTCTGAAAACAAATTTTAGAAACAAATTTAAAGTAGTTTACAGCTTCAAACAAATCTTTAATATGACGTATCCATTATTAACTATTTCAGATTATCCTTATGCTTCCGTAAGCCTGGCAGTCGGACGAAATCCAGTTTTTGAAGGCGATGCCATTGAATTATATTGCTCAGTCGTTTCTAATTCATCACCAGCAGAGTTTCGACCTAGAATGTACTACTACTGGTACTTTACTGGACATGGCTATCTCCGGAACATTTCCATTGGACCTGCAGTGTTACAAAATGGAGGCGTTCTTCCTGAATACAGTATAAAAGATGACGGAAGGTCTCTAGTTATAGCTTCAGTTCAGCACGAAGATAACAATTTTATATGCTACTGTCAAGAAGAAGGGTCGGCTTACAGAAGCGGCATTCCGCCTGACTTACTGATCTACAGTGAGTATGTTGCTCAGTTATTAAATTATCCTGCTCAAACCAAATACATAAATGCCCATTCATATGGCATATGTATATATAATAAGGTACAAAGATGAAAGAACCTGAAGGGTCAACATTTCTAATAAATTACTACACCAGCTGACAGTAAGTCCAGCGGATCAATCAGTTGAAGGACGCTTGAGCAAGACATCTTCGAAGCTTTCGAGTGGCTGAACTTTAAAGTGTTTGCATTTGCGTACTGAAGCATGCATTCCAACAACTCTAGCGCATCTGAGGGGGTATTTAAAATGCATTAGAAATGCTTCCTTTCAACAAATAGAATAAAATACAATACAGTTCATTGCACCAAAAAGCCAATATACTGCAATATAATAACATACATTACGATACAATGCAGATGTTTTGTCGGTGCACTTAGGCTTTACCATTGTGCAAGCGCTTGATCGGATCTCTTGTCAAAGTTAATTGATTGTCTTGTGCATGTTTGCTAATTTTTCTTAGTATTTCTTCCGGCCCGGCGCTTTCCTTCTTTAGCTGTTCGGCTAGAAAGCCAAATTTTCCATGTCTTTATTCAAAATTTTGGTCCGAGTGGCTGCCTCGCGGCCTCTTCCAATCTTTTTCGTGGCCTAACTCACATTCATCCATAAATTCTTGCACTATGGCAGGAATATTTTATTGGGTTGTACAGGCCATTTTATATAGCGCCTCCTTCAGAACGATGTTTGCTCAGGGACGATTACTGTATGACTGCTCTGCGGAAGAGTGAGCTAAAGGAAAAGAGCTACAACATAATATAGCATTGCACTGAATATTAAGAGTAAACTTTAAAAAAATCAGTGCATAAAATTTGTTTGTTTATTTGCAAGAATTTATAGTGTTCTTTCGGTTAGCGATCGAACATTTTAGAAATTTTACGCCTTCCAGTTACTTGTCATTCGCTTAAATCGGATGCATATTGTTTATTTTAAGTAAACCTTACGCAGTTTACTTCAATCCCGCAAGCAAAATATTCAATGCAGCTCTTCTCAGCTATGTCTCATGCTATTTTTATTACATCGCAAATCCTCCACTAGCATCGCATACCAAATGGAGCTTCATAAATGCGACAGGAAGCAGAACTCAATTGCCTCTGACTGTAAATTCCAATAGCTATAGTTCAGTGTATCTGTTTCTCCAACTCGATTCGTCGAACTCTTATGGAAATTACTCTGTCACCTTGAGAAATAGCAACGGTTCAAGTACAGACACGTTTCAAGTTCTTCTACCAGGTAGATCTAAATTTTACCTTGAGCATTTTATAATTTTATATTGGCTATCAGAAGCAGTATTGAACAGGAAACTGTGTGTTTCAGTGGAATTTAATTAAAAATTTATTTATACCTATACGTAGATATAGTTATTTTTTTCTAAGATTCGTGAGATTGAGCTGTCGTTATCAGATGTTACACGAGGCGCGAAGCGGTAACATCTCGTTTATTAAAGAATCTGTTAGCAAAGGGTTAAAGAGATGAGTTCTGGGCTTCACGCATAATTGGGTTGAAGCGCAGACAAGACAACAAACAAACAGAACAACTTAGAGTAAGACTATATACCAAATATTCCTCTCCACGTTTATAAAGCGCCACTATCTGTTGAGTAGACACCAATCGATGGCCTTGAGCAATTGTGAGTGAAGGACTTGCTCAAGGTTCCTGAACAGTTTATTACCACTTCTAAGCAAACCCCATTCCTGAATCACAATCCACATGACAGAACCAGTCGACTATTCGTGAGGCTACTGAGATCGAAAAATAGCCTACGAAAGATAAGTAAACCGAAAATGGTGACACATGAAGTCGAGCCTAATAACAATACAAAACTTGTAGAGCGAAGAGAAAAAGGCTGCGATTTCCCAAACCGTGGAACATCGACCATAAGAGATCGGGAAGTTATTACCGCTCTTGCTCTGGGCACAACAAGAGCTAGAGCATCAGGAAACCAGTGCTGCTAAGGGTTATATCAATTAGTACGAATTATAATTATTGGTAATTAGTGCTACATTAATAATATTTACATGATATATGTACTGCATTTTCACGGCCGCCTGATGCACCATCGAATGTGAGAGTTGATTTTTTGTCACACCATCTCATTGCAATTGCGTGGAACTGTATGTGGTTTAATGGCCGTCCACAAAGGATCTTGTTGCAACTGAAAGTTCCGGGTAACGAAAGCATAATCGAATCTCGGAATACTTCTATATCAAACGACTGTTACAATTCAACCGATACCACACAGTTTAAGAATGATGTTCAGCCTGAGACGGACTATGAGGTCAGCGTCTGGTCAAACAATGTCCTGGGTTGCATTGATGCCGTCAAATTAAATGTGAAAACTGCCAAAACATTCAAACTCGTCGTTTCTCTGAAAAGCATAACATTCAACGAAAATCAAGCCATTGTGGATTTCAGCGCGACTGACGGCAAAATAGGAACACTTTATGTATCGTTTTGTCTTGAATTAACTGGAATTAACGTACCCAACAATGCAGAACTAATCGTCAGCCACAGCTAAAGTCAATATTAATTTTTTTGTGTTTAGAAGAGTCTATACTTTTGCATTTATGCCTGTTTAGATGGGACCTCAACATGCCGTCTTTCTTGTGCATGGGTGGGGTGTAATTATAATAGAGCATATAATTACAGAGTATATAATTATGACACATCTGCACACCTGGACTGAAGCAACGCCTCTAGTTTTTTTTCAACCTCACTCGTAAAAATGGAGAATTCGTTGCCCAGAACTGGGCAGTGAATTACAAGCTTTGGAATTATGCACCTGAAGCGACCATCGACTGATGCCTTGGACATTATGATAGTGGCGATTCAGAAGTCATTATTTTTGATTAGATTGGATTATATTAGATTAGATTAGATTAGGTTTTCCAAGGGAGGCTTTCGCAGACCAAAAGACCCCTCACGGTTGACATTTGATGTCAATTCAGAATCCTTGGTCCGCGTTGCGGTGAAGATGGAGAATGTCTGTCTGTGGAAGTAAAAGAGGCACTCCTATCTAAGATAATAATTATTTTTTATAATTTCTTTATTTATTAAGCGCCACTATCGAGTGACAAAACACTAGTTGATGGCGTTGAGAAATTGTGCGTGAAGGACTTGTTGGAAGTTCCTACACATCGACAGTTTCAGAGGAGGCACATTCCGCGTTAGAAGACGAACGCTGAAACTAATCGGCCGTCGTGTCGCAGATGTTAATTTCCAGATCTACGAGGTTTCACACAGCTCGACAGTGCTGTCTACGCCAACTAAACACGTAAAGAGGCGAAGGTAGTAAAAAGGAAGGTAAGGGTATAACACACTGTTGAAAAATGACGTCACGAAGGGCGCCGATGTTGGCCGTCAAATTTATTTCGTTGTCTGTTTTGAACTCATTTCCTTGAATTTAATTGTTTTCTAGAGTATTTTATTAAGTGTTTTACGTGCGACTGTATTAGTTTGGGACTGAGTCATGCGGTTGTGGGTTTGGCCACCCAATATTTCCTCTTTTGGCTTGGATTTTATCTAGGATTTTATCTTGAATCGAGGATTATTTCTTCAATGCTGATGACGTCATGTCTCAGGCTGTTATACCACACAGATATCAACGGCGAGAGTTGTACGCCATTAGGGGAGGACCTTGTCGCGTGTATATTCAACAGATTGCGGAGTGCGGGCTTTTACATTATCGAGATTCGCGTGCTGGTTCACATGTCAGGGCTAGGCGAGCTCGAGCGCTGAGTCTACGCTTATCCTACCCTCCGACACAGACATGTACGCTGGATGACTGTGCGAGGCAGCAGACAAAAGGGCGGACCATTTCTGTAATTACTGGTCGACGACCTTGCCGACGACCTGCTTTGAACATGCAACCAGGGGCTGCTCCGATACGTTATCTGTTATCTCCGGTTATAAATCATTCAACTACTAACATGGTGGTCTCTCAGGGATGTAGCGCACAACTTTCAACATCTTCACACCCATCGATCTATTTGATCAACCCGACCAGCTTAGCTAAACCTCATGCGATCGAACATCTTACTGCTGATGTCATATCCTACAGCTCCGACGTCGCCATCGTTGCCGAAAGTTGGTTAAAGAAGAACCATACTGATGCACAGATGAACATTCCTGAATACACCCTATTTCGACGCGATCGGGTTGCACGAAAGGGAGGAGGTAAGTAAGTAAGTAAGTAAGTAAGTATATTCTTTATTAACCAATAGCTAATCGCACATCGGTTTACAAGTATTTAAGAACACAAGAAAACTTAATAATCATACAACATCCTAACAATAAAACATTTACGAGTTAAATTGTCAGCAGGAGGAATAATACGATCATGGGTGTGGGGCCGTAGGGAATAACTGAGGGTTTTAATTGGTGGGAGTAGCTGATGTAAGACATGATTTGAGTTGTTCAAGATTGCTTTAAAGAGACGAGCATCGGCTGTGCCACAGAGTTCATCGAACGTTGGGGAGTTCCCAGGAAGATAGCGGAGACGCACAAGTCTCCGCATCAAAGCCTGGAGCCGAGCTCTAGCCTGTGCCCCAGCATAGCCCCACCACACGGGAGAGGCGTACATCATCCTGGCCAGTGTTGTGGCTCGGACAACGTCGTAGAGCCGAGGGCCAGTTAGGCCATGTGATACAAGAATTCGTATGGCATATAAAGACTGACGCGCCTGACTATGAATCCGATCAATATGAGAATCAAAATTTAACATCCTCGATAGGGTAACACCCAATATTGTCATCTCTGGTACCCTGGTTAAACCGGGAATCACATTAGGTAAAATTATCTGCTGATTTCTCATTCTTGGCCGGTGAATTATCATTTCACATGTCTTTTTATGATTAAGTTTCAAGTTACACTTATCCGCCCAAAGGGCAACATGGTCTAGTTCAGCCTGAACCATCAAGCTATTGCAGAATGGTACAAGAAGGTAACTGTCATCAGCGTATTTAAATAACCTATTGTTGGGTTCTAAAGGCTTATAATTGGATATGGCAACTAGGAAGTTCACTGGTCCCAGACCCGAACCCTGAACAATACTGGAATTTATGCCAACTAAGGTAGAGACACTATCACTGAATTTGGTACAGTGCTGTCGGTTGGTTAGGAAGGAAATTATCCAATTGTAAATGTGATCAGGAATAGCGAGATCAGCAAGTTTATCAGCGAGATAGGCATGTCTTATTGTATCAAAGGCCTTTGAGAAGTCAAGGGATATGAGATGAACATATTGGTTAGAAGCAAGCAGTTCAGACAGATGGTGAGTAATAGAAATAAGAGCTGCAGACGTGGAACCAGTAGGTCGGAATGCATATTGGTCAAAGAAGTCACGATTGAGTGATTGTTCAGTAAGAATAGGATAGAAGAATCTTCGAACAATAAGTTTTTCAAGTAATCGAGAGAGAATTGAAGTTATAGATATTGGGCGGAAATCGCTACATGAGGTAGGGTTCGGAACCTTAGGAACAGGGGTGATGACACTATTTTTCCATTGAGGTGGAACATAGGATCTAATGATTGATTGGTTAAGAAGAAAAGTGAGGTGTTGCGATTTTCTGTAGAAGCTGTTTCAACCCTACTCGTTTCCAACCACAAACAGTCTATACTGAAGAAATCGAATTACTTTGGATCTCACTCAATATAAATGGTTGCACGTATTACATTGGTGCTCTGTATCATCCTCCGAGACCAATTTACAATGTCGACCAACTTATAGCATGCATCGAATCTACATTGGACGAAATATGTGCTCTACCTGGAGACTCCGTTACCATTCTCGCTGGTGACTTCAACCAGTTACCTACATCTACTATCCTTTCGATGGGCATTTTGGCTGAATTTGAAGGTGCATCACACGAAGGTCATTCACTGGATAGAATTTATACTTCTGAACACATATACCAGGCCTGCACAGCTATTAAATCAACGATTAAAACGAAACATTCTGCAATTTTTGCGTATCCTCAAAAGAGTCCTCATATCTCTTCAGACCTTGGTTCAGTAAAAACAGTGCACCAGTTTCGACTGCGTTCGCCAAGGCAATTTGCTGCACTTCAGAACTACCTTCAGGAAACGTCCTGGGACTTTATTACAGGTTGTCCATCCATAGATATTTCTTTCAATGCTTTCTATTCTTATGTTCCTGAAATAATTGATCAGTTTCTTCCACTAAAAAGCATTACACTTAAAAGCAAAGATCCCCCTTTTCTGACCCCTGTTATCAAATGCTTACTGCGCAAACGGAACAAACTTCTTAGGCAACATAAGTTTGAATCTGCGTCGGCCCTGGCTAATAGGATTAATGGCCTTATTGCACGTAAGAATGCTTCTGTTTTTGAATGATCCAAACGCGGTTCCAGGGAGATGTGGTCTGAGGTCAACCGTCTTCGGGGCGCCTCTAAGAATATCCCGTACTCTGATTGTGGCATCACCGCCGAGTCCTTGAATCAGTATTATAGGGACATGTCGACTGATCTACAATATACCTCTCCCCCGCTTAAATCCACAACGCTAGTTAGGACCCATGATGTCTTTGATGAATTTATAATTTTTAAACTGCTTGATTCGGCTGGGCACACAGCCACAGGACTTGATGAGATACCATTGTGGTTTCTGAAAAACACTGCACCCATCCTGGCTAAACCCCTCACTTTTCTTCTTAACCAATCAATCATTAGATCCTATGTTCCACCTCAGTGGAAAAATAGTGTCATCACCTCTGTTCCCAAGGTTCCGAACCCTACCTCATGTAGCGATTTCCGCCCAATATCTATAACTTCAATTCTCTCTCGATTACTTGAAAAACTTATTGTTCGAAGATTCTTCTATCCTATTCTTACTGAACAATCACTCAATCATGAGTTCTTTGACCAATATGCATTCCGACCTACTGGTTCCACGTCTGCAGCTCTTATTTCAATTACTCACCATCTGTCTGAACTGCTCGCTTCTAACCAATATGTTCATCTCATATCCCTTGACTTCTCAAAGGCCTTTGATACAATAAGACATGCCTATCTCGCTGATAAACTTGCTGATCTCGCTATTCCTGATTACATTTACAATTGGATAATTTCCTTCCTAACCAACCGACAGCACTGTACCAAATTCAACGATAGTGTCTCTACCTTAGTTGGCATAAATTCCAGTATTGTTCAGGGTTCGGGTCTGGGACCAGTGAACTTCCTAGTTGCCATATCCAATTATAAGCCTTTAGAACCCAACAATAGGTTATTTAAATACGCTGATGACAGTTACCTTCTTGTACCATTCTGCAATAGCTTGATGGTTCAGGCTGAACTAGACCATGTTGCCCTTTGGGCGGATAAGTGTAACTTGAAACTTAATCATAAAAAGACATGTGAAATGATAATTCACCGGCCAAGAATGAGAAATCAGCAGATAATTTTACCTAATGTGATTCCCGGTTTAACCAGGGTACCAGAGATGACAATATTGGGTGTTACCCTATCGAGGATGTTAAATTTTGATTCTCATATTGATCGGATTCATAGTCAGGCGCGTCAGTCTTTATATGCCATACGAATTCTTGTATCACATGGCCTAACTGGCCCTCGGCTCTACGACGTTGTCCGAGCCACAACACTGGCCAGGATGATGTACGCCTCTCCCGTGTGGTGGGGCTATGCTGAGGCACAGGCTAGAGCTCGGCTCCAGGCTTTGATGCGGAGACTTGTGCGTCTCCGCTATCTTCCTGGGAACTCCCCAACGTTCGATGAACTCTGTGGCACAGCTGATGCTCATCTCTTTAAAGCAATCTTGAACAACCCAAATCATGTCTTACATCAGCTACTCCCACCAATTAAAACCCTCAGTTATTCCCTACGGCCCCACACCCATGATCGTATTATTCCTCCTGCTGACAATTTAACGCGTAAATGTTTTATTGTTAGGATGTTGTATGAATATTAAGTTTTCTTGTGTTCTTAGATACTTGTAAACCGATGTGCGATTAGCTATTGGTTAATAAAGAATATACTTGCTTACTTACTTACACGGCTTTATAGAAGTCACCTAGAAACGTTGTACCCAAATCAGAGGTCATTTGGTTGAGATGAACACACTGCCACAACAATCTAACAACAGGACACTTTTTCAGCCATCCAGACTTTCATTTACCAACCAATGAATAATCGAAGGTTGAATAGGCGAGAGGTTGCGCACGAAATTCAACAGACGGTAACCCATCTCCAAAATACTAACCCTTCTTGATTTTGCTTAAATTTACAGCGCCTGCCAGAATCAACGATACCAATCGAGTAACCAGAAGTTGAACCCAAATTGCAGAAGCGAAATGTCCACCAGTGACTCATTCAGTCACCGGACGACCAAAATATTCATGTCAGCCCTGTATTGGCGGATGAATTTTTGTCAACGCAATTACTGGTTGACAGACATTATCGGGATTCAATATTAGTACAGCAACTCTAATTGCATTCTTATCAAATAGGAAGTTGCATATTTACAGCAAACACAATTTTGTCAATTTGATTTAGGGCTACTTGCGAACTAAGAGGATGCAGACTACTAGCCTACGAGATAAAAAAAACACATTTAGGCGAACTATGTATTAAGGCTTGTTCTCTGTGATCCTACCAGTGCCAATTTCCTGTACTAACTTGACGAATCGTCCAGTGGAGGTAAGCAAAGACAAGTTATCCCAAAGGCAGTTTATTTGACCGTTTTCATTACACCGTGTAACACATTTATTGTTCCTGGTTAGTAAGTGTTATTTCTTACTTGCTTATGCGTCAAAAGTATAGAAAATGGCTGTTATTTCCTTCAAACTTTGCTTTTGTAACCAGGACAATGATATTTTGAAATTTACCTATTTCCAATGAAGAAACGGGCGAATTTGAGTGAATCAATATTAAAATGTATTTACACTACATTTATACAAAATGATCACGTCAGATTTAGAAGTGAGTAGTGTTTCGAGATTTACGATTATAATGTAAATCACTTTCTCGAATCAGCCTTCAAATGTAGTCTCCGATCATGTTCTCGTTGTACTGTCCTTGGCAGCGACGTTTAAACTCCAGTATATCCTAATGGAAGCGCTCGCCTTGCTCCTCCGAGTACGCTGCCATGTTCTCCTTGAAGTTATCAAGATGAGCATCAAGGATCTGAACGTTGAGGGATATCATGCTCCCCATTTTGCCGCGTAATCTTCACCAGAATCTCAACCAGATCCACATAGTTTTCGGCCTTGTGATTGCCCAGGAAGCTCCTAACTGCTGCGACAAAGCTGTTTCAAGGCGATTTTTCCTTCCTAGTGAGCATCTTGGGGAATTCTTTGCACTCCAAGATCTTCTATATCTGTGGTCCGACGAAGACACCGGCTTTGAGATTTGCCTCAGACAGCTTAGGGAAGAAGTCTTGAAGGTGCTTGAAGGCGGCCGACTCCTTAGGTATGACTGTGATAAATTGTTTCGTAAGGCCCAATTTGATGTGCAGTGGTGGCATCGGCACCTTTTGGAGGTCCAACAGTGATTTGACTTTTTCCTCCCAATAGAGAACTCGGTCCGCTGTGGTCAGTTCCGTCTGTGGTAGCGCATCCTGTTGTCCCTGCTTTTCCAAAGGCAAAGATAGCAGGGAAACTTGGTAAAACCGCATTGCAGACCCATTAGAAATGCTAACATTCTGAAGTCTCCGATGACCTCCCAGCCGTATTCTTCATACTTAAAGGCGTCTAACAAGCTCATGATGCTGTTGAAATCCTATTTGAGGTGCACCGAGAGAGCCAGAGGAAGAGACGGATACTTGCTCCCGTTATGGAGCAGCACGGCTTTGAGGCTCTTGGGTAAAATGTCAATGAAGAGACGCCACTGGTTCGGGTTACAGACGATTCCAATTGCCTCGAACAGACCGGTCACACTGTAGCAGAAGCAGAGCCCATCTTGACTGGTGAAGAAGCTGGAAAAAGCTTGTTGACGCTTCCTGTGATCTGTGACTTGCACACTTTTATCCAACAAATTCCACTGCTTGAGCCTGATCAAGTAGTTGAGGTCACTTTGGTTGGGATAGTATGGGTTTCTCTCCTCAGCTCGGAAATTGCAATATGGATCTTCCTCTCTCTCTGACTTACTGCTCTCTTCTGAAGACGGATGCTTTCTCTCCAGAGTAGTGGGTACGGGAAGATCAGGACAGTGTGGCACCGGGGCGATGGATAAAGGAAGGTCCGGATACGTGATGGCAGGTACATTCTTACCAGTCCGACGTTTGGAAAGATCCACCATGCAGAAGTAGCAATTGCTCGAGTGTTCAGTGGGTTCTCGCCAAATTCTCGGGATAGCAAACGTCATGGCATTCTTTACCCCTCTGTACCATCCTTGAAAAGAACAAAACAAATTGTGATTCTAAGTAAGTATCAATTGTCCATCTTACCCTCCAGCGTGGTTTTTTGCACTGCTCACAGGTGATATGAGGTGCCCAGGGTTTGTCTTGATCCCCGACAACCATGCCGAAATATGCCTTATAGGCTTCACACATCTTAGCAGATGCCTCAACGGACCACTTTTTGGCTCTTTTCTTGATAAATTGGCCACAGACATAGCAAAATGCGTCTGCCGGATGTTTGCAGGCTCTTGATGCCATCTCAGATATGCATCCACTTAGGCAGCTAGAACTAAACTGAGCTGGTGAGCTTAACGCCATTGTATTTTTTACTCCTATTTATATTTCTGGAAAGTTCCAGAAGGTTCTCGGGTGTTCTAGAATATTCTGGAAAGTTCTAGAAAGTATTGCAGTTACTCCAAGTTTACTCAGCACTGAATTCATTTTGAATGTTCTGGAAATAGGTAAATTTCAGAATATCACTGTCCTGGTCACAAGAGCAAAGTTTGTGGGGAATAATAGCCATTTATAAACTTTTGAAGCATATGGAATAAGGAAATAACAAAACAAAAATAAAAAAATTTCCCTTTATAGATACTTCCTTACTTCGATCCTTTTTCATTCTTGCTTCCTTCCATCTTAGCTTCCTATGCTCCTGACAGCCTTTTTTGCTTGCCTTCTTTGCTTGCTTCTGTCAGATACCTCTTCAAGAGAGGGTGCGGTTTATTTGAGCCTAGTGTGTATTGCGTTGTTCAAAAGGGGCGGAAGTTAGTGTTTGCATTTTATTGACAGGGTGATGCTGTGTAGTCTGCCTTGTGCTGTATTCGTACTTGTTGCCCAGAGAATTTGTTCAGGTATAGAGGATGGAGCTTAAGAGAAACAGCGCTTCTGCACTGGATGTAGCTTTTAAGATCATTGAGTCAAGTAGGGCAAGTCTTTATGTTGATTTAAGCTTCACTTTTGCATATATAACGAACTGGTGTCTAACTTGTATGCACACAGTGTTTAATGTGTATGCAGTAATGCAGTCGTGTTTAGAGAGACGTATACATTAAGTTTTGAAATTTGAAAAGTTGCTGACATTGCATAGATATTTAGTTGTCAATGTATATAGTTGAGAAGTTTGAGTTTGTAGCTGTTTTGAGAACTGGTTGTTATACTAGGATTAAAGATTTTATACAACTTAATGAAGTTGAAGTTTGGAGTCTTTTAGGCGACTATTTCTTAGCTAATATAGAAAAATTCACAGAACAGTGCAGAAACTAGGGACAGGCGCTGTAATCTTTAGTTATAGTCAGCAACTGTGAAACAAACATACGTTCGCCTGACGGTTCGGTTATGGCTACTAGGTGGTGTTGGACCGTATGGGTAGTATAAAAACGGCGCTCACACTTCCCTTATTTCATCCTTTCTTCCTTCTTTTATTTTTTTCCTACTTCTTTTCTTTTCACCAGTGTCTTCTTCCTTGCTTTCCTTCTTTTCACTCAATTTTTGCTTCATTAATTCATTTCTTCCTATATTCATTTCATTATGTACCTTGTAGGATTTCATACTTTATTCTTTCCTTTTTTCTTCTTCTTCCTTACTTCGTTTCTCCCCTTCTATCATCTTTTTCTTTTATTACTGATCTTTCTCACTTTAATGTGTTTTCTATCTTTCTTCCTTCCTTCCCTCCATCTTTGCTTCTTTATCTTACTTGTTTCTCTCCTTGTTTTGCTTATTTCTTTCACCTCATCTACAATTCATTTGATCCTTTGCTTCTACCTTCTTTCCTTCCTTTAATTTTCTAAGCACATCTAGGTTCAATTGTCAATGCTCCATGAGCTAAATGGTCTTCATTTGTGAAGTACTCCAATCAACGCATTATATACGGGTCATAGTTATGATTCACGGAGCATGTAGAAGTCCAATAGCACATAGGAAGAAGGAAGCGAACTGTGCCAAAAATATAGAAATTTTTTTGTACGTCGCAAGAAGGAAGTAAACTGTGTTATAAAGACAGACAGTATTTCTGAGTGAACAAAGTTTTTCGTTTTCAGGTTCTACACAACTGAAACACCAATCGTTTGTGCTTTCAAAGAAAACATAATTTTTTTCGGTATATAATCGTTTGGTAAGTTTAAGAATCAATACAGAACAGACATTTGGATTTGAAATTTGCGATCTTATAAATTTGAAACTTGAATTCATTCAGAGCATTTATATAACGCCTGTGGGAGCTCTCACAATTCTTTGAATCTTTGGTGATGCAAGGGCGCTATATGAATTGCAACAGACACTTGAGCAGCGCCGTGTTACAACATCAATCTCGTGCTGATTACATTTTTCTCAAACATTTGTTCATTCAACATTTAACCAAGTCCAAGAGAAGACTGAATCAGGGTAGAGTTGGCTCAAAACATTATTGAAGGCCAGGACAGCTGCAATATCTGCAGTGTACAGGATGTAAGCAGAGCCCTGGGGTAGGCCAAAGAGAGTGGTAGCTCAGCGGGATCGAGTGTACAGAACGTAAATCTTTGGTCCTAGGGTGAGTAAGCTTACTTACACACAGTCCCTTGACTTCTGGTATCTCTGACTTGTCAGATTTTGACTTAATTGCTTTAGAAGATGATGATTTTGACTGCCAATTCACTTGAAGCGACCACTGATTGATGTTTCATACATTATTACAGTGGCGCCATAGAAGGTTTATAGAAGATTTATAGAAGATTTATCTAGGGAAGATTCATCTATAGATTAGATTAAATTGAATTAAATTGGATCAAAATGGAGACTTATGATTTGGGTGCTGAATTTGTATCGCAGCTGGGGTGTCTCTGAAAATAGACGGGAGACTCAATTCCTTTTCCAACGTCCTTCCATCTGTGCCCGCATTAAAACGCACATTTTCGGATTGCTGCGAAGACTGCTGGACAGAGGTCGAATTTTTCATTGATCAACCATTTTCTACCCTTAATTTGATTTTTCCTTCTTGATATATCTTTTCAACATCGGGAATTTTCTAGAAAATGTTTAATAAAGTTTAGTGTTATTTTAAAAGAGAATCATAAGCCCAAAACCTTTCAAGGATCCCGACAGAGCATAGAGCTACATCAAGCCAGAGTCGGGGCAAAGCCCCACTGTATTTGAGAGAGTTTACATAGCAAAGGAGTAAAATGTTTCTGTTTTCTTAACTTTAGCGTAGGCATGACTATTTTGGAACAAGATCATGACACACCAAAAATTTAATATGCGATTGAACCGAAATTTTATATATAAAAACCCACTCACCCACTCACCAAATACCAACCCACCTACCCAATTATTGTAATTGTAATTCAAGATTTATAAAGCGCCTCTTAGAGGACAAACTCAACAGAGGTGCTACCGACACGAAGGAGTAAAATCACTCTTAAACAGTACAGTCTTCAGGCAGGCGCCTGCGGAACACTGAGAGGGGGCGAGAAAGAAGCTCAAGTCGCAATTCTCGAGTTAGACGATTCTAGCAAGTGGGACTAACGTAGGCGAAGCTTCTGGACTGGGCAGTAGCGGTGCGCATTTCGAGGGACAAACAGGAGATCCTTGGTGGCCGAGCGAAGGGTGCAACGGCTCGGCAACGAGGAGACCAAAGTGCAGAAGTCAATGAGGTAATAATAATACCCACCCACTGGACGCTGACAAGTGGAAGATGAATGAACAGTCGAAAGTCTGGGAAGATGGGGCAACTTAGGCGGATTTAGAAATTTGATTGCACATCCTCCCTGGCCTAATGAGAATAGAAAAGATTAGGCAGAACTGAATGAATAGAATTTTTATTAAGAGTTCATATAGCAGGGGTCATGGAATAGACGAAAAGTCTTCTCATCCATTCTTTACCAACGATATTGTTATGTCGAATTATTGCCAGGTTACCAACAAAACTGGAAAGAACATGTTGCTGTTGTTTTCCATTTTAGTCTTCTGTACTAACAGTGCTCTTACAGGTCAGTATAAAAGTGATTACATCCTGTAAAGTAGAGACGGCATACTCTTACCTTTGATGCCTACTGATAATTAGGAAAAACGAATCAGAGAAATTTATTCTTAAGATATCTAAATTAATTGCTAATTAGATGCATGAATGACCTCAAGATTTTGCAGGTTGTGCAATCACATGATGTACTAAGTTTCTGTAAAATTATACGGAGTTTAGTGATGCACTTCTGGATAACTAAATATTATAAATTTATATAAAACAACATAGCGCAATAAAGTACTTGTCTGTGTCTTATTTTTAGCAATTTATACAAAGCCTGGGGTTCAAAGAAAATATCTATGGGAAACGTGCACATTTCAATGGTCTGTAACTGGACCTATATCAAGTTATTATGTCTCCAATCAAACACTTGGTTACCCCACATCGTTGAATGCAAACGCCAATTATACACTGGACAGCCAAAAGGGGGTGATCACCCTTATCATACAGAACATCGAGTTGTGGGATGCTGGGAATTACTCGTTATCACTGACCACAGGAATAACAACAGGATCCAACGCCGATGCCTTGCTTTTCGTGTTCGGTAAGTGTGCTGGTCTATTATGAATAAGGAAATTTATAATTAGACCCACCGGTGCGGCGAATGAATGCGATAGCGAATCATGTACGAATATTTCTGTATTCGTTCCTATAATTTTCTGCAGCATATCACAAAACATATGATATATTTGGCTTAAGTTTTTCCCGTGCATATATCATTTTGACCGATTATTCTCTTAGCTCACCCTTGCCCGGTCACCAATCACTGCTCACTTTAAGTTCATCAACCGATTCATGTCCTACGCTCCACCTCGCTTTTGCAACAAACTTTCGCTTGAATTCCGCAAATTCTCTGTTTTCCAGCTCTTCTTTGGTTCACTCAGCTTCACCTGCTTCAAGGCCTTCTGTATCTCTCACACTTCGGGCTTTCCAGGCAAAATTAGTCATCATATTCAGAAAATCTTACCCATATTTCCTTACAGCTTATCTCATTCATTAAACTAAAACTCCTTTTCAAGAAATCTTATCCTGAACAACCCATTCCGCATCTTTTCCATTTTTCTTAACTTTAAAACAACCCACCGAAACGGTAAGATGGTGATGAACAATATGCTAAAGCCACCAATTCCACCGTGTTCGTGTTGTTTGCATGCATTTGTTGCTTTTCGTAAGCCAAAGTATAATAAACAAAGAGTGATCTAGACGTAAGTAATGAACTCAGTTTACACCCATGGACTTCGCCTTGATAATAAAACAAAAAAGATTAAAACGAAAGAAAAAAAATAGAAACCAATTGAAAGAGAACAAAAGATAATCAACACAATGAAAGATAAATTAATATTGAACTGGGGATTTTTAAAAGGCTTTCCAATTTGTTTTACTGTTATCAAACGATTGAAACCCAATTGTAGGCTCCTCTAAATTGTAGTGTAGTAGCGCTAACTGGAGAACAAGACACATAAACTTTGATTTTTTAAAGTGTAATTAGTTAAATGAACAGTTAATTCACAACAGTACTCCAACCGCCGACAGAAAATCTTCTACACGCGCGAATCTATAAATTGTCATCGTTACCTATAATCTAAGACCTTGGCACCTCAATCAACTGAATGCACGACAAATTATAACTACAACATATTTTTGCGTTCTCCTCTCAATGCATATGCGGCCGCCTTTTATCGGCCTTTTCCCCTCCTCATCAACAGACAAGTCCAGAGAAGAACATGAGTTATCGCTGATGTCATTTCATGCGAGCGAACGCCCACCAAACATAAACAATTCAACAAACCGATCACTCATTGACATTAAGTTGTGGAAAATTCCTCCCACCAGCCTGTCAAAGCCAAGTCAACAACACGATGATTCATCGGTTACGTCATGGAAAATTTCTATATAAACTCTCGCATAAAATTTTCTGTCTAATCAACGTAATTACGTTGACATGCATAAAGTTGGGAAGACGTTGGCATATAATATTTGCTGTTTTACATATGTTATATATATATTGTGTGGCCGTTAGCAGTCATACCTAAACTGTTAAATTTTTGCATTAATTTCAACCATGGACCCATAATATTTAAACACATAGCTCATCTTATTGAGTGCTTCTCATCTAAATTACATAAGAAATTACATATAAAGAAATTATGCAGTTAGCTGATGAAATTATATATAATGAGATTATGCAGATAGCTGATGAAATTACTCATAAAAAATATGTAAATAGCTGACTTGGTGGCTTATAGAGCTTATTTACATATTGCTGAATGAGTGACGTTTCAAAGCATAGACTTAGCATATTTCAATTTTACGTTAACAAAACTGGTAATTAATGTTTAGGTCATTCCAAGAGTTTCGTGAATCAAACATACGGAATCAGGCCACCACCAGCAATTGAAGGTGATACCATCGAACTGACTTGCATTGTTTTATCGACTTCGTTACCGGTGGCTTATAGACCTAAGATGTACTATTTCTGGTATTTATCCTCCTACGGAACACTCCAGAACATTTCTAGTGGACCAGCGATTAAGGATAATGGCGATTTACTCCCTGGATACAGCATCAAGAACGACGGCAGGACGCTTGTCATCGACTCGGCTCACTATCGTGACACTCAAGGCTTATTTTGCTATGGGCGGGAAGAATGGTCGCCCTACACATCAAACTATATCTCGTTTTACTTATCACTCAATTGTAAGCACTATTTATCTCTTTGTCTTTTTTCCAAGCATCAACTATTTAGATACATACGTACCTACACATGTATATAAGCATCATACATACATACATACATACATACATACATACATACTGTTACGTGCTGGCGTTTGTAGCTCGTTGCCCTGGACCAGCAAACAACGTAACACTGTTTAAAATTCTCTTTTTCTCCGACGACATCAGACCATTTGCATTTCAAGACATCAACGTTTCAAAATCAGTTCGTCAAGAAGAAAGATGAACGAAGAACGAAGTAGAACGAATCAACCAACAATCCACCCTCCTACTGTTTAAGCTCTCTCTTTTATACTAGTATCCACGCTTAGTGAGGCATCACTCCTTCAGACACTGCCAACTATCCAAACATCTCTTATCTCACAGATGTTACAAGGACACGTGTCTCCACCAACGCACCTCCTGCCTCAGATCACACGTGAACTTGTAACAATACATATATACACACATATTTGTCGGGGGTTGGGCCCTAGTTACGGATGAAGTAGTAGGCAGTGACCGTTGCCATGCTGTGGCTGCGACTGGACCGGATGGCCCATGGTCGGCCGAGCGCTGTAAAGACGCTATCAGTAGACATAAATCGAGTAGTAGTCAAATATGAGGACTTCATACAACGAGCATAACGGCTAGTACATCTCACTGACTATTGCCATGCGTTATATAGGCTTAAATTTATTAGTCATGCAACATTCCATGCCTTACCTGACCACGTAAGCCTGCACAAGATTCTGGGTGCTAAAATTCTCACAAATGGAGCCACAGACCGCCCTGTATGACGTTCAGTTCGTGCATTCAGGTCTAGAATGTCTATGTGATGGTTCTGCATGTGTGTGTGTCTGTGTCTGTGTGTGTCAGAAAAACTACTCGTGAGCATGGTTTCATTAAACTATCGGCGCCACAGAAGTCAATTCTATACATATTTACATACATGCATACATACATACATACATACATACATACATAGATACATACATACCATGTATGCTTGTGACTACATATGACTGAAAGATGCTTGCTTGTACGTACTTATGTATAAATGTGTATATGTATGTATGCATATATATATGAATCTGTGTATGTGTGTATGCATGAACGCATCCAGACATTTAATATATGGCACCGTTTAATACTTCACGAAAGAGCTGTCTATCCTAGACTAAGTGGCGTTATACTTCAGTAATAAGAGAAGGTTTATCTTTAAGCAAGAAATGCTCAGATTACTGGAAAAGTCACCACTGACTGGCTCTTGCATATACATTCAACCCAACGAGCGGTGTCCTGTCCAGAATTGACAACTGACACCCTTTTCAGAGTTCCAAAACCAATGTTGCATTGAGAATGAAGAATGACGACAGCCTAGTTGATGGGCTGGCACTCTCTTGCAGATGCAGAACACGCGGCGTTCAAATATCCCCAGTTCACCATATCTTTACAGTACAGGCATTCTTCAGTAGCCGGCCTCTTGGTCGTAAATCCTCTTCGTGACTGACGGTCGACAGAACTTCAAAGACTGTCTTACGGCTGTTTCATAGTATTCACGATTATCAGTTACAGACAGCATATGTTACAGATTGACAATACGAAGCATCTTGTCCTGAAAGAGGAATTATCTTAGATTTGTTTCTAACATGCTTGAAATCATAATATAGCTCCAATCACTTTGAAATCGCTGCATAAAATGCTCTGAGATTCTCACTATATGATTTAAAAGCATCTCTATCAATTTCTCAGATTGGCAAATGAAATGTACCAAACTCGTTTGTCCTGAATTGTTCAAATTTTCTTCTATAATGCTTCAAACTTTCTTGCTTGAGAATTGCTTGGATTCGCTGTTAAAATGTATTAAAGTCAATTAAGAAATCTGTGCTCAAAGGGTTGTACGAAATCATTTTAGTTATTTAATTGAAATTGCACAGATTTGTTCTAAAATGTCTCAAAGTCACCGGCGTTTGCATGAGCTCCATTCCGGTTGACATTGAGAATGCTTGATGCTTGCAACACTCCACTCGACCCTTTATCTCCCACCATAACGAGTGATTCCTCTATGTTGTTTACGTTTGTCCTCTGATCATTTACATTATTCTAGTTAAGCGATGAAATTGTGAGACTCGGATATTAAACCGTCTATTAATTTAAATAAATAATATTTGTGGAACGAATTAAGAGTTTCAAAATTTAGATCAATTGGTTAATAGCTTTTACATTACTGTACCAAATTCAGCATTTGCATGAATACCTCATGTCTGTTTTGATAGTGAAAGGTTATTCATTTCATTTGAGTTCAGTTTTGATAGACCATTCATTTTGATCTGACTGAACATGGTGTGATCTCTATTCCAGATCGACCGTATATCTATTCCCGGACTCCTAAAAGCGGGAAATTCAATGCTTATGTAGGAAACTTAGTCTCGCTAACGTTTAACTTCGAAGCAGCGCCTGCGGTTACGTCTGCAACAAACTGGACTTTTGTAAACTCAGCTGGACATCCAAAAGATCTACCAAAAACTACGCCTTCATATTCTGGGTCATACGCCTCCAATCTTAGATTTAACTTAACATCAGAAGACTACTACGGAACTTACTCGATTACCTTATACAACACCATTGGCTCAACAACAGAAACTTATCAAGTTCTTCGTCCAGGCAAGTAATCCATTTTAGCAAAGTTAGAGTAAATGTTTCGTACGCAGATCTGTGTGCATAAAACACTCCAGTCGCCACGACATTGATTGTAATGGGAATTGTAATTAGAAATTTATGTAGCGAAGAACCTAAACAGTGGTACCTTCTACGCTAACCTAAATGATACACATAATAAGGAACAGAAAGTTCATGAAATTAATAGCAAGCAATGCTGAGATAAGAAAATTCATCAGTGGTGGGCTCCTGCACACACGTAGAGCCCAGCAAACGGATACCCGTCCACAGTACTAAGTTCATGTAAAATTATATGAAGTTTAGTTATGTACTTCTGGATAGTTAAATATTATAAATTTATATAAAACAACATAGCGCAATAAATAACGTGTCTGTGTCTTATTTGTAGCAATTAATACAACACCTGGGATTCAGAGAAAATCTCTGCGAGAAACGTGCACATTTCAATGGTCTGTAACTGGACCTATATCTGGTTATACCGTATACAATCAAACACTTGGATACTCCACATCGTTGAATCCGAACGCCAATTATACACTGGACAGCCAAAAGGGGGTGATCACTCTTATCATACAGGATATCCAGTTGTGGGATGCTGGGAATTACTCGTTATCACTGACCACAGGAATAACAACAGAATCCAACGCCGATGCCTTGCTTTTCGTGTTCGGTAAGTGTCCTGGTCTATTTTGAATACGGACATTTATAATTAAACCCACACGTGCTGCGAATGAATGAATCGTGTACAAATATTTATGTGCCCGTCCTCATAATTTTCAGCATCATACTACAAAAACGTGTGATAATTTGGCTTCGGTTTCTTATTTGCACTTGCCGTTTAAACCGGTCATTCTCGCAGCTCACTCTTACTCATTTACCAAACACTGCTCATTTTAAGTTCTTTCACTGATCCATTTCCCACACTGCACTTCACCTCTGCAATGATCTTCGGCTTGAATTCGGCGAACTCTCTGCCCTTAAAGCCTTTTCACTCAGCATCACATGCCTCAAGAGCCCTTATATCTCTCATACCTCAGGGGTTACATTTAAAATTAAAGTCCTCTTCTTCTGTAAATCTTCACCACACAACTATATCCATATTACCTCACAACTGATCTCACCGACAAACTAAAACTCATTTTCAAGAAATCTTGCCTTGATTCATCCATTTTCGCAGCCTTCCCAGTTCTCTTAAATGAATTACGACATATCGTAGCAGTAAGATGATGATGGTGATGAAGAGGATGTTAAAACACCAATTCCACCAAGATCATCTTGTAGGCATGTGTTTGACTATATAGGTGTACATAGTTGTTTTTCGAATGGTAAAGAATAGCAAACAAGCGTTACCTAGATTTCAGTAATGAGCTCAATTTTAAGTGCATGGCCTGCGCCTTTATGATAAACCCAGAAGACTGAAACGAAAGAAAGCAAAAATAGAAACCAACTGAAAGGGAACAAAAGGTACTCAACAAGGTGAAAGAAAAATAAATTCTTACTCAACTGGCGGCTCTTTAATAAAATCTTGCAATATGTTTTGCGGTTGAGGCATTATCGGCGACCTTCCAAAGTCGTCATTTGATCTAGTCTCGAATTGCAAACTCTCCGAATTTGTCGTATATTAGCGTTAACTCCGGAAAAAGACACACAGTGTTTGATTTTCTGACGTATAGTTAATTAAATGAACAGTTCTTTCACAACAGTATTGAAAATCGCCGACATAAAATCCTCAGTACGCACAAATCTGTAAATTGCTACTGCAAGCTGTAATCAGTGACCTTTTTTAACTTAATCAACTAAATATACGACAAACTATATAGCCTTTTTCCCGCCGAGTCAGCAGACAAGTCTAAAGAAGAGTATGAGTCACCGCTGACTTCATTCCGTGCGCGCGAAAGCCCACCAGTCATAAGCAAATCAGCAAACCGATGATTCCTCTACGTTACGTCATGGAAATTTTCTAAACAAACACGCGCTTAAAACTTGCTAACTCATCAACGGATATATTACATTCTCGGTCATAAAGTTCGGAGAATGTTGGCGTGTAATATTTGCTGCTTTACATAATATGCTATTTCGTTATTACAAATGATAAGAAAGACGTTGAAAGAAGGATACTGGCCTTCGGGAGAAAATGCTTTAGGAAGATTATTAAAGTAAGATGGACACAAAAGCTGAGCAATGCGGAACTATACAGACGGATACATCTCAAAGAGAACTTGATGCAGAGGGTTGTCCAGAGACAAATGGGCTCATTTGGTCACGTATGCAAAATGAGCAACGATAGGAAGATCAAGACATTAGTATTCGGAGTGATGGATGGTACAAACAAGAGAGGACGACCTCACAAAGAATGGGTAGACGACATAATCGAATGGTGTGGAATATCACTCCAGGAACTGAGCCACGCCACGCTGGAAAGACAACAGTGGAAGAACATAGTGAGAATGGCATCGGACACCTACGGGCGTTGTACTCATGGTAAATGATAATGATGATGATGATGATGATGATATGCTATATTTATTGTGCTGTCGTTAGCAGTCATTCTTAAATTGCAATTTTACATCAATTTCACACACAGGCTCATGAAATTCAAAACACCCAGCTCATCTTATTGATGCTTCTTATCAATGTTATATAAGACATTACAAAAGCTGATGAAATTACTCATGAAAAATCATATAAATTGCTGACCTGGTGGCTTCTAGAACTTACATGTTGCTGAATGAATGACGTTGCAAAGCATAGACTTAGCATATTTCACTTTCTGCTAACAAAACTGGTAATTAATGTTTAGGTCATTCCAAGAGTTTCGTGAATCAAACGTACGGAATCAGGCCACCACCAGCAATTGAAGGTGATACCATCGAACTGACTTGCACTGTTTTATCGACTTCGTTACCGGTGGCTTATGGACCTAAGATGTACTATTTCTGGTATTTATCCTACTACGGAACACTCAAGAACATTTCTAGTGGACCTGCGATGACGGCTAATGGCGATTTACTCCCTGGATACAGCATCAAGAACGACGGCAGGACTCTTGCCATCGCTTCGGCTCAGCATCGTGACGCTCAACGCTTACGTTGCTATGGGCGGGAAGAATGGTCGCCTTACACATCTGACTCTATCCGGTTTTACTTATCACTCAATTGTAAGCACAACTTATCTCTTTGTCTTTTTTCCAAGCATCAACTCTTTAGATACATACGTACCTACACATGTATATAGGCATCACACATACATACATACATACATACGTACGTAAGTACATATAAACAATACCATACATACAAACATTCACCGCCCTACATATAAACATACATGCACATATCCTAGACTAACTGTACCGAATTCAGCATTTGCATGAATAGCTCATGTCTGTTCTGATAGTGAAAGGTTATTCAGTTTGTTCGAGTTCAGTTTTGATAGACCATTCATTTTGATCTGACTGACTTGGTGTGCTCTCTATTCCAGATCGACCGTACATCACTTCACGGACTCCTGAAAGCAGGAAATTCAATGCTTATGTAGGAAACTTAGTCTCGCTATCGTTTTACTTCAAAGCAGAGCCTGCGGTTACGTCTGCAACAAACTGGACTTTTGTAAACTCAGCTGGACATCCAAAAGATCTACCAAAAACTACGCCTTCATATTCTGGGTCATACTCCTCCAATAACCGTTATCTTACATTTAACTTAACATCAGAAGACTACTACGGAACTTACTCGATTACCTTACACAACACCATTGGCTCAACAACAGAAACTTATCAAGTTCTTCGTCCAGGCAAGTAATCCATTTTAGCAAAGTTAGAATGAATGTTTTGTACGCAGATGTGTGCGCATAAAACACTCAAGTCGCCACGACATTGATTGTAATGGGAATTGTAATTAGAAATTTATGTAGCGAAGAACCTAAACATTGGTACCTTCTACGCTAGCCTAAATGATACACATAATAAGGAACAGAAAGTTCATGAAATTATTAGCAAGCAATGCTGAGATAAGAAAATTCATCAGTGGTGGGCTCCTGCACACACGTAGAGCCCAGCAAACGGATACCCGTCCACAGTTGATAGTTGTCACCATGTTCAGAGTTATTAGACTGCGTTGCATCGAGGGTGAGGAACGACAAGCGATGCTGCCACCACCTGTGGTACAAGTTTGCCTCATCATCCAGAATTTCCTCATATAAGGGAACATCGGGACGTCTTTCAAGCCAGTACGCCGGCGATGAGAGGCATTCGCCTGGTCGCGGTACCTCTCTGTGATTGACGATCGGTGCCACTCCAAAGACTTCTCGCCTTCCTTTAACGAATCGACGATCTGATGCCGGCATACAGATCTGTAGGTTAAATTGTCCATCTGGAGCCCGCCACCCAGAATGATAAATCTTATCAAACTGCGTCGAGGCATCGATTGCGTGGAACGAATCACACCATCGTGGGTGCACAAATACCGTGTCGGAATGGTGAAAAAACACCGAAAAGCAGACCAGCGGGATTAGAAGTCTAAGCCAACGAACATTATCAACTAAATTTTACGTAAGACACGAATTAATATGCACCATGCAGGGTTGATTAATTGTGGCAATGTTATTTATGAAGGAATATCTCGTTCTTGCACTTATCAACTGCAATATATATGTCTCGGTCTCATCCATTCCTGGCCGAAGACCCATTCTTTCTGGTGCGCAAGGTGACCTGGTTGTCCAGCCAGCACGAACTTCCACAGCACAGCATAGAAGCTATGCCTTGGTTGGTTCATATTTCTAAGATATGTCGCCTAGCAACGTATACGTCATGAGGTTCTTGGCCTTTCTTTGCCTCTTTGGTGAACTCTGTGACCTCTCAGCTCAAATTCCAGCCTTCTTAGGCCTGAAATTAGGCCTAATTAGAGCCTATACGAAGTTCAACGTAGCTTACAACTTCAAATCGCAAAGGGAGGCCATACTACATTGCTTTCGTGGATTACCTCTTTAAAATAGATAGGCAAGAACAAATTTGAAAAGTTCAGTGTCTGTATCCGTGATCTTAAGCCAAAAGCTGATTCGCGTTCAACTGACAAAGGCACGCTTATTATCAATCGTTCGGATCAATAGTTTCTATCAGGAAAAGGGAAAAATGAAATGAAAGTTGTGAATTGAGCTTAGAATGAAGGCAGGCAGGTAGCGATATTTAATCTATTTAAAGTCTTTGAAAAAGGGTATTTCGTAAAACTACGCAAATGTGCATCTTATGTGATGCTTTCCATGCACACTGTGATTTTGTTTGGTTTAAATATCTCCAATATCTGTTGATCACAATTTATAAGAAATTCGATATATTTCCGCAACATCAAAGTGAAAATTTCTAAACGCATCTTTAATGTAGGTCTTAACATTTTGATTCAAGACGAAAACATTTTTATGTCGGTATTTTAAAACAATAAATTATTAATTAAGGGCTATATAAATTAGATCCAATTATAAATGAAGGCCAAATATTGCCACAAGAATAACGTTTTATATGATATATGTACTGTATTTCCAGGGCCGCCTGATACACCATTGAATGTGAGAGCAGACTTTTTATCACATTATCTCATTGTAATTTCGTGGAACTGTATGTGGTTTAATGGCCGTCCACAAAAGATCTTTTTGCAACTGAAAGTTCCGGGTAACGATAGCGTAATCGACTCTTGGAATAGTTCTGTATCAAGCGACTGTTATAATTCAAGTTATACCACACAGTTTCAGAACGGCATTCAGCCTGAGACGTACTATGAGATCAGCGTTTGGTCAAACAACGACCTTGGTTCCAGTGATGTTGTCAAATTAACTGTGAAAACTCCCAAAACATTCAAATTCGTCGTTTCTCCTCAGAATATATCATTCAACGGAAATCAAGCGATTGTGAATTTCAGCGCCACTGATGGCAAAATAGCAAGACTTGACGTAACATGTTGTATTGAATTGACCGGAGATTGCTACTCTAATTATTACTACAATGTTAATGACACTCAAGTAAAATATGACAATCTGCCAAAAGGGAATGTGTATATATTCGACTTTAGAGTGTATGGTGGCAGAAATTTATATTACTTGACAATGGTGAAAGGCGTTAGAGTGTCGAGGATTGAAGATCCCGAACCTGTTGGTGAGTTTGAATCTAAAAAATAATGAAAATCGATTTTTTAGGATTCAGAATATTCGCTTCCACGGGTACGCAAGTTTTTCAAGTAGAGTGCATTATCTGGTCCTTGTTGTATAAGGTCAGATAATATCTAGTCAGGAATATAATTGGTGGATAACCTTTTGAGAAATATAGCCTGGGATGTGTAGTCTGTTATTTCGTGAATTTATATTTATTGACGATAATTTAGAAACAAGTACCTAAGATACAATGCAGTATCGTCTAGGCATGGATATAGTCATCGCTAATAAGTCACCAAGTTGACCAGCGAACAATAGAAGTTTGTTGACATCAATTTTTACGCTACAGCGAAAGGCCTTTGCTTTTCTGCGCGGTCATCAGTAACCAAAAGTGTGATCCTATTGAGCACTTTATGGTAGAGTCATAAGAGATTTGCTTTGCCTCTTATATATCCACCATTCCCTTGCTCGTAATGTAATGTATTCAAAATGCAGAGAACACCTTTGAATATTCTGCCTAGCCTAAGTTCTTTTTGACTGATCTGAAGTGTCAGATTTGTACTCATTGATAAAATGGATCCAATGCTTCAATATTTTCAAGGAATTAATATCTTTCCTACACAGATGGCGAAAATGTTAATCCTCTGCTCATGCCGGTCATTATTTTGGGGGTTCTTTTTGGAGTCGCTGTCTTAGCGTTGATCGGCTGCTTCATTGCTTTTCTTGTCTGCAAATGTCGTCAGAACATGCAGCCCAACAACTCACAACAAACAAAGGTAAAAACTATTAAATAGCCTATGGTGATTTTGTTCTGAGCATAAATCGGCAACTAGTCCTATTGTGTCTAGTTAATTTCTCAGTTATATCAATAATAATTAAAACGGAATGATTTGGTGCAAATAGCCTAATAGTACTGTATGGTCGTCTACCCAAACACCAATCGCAATCGACGTTTGTTAGCTTTACTGTGCTTATGCTAGCGTCCTAATCACAGCGCCAAGCTAAAAGTTATACTTAATACAATTGTAAGTTTGTATGATGTCATCTTGAGCTTGAAGCAGACCTATACGTTCATGCTTTACATTGTCCGACTAGCTGCATCGATGTCTTCCTTTCTGGTATTTCTATTATACTACAGCACACTTCTTGCTTCGATGTCATCAAGTGCCAAGATGATGAAAATGTGCTGATACATTTTTCCTACATACATCTTTAAAGATCTCGATTGTTCCTGTAACTGGCCTCCTTTGTCGGTAATCGCTCCGTTTCTGACTTCACTGCACTGCCTTTTGCTTTTCAATGTCCTGTCAACAGACACCTGATGTCTCTGTCTCATCTCCCACTTCTTCTTAGCCATCTTTGTTGCCTGGTTTCTGTGCTCCATGGCTTGTTTCGCCTGCTCATCACTTATATAGCTTTCATCGCTCCTAGTACTGTTGTGTTTATCTTGACGACTCTCATACTCGAGTCCTTTTCTCCTACAGTGACATGTTCTTCAAGCCTCTTATTTGGCTCTTTCATGTATGTTGCCATCAAGACCGACCTGCTTAGTATCCCAATATCCCGTTTCAAGTCATACGTCTTCCACCCTCAACCTTGATTGCTGTAGCGGCAGTTCAACTTTGCGCAAACCCAGATTGTGACCTGAAGTTTTGTCTGTTCCCTGGAATGTTTTATAACTGCGAATGTTAATTTCCAATTTGTTTCCACCGACATCTGGTCGATCATGTTCGAGTGCCATCCATGTCCATTTTCTGCAGTCGTTTTGTTGGAAACTAATTTAATCTTATGACTTCTATAGCGTTGTAAACAAAATGCACAAGGCATCAGTCGATGGTGGCTTCAAGTGATATCGTAGCCAAGAATCATAATCTGTTGAAGCAGCCAGGTCGAATTCCACATCGGAATCTTGCGCTGCAAATGAAATACAAAAGAATTTTAGTATTTACATATTTGGCTGAATTTCAACTACATTTATCTGAAATCACAATAACCATGATAGCATTGCTACAAAAAATGAACTTTTCACAATCGGGCTAATTTCATTTACCTCCCGCCTTATCAATGTTCTATAGACGTATGTCTTTAATCATCGTGTATGTATTAGCAGCTAAGGAAACAGACAAACGCCAGAGCTCCGAAATCAACCACACAACGGCAAAACGAGGCGTATGAAGAGGAGGAAGACACATACGAAGCGGTTGAAGATATCCCTTCACGAGATTACGCTAATTACACATCACTAAAGGTTCGATATTTTCTCTCTGTCTAGGGACAAGTTTGCCAGCTCATTTGATCCATGATTGAATAATATTACCTTACTTTTCTCTTCCTTATATGCAATGCAGCCTCATCCGCTTGGTTCAGTCACATCCCAGGTTTTTTGAAACATCATGTTAATTTACAGACTGAAACAATTGACATTACATTATATTAGTTTTCTAAACACTAATGAGAAAGCTGTCGTTATAAATTGTTAAATCAATTACTTTAAATGTTGTTTTTCTCTTGCAGTTATCTCATCTGCATATTGTACATTCATTTTTATAAAATAACGCTCATCGTTAAAATAGGAATGATTATTCTCTCTATGGAAACTGCGAATGATGAACTATAAACCCATTTTCACTTCGAGATGAACCTATATATAAATATTCAAAGACTCTTAAGAAGCTGGCGCCGTGACACAGTAGCAGATTGCTAATGACTTTGTTTTTCATACCTGGGTTCGAATCTCGGTTCGTGATGGGAAACTGGAAATTTATTTTGCATCCGGTAAGGGATCATTTCTGGGTTTGCAAGATTTCTGTTGACGTGTTTTCATTGCAGAGCCATTCACTAAGAACACTGGTCAACATAGAAATCGTTACTGACTGGAAAAGGCCCTAATGTGTAGCATCTTGGTGTGCTGAACACGAATATAACCATAAAAATTTTTTATTGGCTCTCGTTTTGAAAATATTTCATATAGTTCATTTTTTATGTTTCACCATGTAAATTTATGCAGTAGGACTGCGACAATATCCTAAATAAGTCTAGAATGATGTAATATTCCACCTCATTGCACAATCCCATCATGGACACATCATGCACAGTTGATTACGTCATTTTCTGATGCAATGTAAAACTACAGCCAGTCGGCTGCTGACGTAAGATGACGTCAGCAGTGTACTATATAAAGCGAGTCGGAACGGTTGAGCATTTACAATATTACAGACTTTGTGCGAGACAGTTTAAGTTACTGTTTTATAAAACTATTATTACTTTATCCATTTAGATACAATACAGAACAGTAATGCCTCGGAAGTGCGTAAATACTGTGGACAACTTTTGTTACATTTGTGGGGAAGTGACATTTGCCAACCAGAAGAAAAGTATCACTTATCAAGTCAAGAAGGCATATCATGCTTACTTCGAATGCAAGGTTGGTGACCAAGACAAGCCATGGGCCCCGCATATAAGCTGTGCTACATGTACAACACAGCTTTCACAGTGGTTGAATGGCAAAAGACCATCAATGCCGTTTGCAGTTTCCATGGTGTGGAGAGAGCAAAGCAACCACGTAGATGACTGTTACTTCTGCTTGGTTCCTCCTCTTTCCGGTGGAATAACGAAGCAAAAGAAGTCGACAATAGTCTACCCAAACATTCCGTCAGCATTGAGACCAGTTCCACATGGTGATGGACTTCCTATTCCAGAACCTCCAGCAGAATATATTTTCCTTGATTCATCTGATGAGGACAAGGGTGAGCCGACATGTTCTTCTCCTGGTCCGTCAGCGTGCAGTGATCCCGATTTTCACTGTGGTGCATCATCAACCCCACACAGAATAACACAGGAAGAACTAAATGACCTTGTTCGTGATTTGGACTTATCCAAAAACAAGGCAGAATTGCTAGGATCAAGACTCCAACAATGGAATCTTCTAGAAGAAGATGTCACAATTACTTCATATAGAAAGCGCCATCAGCAGTTGGAACCTTTCTTTATGAAGGAAGGTAATCTGGTATTCTGTTCCAATATTGACGACCTCATGAATGCCTTACAGATCACTCATGACCCACAAGAATGGAGACTCTTTGTAGACTCTTCAACACTGAGTCTTAAGGCTGTGCTTTTGCACAATGGAAACCGTCTTCCATCTATTCCATTAGCGCATGCTGTCCACATGAAAGAGACATACGATAACCTAAAACAGCTACTGCATTCCATTGACTATAACAAGTACAAATGGCACCTGTGTGGTGATTTAAAGGTAGTTGCCATTTTAATGGGACTGCAGCAAGGATATACAAAATATATGTGTTTCTTGTGTGAGTGGGATAGCCGAGCAAGAGAGTTGCACTACGTGCGGAAGGAATGGACTCCCAGACAAAACATGGCAGTTGGACAGAAGAATATCCAGCACCCAGCTCTGGTCGAGGCTCACAAAATCCTACTACCACCCCTTCACATCAAACTAGGTTTGGTGAAGAACTTCGTGAAAGCCATGGACCGCACTTCGCCAGCTTTCCGATACCTGCATGAAAAATTCCCTCGACTCAGCGAAGCAAAGATTAAAGAGGGAGTTTTTGTGGGTCCTCAGATTAGAGAACTCTTCAAAGATGACCGCTTCAACAACTTGCTGGAGGGTGATGCGAAACAAGCATGGAATGCTTTTCGTCTAGTGTCTACAGACTTTCTGGGGAATGTTAGGGCAGAAAACTACAAGGAACTAGTAGAAGACATGCTCAAGCAGTACCAGAAATTTCGCTGCAATATGTCTCTGAAGATGCATTTCCTTCATTCCCATCTGGATTTCTTCCCTGACAACTGTGGTATGGTTAGTGACGAACATGGCGAACGTTTTCATCAAGATATCGCAACAATGGAGCAAAGGTACCAGGGAAAATGGTCCACTACAATGTTGGCTGACTACTGCTGGACACTCCGCAGAGATGCTCCCGAACAGCTGTACAAGAGACAGGCAAAAAAATCTAAGAACTAGTCTATGACCTGGTTTTTACAAATATTAACTGTAAGTGTATCATTATTGGCATGCATTGTGCGATATAAAATTACTTCATTTCAGATTACAAAAAAACTAGAGCCAATTCGGCATTTTCACTGTCATATTCGTGTTCAGCACATACAAATTGATAAGAACTGACTAATTTCATTTCAGTAACATGACTTTTGTAAAAATTTGTTGTCCAGTGGAATTCAAGAACTGCCGTTGATAGAGGTGTATTATAACATTTTGAACTGTTACCTGAATCTGCCTTAACTTATGTAAAATTACTGGAGGTAGTGAGCTTAATGATTTGAAGGGTTTGCTTTTGTGTTATTTAGGTAAACTGTTACACTTGAGTGCATGGAGCTTTCGATTTGATGATTGAGATTGGCCAAAAGATTGGAGAAGAGATTGGCCAACAAAATATTTTACCTACAGAAGTAGAATAGACAACTCTTATTTGCGTATGCCAGTATAGCCTAGTTGTCTTATAGTAAACATTAAGACGAAGTCTTCGCTGTCTTAGTATAAAAGACTCAATTCTATTAACCTAGTTTTTCGCTTACGATATTGCTTAGTTAGAACTATTTGATAACTGCACATATTATTCAAATTAGCTGTACTTAGCATAACAGTCGTTACATTAGTTCCTTGGTTTTTAATCGGCCATGCTTACATAAGCATATGTATTTGCATGTATATATATATATCTGTGTGCTAAAATAAAGCACTTTTAAACGGCTCAACAAGAAATTGAGTGTTCCATTCTTAATCAAAGCAAGTCTTAGTTTCATTCACTTTATTCATTCTTGGCTGGACAAACGGGAAAAACCGCATGCCGAAGAGATAAAGGCCTTATTCTTTGAATACCTGTACAATTTTTATCACTCAACTTCTCACACGTTTAACTAAGCTACTATAAAACCTGAAGAATACAAACTCATTAACATTCTCGCTACACAACTTCAAAAATTCTCTTCGTCAATGATATCTACAATATACCAGTAGACTTTAGATATTAAAGATTATTTTGTAGTTTATATCGATTGAGGACATTAAAGCATTTATTACGAGCGCAAAGTCAGTAAATGTGAAGTATGCTCTCTATAGGAGCAAAGATGGAGTCATACAAAGGCCAGAGTGAAATAGTGACCTTTTTTACAAATGATTTAAATTACAGGAGCGAGTTGGCAAGTCAGGCCTTCTGTTGTAGACGATTATGCAGATCAGATGACTTAAATAGTGCCCTTACGTACTTCCTGTGCATGATGGAGTTGAAAAAAGGCCATTACAGCGCTGAGAGCAATAGTAATAATAAGACAATTTACATGGCGCCATAGCACGGCCGAAGCCGAGAAAGGCATAAATTCAAAAATCAATAACTCATATAATATGTTAAAACGTAGTCTTGATTTGTGGTCACTATCTTTGCTTAGTCAACTTCTTGCATAAACAATTATATATCTTGTTCGGTTTAATCACCTAAACGCGTGACGACACGGTTTTTCTAAGTCAAACTCTTGAATGTAATAATTCAAGAGCCAAGAGCATCTAATGACAATTTAATACTTATCCGCATGTAAGATGCAAATAAATGCCTCTTCCAAGTTAATATAGTGTACGTAATTATTCATTCACAAAATATAGTGCATATACAGGTCTAGTAAAGTTTAGCATGCCGTTTTGAATGACATGATTAGGTAAGTAAGTAGTTTATTGCTCCAGAAAATAATAAAACATTGAAAATAACAAAAAGAATATATCGGGGTATGGTGAATAGATACGTTTCGCTTTCCAAAATAAAACTAACAAGGAGCAATACAATACATTGCAGTTATAGCACTGAAGTTACAACAGGCAGCTCCGCTGTTTCGTAAATTTGGGTAAAAGTGACGTTGAGAAACGCTGAGTTTGAAGATTGGCCTAAACTTGAAAGGTTGCTGGTATCAGGCTTTTTTATACAACCATGATTGTTATATCAAAATGTAATTTGTTGTGGTAGGTCTAAGAGTAACGCATACTATTTCATTCATTATGCTAGCAAAACAGCTTAGCGAAGCTGTCAGTGAATGGAGGGAAGACATCAGAACAAATATCTTACACCGCAATTGACTTTGAAAGCTGTTAAACATTGGACTACATGTTAATAATATATGCACATGACATTGAGTATATTTGCAGGGCCTGAAAAATATATTTCAGCTGCCTATGACAGAAAGAAAAAGTCCTCAGGTATGGAATATAAAAGCTTATTGAATCTCACCTATCGCTAAGAAGCAAGGACTAGTAGACCGCATATTTTATTGATTGTAATACATAATCTAGGTATTCATGTGATAAATTGTTCTTTACCACCGGCCATAGTCTATCGCTGATAAAGTTTAACATGCGCATCACTATTCTAAGAAAAAGTCCTCAGGTTTGGAATATAAAAGCTTATTGAATCTCACCTATCGCTAAGAACCAAGGACTAATAGACCGCATATTTTAAATATTTTTTCTACCTAAAGTAAGTATTCATGTGATAAATTGTTCTTTACCACCGGCCATAGTCTATCGCTGATAAAATTTAACATGCGCATCAATATATTACTGTAACAATCTACCACGATATACACGCTAAAGTAGCACAGATTAAATAGCCAGAATTTAGTTAATACAGCGATTAAAATTGAGTTTCAAACTTTTAGTTAAACTCAGACACTTAGACTTAACCTAAACACTGTTGCATATAAATAACACAGCGTTGTTATAAGGAAGATATCAGTAATAAATGTAAGCGTTTATATTTTGTCATCCGTCTTCAATTGTGGTGTCACGTTTTTTAATGGCACCATTATTGATTATATTTTTAGTTGTAAGGATTGGATCAAACACTTCGACTAAACATTTTGCAGCACTAATAGGACAGAGTAATGCATGCTAATCTAGTATTCTGATTATACATGTATAGAGTAGTTTGACTTCAGGAAGGACGAAAACCTTAGCTATTTCGCCTTTTTGATATAATCAATTATCGTCGTTATATTTGGATTTATTTTATCTTATAATGTCTTGTATTATCTAAATAATACACTTGTGTCATTAATTTATATATCGCTATATTTATATCATGATGGTTTCTAGTGGTTAGTGTGCCGGACTGTAAACTCAGAGATCGAGAGTTCAAATCTCCATCAGGACAGAAATTTGTTTCAAAATTTTGTCTCCACTTGTCTTCTAACGAACTCAGCCATAATGATAATAACAAGATCGGTTCATTTATCGCTCGATGGTCTTTAGCGATAATGAGCACAATCACCGTACACTGTCAGTGTGATGATCAGACTGCAGGGAGAGCACTGGCTATCCTCTTCATATGCCGAGGCTAAAGAAATGAAGTCGCTAACACGTCATGCTTATGGTTGCCTCAACGGAATGCTGTCCTTCTACCTTTTATCTCGTCGTTATGCATGCGTTCGTTGCTAGGTGAAAGGAAACGATTTTTCAGAAGGATGTTTGTGATGTCATGCTGTTTTCTGGTCCAGGGTATTACCAAAACCTTTTCAGGTGAGATTATATAATTCTCACTTCCATATATAGCATTATTAGCAGACTATTACTGTCAAACATTCAATCAAAGGTCTTTATAAATCTTTCTTAATACGGAACGATATCGGTTCATTTAGGAAAAAGCTGAAACTCTGCTCTGATCCTTGACATTGATATTATTAACGTCATTGACCCTTTTAGACATTTGAAACTTTTACCCAATTTTCAAGGTTACAATACAGGTGTCTTGTTCGGTGCACTTAGGCTTTACCATTGTGCAAGCGCTTGATCGGATCTTTTGTCAAAGTCAATTGATTGTCTTGGGTATGTTTGCTAATTTTTCTTAGTTTGTCTCCCGGCCCGGCGCTTTCCTTCTTTAGCGTCTGAAAGCCAAATTTTTCATATCTCTAGTCACAATTTTGGTCCGAGTGGCTGCCTCGCAGCCTCTTCCAATCTTTTTCGTGGCCTAACCACATTCATCCATGAATTCTTGCACTATGGCAGGAATATTGTATTGTGTTGTACAGGCCATTTTATATAACACCTCCTTCAGAACGATGTCTGCTCAGGGACGGTTACTGTATGACTGCTCCGCAGAAGAGTGAGCTCAAGAAAAAGACCTACAACATAATATAGCATTGCACTGAATAACAAGAGTAAACTAAAAAATCAGTGCATAAACCTTTATTTGTTTATTTACAAGAATTTACAGCGTTCTTTCGGTCAGCGATCGAACATTTTAGATACTTTGCGCCTTCTTGTTACTTGTCATGCGCTTAATTAGGATGCATATTGTTTATTTTTGATAAACCTTACACAGTTTGCTTCAATCTCTCAAGCAGAATATTCAATGCAGCTCTTCTCAGCTATGTCTCATGCTATTTCTATTACATCGCAAATTCTCCATTGACATTGCATACCAAATGGAGCTTCATAAATGCGACAGGAAGCACAACTCAATTGCCTCTGACTGTAAGTTCCAATAAATATAGTTCAATCTATCTGTTTTTCCAACTCGACTCGTCGAACTCTTATGGAAATTACTCTGTCACCTTGAGAAATAGCAACGCTTCAAGAACAGACACATTTCAGGTTCTTCCACCAGGTGTGCCTAAATATTGACTTAAACATTTTATAATTTTATATTTACCATCAGAAGCAGTATTGAACAGGAAGCTGTGTGTTTCAGTGGAATTTGATTAAAAATTTATTTATACCGATACGTAGATATAGTTATTTTTTTTAAAGATTCGTGAGTTTGAGCTGTCGTTCAGATGTTACCCAAGGCGTGAAGAGATTACATCTCGTTTATTAACAAAGAGTTAAAGATATGGGTTCTTGGCTTCACGCATAATTGTGTTGAAGCGCAAACAAAACAAAAACAAACAGAACAACCTAGAGTACGATTATATACCGAACATTACTTTCCACATATATAAAACGCCACTATTTGTTGGGCAGCCACCAATCGATGGCCTTGAGCAATTGTGAGTGAAGGACTTGCTTAAGCTTCCGGAACAGTTTATTATAGCTTCAAACCAAACCGCATTCCTAAATCACAATCCAAATGATAGACTCAGAGCGGTAATGACTTCCCGAACTCTTACGGTCGACGGTGGGAAATCGCAGCCTTTTTCTCTCGGCTCTACAAGTTCTGTAATGTTATTAGGCTCGGCCTCGTGTGTCATCTTTTTCGCATTACTTATCTTTCGATAGCTAGTCAACTGGTTCTGACAAATGAATGGTGATTTAGGAATGCGGTTTGCTTAGGAGAGACATATAATAGCTTAGGATCCAGTCATTTTAAATAAAATATCACCTGCTTATCAACTTTCAGTAAAGTACGAACAGTGAACAATAGTAAAATGCTGAAGGGTACATCTGATGCCCCGTCGAATTTTGATGTACAATACGTGACACACAGTCTCGTCTCGCTTCAGTGGCGCTGCATGTGGTTTAACGGCTACCAACAAACGGTCTTCATACGACTAATGGATGTTGCACACGTCACTGAAGTAGAAACTAAAATTGTAACTCTTGAAACAAATTGTTATTATAAAGCTCACAATACGCTGTTTCAAAACAACATTCAGCAAGAGACAAACTACGAGGCTAACATCTGGTCAACCAACACACTTGGCTCCAGTAAAGTCGTTAAGTTGGCCATTAGAACTTCGAAAAGACTCATCTTCAACACTTCTTCCGCTAACATATCAATTATTGGAACCCAGGCTAAAATCAGTTTTCACATAGCGGATTCCACTAAAGCTACAATGTGGCTAAATGTGACTTGCTGTGAGGAATTAACGATACAGTGCAGTAATAAATTGTACAACATAGCCAACACCGACAATCAAATTGTTTTTGACACAGTACCGACTGGAACTGAGTATGTATTTGAATTTGACTTCAATGTGTACTATAGTGATGGATACACCTACATGTATACTATGGCGATTGTGAAGGGTGTGCGAGTATCAAAGATGGAAAGTGTGTCTCCTATTATATAAAGATTATTTTAATTTTAAGAACTTCGGGAAGGTTAGTCATGTAGATAAGAGCTGCTTCGAAGTCATTCGGGATTATGCAATTCTAATCTGAATGGCTGAAACGATGTGGGCTAACAACTTTTTAAAATGCGTCAGGAGCAGAGAAGACTTAACTGAAGCTTAAAATATTATTCCTGGAAAGGAAACAGTAATAGCTGTTTACTAGAGAGAAAGCAGTACCGAAGGGAAGACTCGTCAATCTAGTACCGAGCTGGACGACCAATACCATAGAAACAAATAGCTGGATTAACCGACAGTGTATTTCAGACCGAAAAGTTTCAGTGCAATTTATTTTTTATTTAAAGAGGGAAATTTCTATGAATGCTTAAAAACTTTAGAGCTTTTACTTGAAAGTTGAAGAAAGTGTGCATTTCGCATAAAAATTGCAAACACAAATCGAAAAGCTTAAATACGAAAGCTCTAGCCTAGCAACAAAATATTTTTATCAAAATTATGCTTCCAAAAATTTAAAAACTGACTTTGAACACAGATATTATTTATATGGAAAATCACCAACAAGGAACATTTCTCTTACTCTGTAATTAAGTTAGACCTACGCAAAAATGTGAAACACGAACCCCGGTTCCTGGTCTGCTCGTTGCAGTCATTGTTCTGGCCATCCTTTTTGGAGTCGCTATCTTAGGACTAATCGGCGGCTTGGTAGCTTTTCTTCTTGTCTGCAAATGTCGGCAAAAGCTCCAGCCGAACAACATACACCAGGTATGATTTTTAACAGAAGTTTTTAACACCGAACATTTCGGCAATACGTTTAAGCATATTATTCTGGTTCAAATGCAACCTAAGATATCACAGGTGTTACTAACGAATTTCATTTTAAATGTATAATTATTTTAAGTAATTTTTTAAACCTTCATAAAAATACAAGGCAAATTTACTAAATTAGGAGAAATCAATTTGCAAACATTATCATTCTAAATTAACTGGTCTTTTTGTGATGCTATTATACAAGTTGTGTGTTGGGAGAAACTAGGAATGTTAATCCTCTCAAAGCGCACGATTGGGAAAAGTAAAATGATCAGAATTAGTGACAAATATTGCTTCGTTTTTATTTTATTTTATTTTATTTAAAGTGTTGCTTATTTTCATGGTAACTCTTACGTCAAGGTTACGCCAAAACCTTTTGAGAGGATTACATATTTATTTACCACCTTTTAGGTGACACGAGTGTTACTTCCTCTAATAGCCATGCTTATCTTCGACAACAACGTATATACTGTATACCTCGTCTAAATGTACAGAAAATTGTATAACACCGTGTTAGGTTAACAATTATTGTTGATCGCTTTCAACAGTTACATACATAAATAGCGCCATGAGTAACAGTTAATAACTTGTCCTAGAGCTTATATGCAATGGAATAAAGCACACATTTACGGTCGTTGCAAAACAGCAAATATTTCTAAAACTGCTTTCTAAACTATACTGATGCGGCTCACAAATAGCATAAGGCTTAGAAAGCACTGATGTTGAACTTCTGCTGTTTTATACATGTCATTTCTATTGTATTGCAGCTAACAATCGTTACTTTGTGCTTACGATCGCATAATGCACTGTCTGTGCTGTTCGATAACTAAAGAATGATGACCAATTTAAAGACTGTTTGTGTTTTCTGTGCTGGCAGCCACCACCAGGAGGCATAACTCGTCTCTCGAATGCAACAGGACTCCACACGACAACAAATGAAAATGAAGGAGACAGCAACTGTGAACAAGCACCAGATCCATCAAGCGATAACAGCTGTTATAAACCGCTCGATCTTCTTCCTCTGCAGCCTAAACTTAGATACTGAAATGTGGATTACAACTTCTATAGGCATCACGCTAGTAGATATTCTCTTTTTGTCATGCTACTCAGCTGTGGTCTTGCGTTGTCTTGTCGAAAATTTATTTCTAGGAGTGGCGCTATATAGTTGTGCTAGTAGGAGAAGAAATAGCCTGGCATATGAACTATTTTAAGCGGATTATGATAACACTCTAATAAGAGGCCTTGGACAATTCATGCCCATTTAAAATAATTGATGGCTCTATATATGATAACTGGACATTGATCGATGTAGGCTAGTTGCTTCAGTATCTGGCGGCTAATGAGTTTCTGACATAGAACCACTATCCGTGCACTGATGTGCTATTTTTTGATTCTGTTGTTTATGTTAAAATCAGGGAAATTGTTACTAGAAGAGAATCGACATAACTGTTTGCAAGAATAATTAAAAATCCTTCTAGGAAAAGATGGAGAAGAAAGTTATTTAAAAGAGTTCTGTTATGAGTGTTTGTTTTCTATATGTTTCAGTTATTATGGGTTAATTTTATAGTGAAAGTTCGAATATAGCGATTGCTTACTCAGCCTGATATGACGATGATTATTCTTAAACAGTAACGTGACCTACATGCCAGCTTGTTGCAGGGGCTCAATGTCAATTAACAGAAACTGACGTATATAGGTTTCTTAGTGTTTATCCTATTTATTGACATTTTTCATGTATTAGTTTTCTAATCTAAATTAGATACATAGATTGCGATTTATTTTTGCAAAAGTTACATTTAAAATGTTAAAGATGTTTTGAGTAGATTCAGTATAGTTCAACCATTTTCTTGGCATAGGTTGGGTAGAGTTTATTACTACATATTCTCAGTGCCATTTCCTTTTAGCTAAATTACCATTATTTAAGTAGCAGTAGACCTAGCATAAACTGCTAAACACCATCTAGTAAAAGCTATAATAGTAGCCATAGACCAACCACCACTTCTAAGCACGATTTGACTAAAGTCAATATAGTGTTTTTTCTCTCTTTGAGTGACTGTAATATCAATAGTTTCTCTTTTGTGGTGTTCAATAGACGGTTCAATTCAATTCAATAGACTAAGCGCCGTTACGATACAGTACCATTGTCGTCACAGTAAATGAACAGTTATTCTCCAGTAGCTCAGAGTGCTGCTGGATCTGTAGTGAAATAAATGGATCGGCCAACTATACAGGACTCAATGAGTAAGATGATGTGTTAGCATATTCTCAACGTATTGCTTGTCCTATCTGAACATGGCCCATTTTAAAACGGCAGAGGGAACCAGCTGGTGGTCAACAGTGTCAGTTGGAGCTCTCACGTATATGCATACTATGAGGCATGCCGAACCTTCTTGCCTATCGATTTTGTTTTGACTGAGCGCCTGTGAATAAGCTGGTTCCGCAACTCATCATACGTTGGGCGCTGTAGAAATCTCGAGTTTACGCTATGATTACGATGAGTGAACAAAAGGAGTTAAATTCAGTGGAGCCAAAGGAGGAGCCCTACTGCAATAATCCCTACTTGGGACAGATTGTTAGCTGTATAAATAGCTCTGCCTCAACGAACCTCATATATATATATATATATATATATATATATATATATATATATATATATATATATATATATATATATATATATTACTTCACCTAAGGTAAACGTAAGGTCGATATCAAAGATCCTGGCAGCTGCAAGACGTCGTTAAACAGCTCGATAACCTGGTGCATAAGAATGCGTCGTGCATCGTGGCTTAGCGGCTTGACCAGCAACATAGTGCCCATCTAAAGCGGACGGTAGAAGCACGTTCGACATACACGTACACCTACATACGCACACAAACATATGAAGATATATGTATATATTCTTCGTATTGTTTTGGAGCGGCAAACATTATGTGTGAAGCATTACAGGTGACAGCCTTTGGAAAAATCAGAAAGACTTATGGACAAACTATTCATACGTTAGTTATCTGCGAAGTAAGGTTTAATACTCTGCACAAGATAGTTCAAAGATTCTCACAAATAAAGTAAGTATTTTGTGGTAAATTAGTTCTTTGCTGCTGGCCATTGATTGAATGAAAACAAATAAAAGCATACATAATTATTTTAAGAAGCTGATCGCTGAAGCATCTTCGATGAACATTTAAACCTATATAGTGCTATGTTCTCGAAGAAAAACAATTACTCATTGATCTATTGTTGTATGGGTCCGCGAAAGTGTCTAGTGGTTGAGTATCAGGCTGTCAACTCAGGTGTTATGCGTTCAAATCTCATTAACGGCAGAAAGACAAAAGATTTCTGCTCCATTTGCGCTCCAGAGCGAGCTCAGCCATAAAATGAATACACTGACCACACGCTGTCAGTCGAAGGATGAGATGGCGAGGGAGAGGACTGTTCACACGCATTCATAGGCTGAGGCTAAGAAAATGAAATTGCTAAAACTTCATACCCATGGCTGCCTCCTCTTCTTCTTATTGTCAGTGCTGGTAGAAAAAGGCTTACAGGCAAATCACGCAAATCTACTACGCATTTACTGCAGCAATCTTTCAAGATATAAACAGTTAGCTATTGTAGTGAAAACAGCCGGAATATATGCCTAAAGTTAGAAATAACGATTAAAAGTCAGTTTCGAACTTTCAGGTAAACGCTTGAGAGTTCAGGCACTTCCACGCAAAAAGTGGCGCATATATAGCAACTTTGGTATTTATCATGATATTGAACATTGAAATTATAGTATACTAGCCAATAATCAGCATTATTCTAAAACTTTTTAAAATGGTTTTAACATTCATTTCCAATTCTAACATAGGAACTTTCGAGGTTCTTTTACTGAATACAGTTATAGTTACAAATTTGAGTCAAAAACTTTGTGCCGACATCTGATAGGCAGCACAACTAGCATTTAGAAGAGGTCGCTGATCTAAAATTCTGGTATTATGCGACAGAGCAGTTTCACTTTGAAAAGAAAAACGATGCTTATTCGCCTTCTTGATGCGGTCAGTTCTCGATGTTTCACTGGAAGTTGTATGTTCATTACCAGGTGACAGTCAAAGAATTTTCAGAATGAAGTTTTTGCTCTCGTGTTGTTTTTTGGCCCTGCACATCACCAGAACCTTTTCAGGTGAGTTATATATTTATTAGAGTATTCTTTGCGTTATCATCAGACTCTTACTTTCTACATATTCTATTGGCGGTCTTCGAGAGCGTTTGAGCATAGAAAATCAGGTCCAATTCTCTCGCCGACATGTATAACTCAGTGGTCGTTTATATTTAAAATCGATATGCATGCAAAGTCTTCTATGAGTCTGGTAGAAACTTAGAGAGCCAATTAACTGAGACAGAGAAACAGCCTATGAAAAATGCGGTCTGAATCAAGAGTTTTATTCGGTGTCTAAAGGTCGAAACAGAGCCTGAATACGGAGCACCAGTTGATTAAGGTGTGTCCTAGGACTGAATAATACTTCGCTTATAAGACTTAACAACGTTTAATGAAGCGGGATTCAAGCCACGAATGCAGAGGTTCAAACAACAATTTGCAATCTACCAAAGTGCCATCTAATAAATGTTTCATTGGATCTAATCTATTCTACTTTGATCTGATCTGATCTGTTCTTATATAATCCGAATTTGTTATAATCTGTTATGAACACATGATCTGATCTAACCTAATATGACCTAAACGGTTCTAATCGAATCCAGTCTAATCCATTTCAGTCTAGGCCCATCTAATCTAGTCTAACATAATCCTATGAATCCTGTAGCGCAATTATCAGAATTCACACTTATTATCGATTGGTGTGAAATCGTAGTCAGAATAGCAATCCTTTGAAGAATTTAAGCAAATATTAAACGCAGAATATGGATAAACCTTTGCAAAGTAAATAATGAGCAGAATTGATCATCTATATTTGATCCATAGACAAATCTATTTCTTTGCATCTAAAATTCGTAAGGTCTGTAAACAGTCGAAGCTGCCGATAATATTCAAATTTTCTAATTTTAGCTAACAATATTTAAGCCTACAGAGACAATACGCTATTCAATAATAAGTTAAAATAAAAGAAACCATTAAGAAAACTTTAGGAATATAGTTGCTTACGCTTACTAAGAAGAATACTGAAACTCTGCTCTGAGTCATGTAAATGGAAGCGTCGTTGCGAGTTTTGATATTGACTCCAGTTCCAAGGTTAGGCTATTTGAAAATGGTTGAATGAAGTTTCAATAGAGTGCCTGTCATACTAACATGCACTGTTGAGTTATTCTCTTTTACTTAATCCAGTAACGAACACATAGATGCGTATACAGACTTCTCTAGTTCAAGCGGGCGATAATTATAAAACATTATGAAAAAGTTATTTTTAATTTGGTTTCTTTTCATTAGTTACAGTATCGTCACCTGGCATGCAAAGAAAAAGCCAAGGGGAAAGCTGCGTGTTTCAGTGGAATGTAAATGGAAATTTTACAAATTACACTATCCACAGCCTTTCAACTGGAAGTCCAACAGTTTTACGTCTGAACACCAATCATACATTCGATAGCAGGAAAAGCGTGATCAAACTGTGGATATGGAATATTCAGCTGGTTGATGCCGGAAATTATTCCTTGTCAATTAGCACAGGAACCTCGACTAAAGTGAACTCTGCTGCCTTGCTTTTTGTATACGGTAAGTGTTCATTTAGTACTGTCTACTACATTGTTTGAAATTGATTCAAAACTCGTTAACTTAATTGCTTTATAATTTCGTCGGAACAATACCGCTATTACAAAATTTGTATTTCGAAGAAATTATTAAGTAATATTTTATTCCGCGCAGGCTCTAAGAGATCTCCGGTAAAATCCACTGTGGTTCGAGTTTATCTTATCCTACCCCTACTTATCCCTCCTATCAGTACGGGCCATGAGAGAAATCATCATAAATGTTCCCATTTGTTTTTCAACAGACGGCGCCACAGCAGGACCAAGTACGCATGTGTCTAACCGTATTAAGTAGATTATTTATTTCAAACAGAGACTCATATATAGTAGGCCTATTTCCAAAATGATATCAGGTTGATGTGACTTAGGTTGATCTAAATATTAAGTACAAAAATTTCATCAGTTAACGTTTACGTGTCTTCGCTGGCAGATGCTCACTAGTTGTGTTTCTTTTTAAATCTTGTTTTACATGGTATTTGTAAAAAATATATGAATCTTCTCATCAAACAACTACGGAGGCGCTTCTCAATATCAGAATCTAGAAGATATCGGCTAGTTTTATGGCACAGTGTTGTAACAGTTAGGGTCGCAGCTACCTAATACGAATAAAGTGGAAGACTGTTCCAAAAGAAACAGACGCATACACCTCCACGAAGGCGTTATGCTGCTTCATGAGAGTCCTAGCCAAGGAAAGGTCAGCCTGGTTAAATGAGAAGAGAAATGTAATTGACAAACGTAGCAAGCGCGCATAGGAGATCACAAAAAACATGAACTTTTGACCTCAGTGTTCTTGCCAATAGAAGGAGAACCTTAAACTGAAACTGGGACGATATGTGCAGCCAATGAAACTAATCCTAACATCATTTGGTACCTATTATTGCACATATGATCTACTTTGAAGGATACATTATAAAAGTAGGCTGTGATTTATTGAAACCGGGTGTGTGCTCAATTTGTATCTTATCAGCACACAGTAGAATTTTTTATCTGCCCTTAAATCAAACTTTATCAAACAGCATTAAAGTCATTTACCGTTTCATGTAAATCTTTAAAATGATGAATCAATGATTAACTATTTCAGCTTATTTCCAAGCTTTGGTAACCGTCACGGTCGGACGAAATCCAGCGTTTGAGGGCGATAACATTGAATTAAATTGCTCAGCTGTTTCTGAGTCATTGCCGGCAGCGTTTCGATCTAAAATTTACTACTACTGGTACAATAGTTGGTATGGCTATCTCCGGAACATATCCAGTGGACCTGCATTGTTACAAAATGGAGACGTTCTTCCTGGATACAGTATAAAAAATGAGGGAAAGTCTCTGGCTATTGCCTCAGCTCAATTTACAGATAATAATTTTCTATGCTACTGTCAAGAAGAAGGGTCGCCTTACAAACCTGGTTTTTCGCCCTACTTACAGATTTACAGTGAGTATGTTGCCTAATTATTGAATTGTTATGCTTTGACCTCGATATAATTATATGGCATATGTAAATACCATAAGTTTAAAGTCTAAAAGTCCTAAAGCGTCAATATTTCTAATGAGAAACATACTTAGGCTGATTGGAAGTCCATTATCCACTGGAAGCGACTATGCGAAGGCTGTTTGGGCAGGACACCTCCGAAGTTTCCAAGTAGCATAAACCTTAAAAGTGTCTGTTTTAGCTCAGTAAATCATGCATTCTCTAAACTCTATGTCATCTGAGAGGCTGTTCAGAACGCAGTAGAAATGCTTTCTAACAACACAATGCAATACAATATGCCACAATAGAAAACACTGCAATACAGTTCAATGCAACAAAATGCAATACAATATCGAGTTATCGTTGGTGCACTGAGCTTTATCTTTGTGCAAGCGCTTGATCGGATCATTTTTGCAAAAATTAACGGGTTGTATTGTGTAAGTTTGCTAATGTTCTTAGCAAGTCTTCCTGTCTGAAGCTTTTCTCCATTAACTGTTTAGCTCACAGCCAACTTTTTTCCTTCTCCTTTTTCACAACTATGGTCCGTGTGGTTGCCTCGGGGCGTCTTCCAACCTTTATTTGCTTTACCCACATTGACACATACGTTGTTACATTACGTCATGGACACTGCATTGCAATTTACATAGCGCCACAAATAGAGCGAACTACTCAAGGCGATCAAAGTACGAGGGCCCCGGAGAAATAGATGAGTTAAAAGCAACATGCTGCAACATCATATTGAATCACATTGCATTGTGCTGAATCAAAAGAGCAAAACCAAAGAAATAAACCAATCTATATGTATTTATCTGTTTATTTGCAAGGTTTTGTGGCGTCCTTTCGGTCAGTGGTCTAGCATTTCAGAAACTCTGCGCCTTTTTACTTGCCATTTGCTTAAAGCCTATACATATTTTTAAATTTTAGGTAAACCCTACACGTATTCCTTCAATCCCGCAAGCAGAATATTCAATGCAGCTCTTTTCAGCTATATCTATTGCTATTTCAATTACATCGCAAATCCTCCACTGACATCCTATACCAACTGGATTTTCATCAGTGAGTCAGGACCCACAACCGAATTGCCTCTGACTATCAGTTCCAATAAATCTGGTTCAGTATCTCTTTCTTTTCAACTCTCCTCGTCGAACTCTTATGGAAATTACTCTGTCACCTTGACGAATAGGAACGGTTCAAGCACAGAAACATTCCGAGTTCTTCCGCCAGGTAGGCCTAGATATGTTTTCTCTAACAATTCATAACATTATTTTGGATTTCAGTTACACATCCATGCTTTTGTCACATATCTTTATTATTGCGTTGTTTAAAGACCTGAATTACTAGACATGACCACTGGAAGGATGTCAAACACACTGAAGCTCTGCCTTAATATAACTTCTGTAGTCTGTCTTACAGTCTAATGAGTATCATGGATCTCGACCGGTTCTGCATAGTGGATCATGATTTTGGAATAAAGTTTTGCTTAGAAGCCACCATTGATTGATGTCAAGTGCGTTACCATAACGGCGCTGTGCAATATATTGGATTACATTTTAATCGTTTAATATAATATGCTTGTAGTCTATAAGTAAGCGACAACAGTTACAAGTGTTAAAGGGATATACTGTTTATAGGACCACCTGATGTGCCATCGAATTTCAAGGTACAATACGTGACAGACAGTCTCGTCTCGCTTCAGTGGCGCTGCATGTGGTTTAACGGCGACCAACAAACAGTCTTTGTACGACTGATGGATGTTTCAAACAACGTAGAAGCTGAAGCTCAAATTGTGACTCTTGCAACAAATTGTTACAATTCAGCTTATAGCACACTGTTTCAAAACAACATTCAATCCGAGACCGACTACGAGGCGAGCATCTGGTCAACCAATACACTTGGATCCAGTAATGTCGTCAAGTTGGCCCTCAGAACTCCAAGAAAACTCATCTTTGAGACTTCTTCCGCTAATATATCAATTACTGGAACTCAAGCTACAATCAATTTTCTCATAGCAGGTTCCACCAAATATACAATGTGGTTAAATGTGACTTGCTGTGTTGAGTTAACAATTCAGTGCAGCAACAAATCGTATATTATAGCCACCACAGACAACCAAATTGTTTATGACATATTGCCAAATGGAACTGAGTATGTTTTCGACTTCAATGTGTATGATACTGATGGTTACAACTACATGTATACTATGGCGATTGTGAAGGGCGTGCGAGTCTCAAGGACAAAAGGTGAGTATACTGCTATAAACATCACAATAGCTGTATAGCTTTGAAATAGTTTAGTTATTGGAGAGGTGAAGACACTCCAGTACAAAATCACTTCAGTACACACGGTTCTGAGCTGTAAAGAAAGGCTGAAATGGTATGGAATAATAACTTTGAAAAGGGGATGTAACAGAGTAGACTTGATTGAAGCTTGCAAGATTATTACTGAAAGAAGCTGTGCCTAACAAGACAACCTAGCATCGAACAACACAACCGGATGTCACTGACATAAATGGTTAGAGGAACCGACAGTATATTTATAACAGAAATTCTACAATGCAATTTATGTTATGCTCAACCCAGAAAACTTACGTAGGTGTGTATAAGCCTTAGGTAGAAGTGCGTTTTTTAATTAAAATCTTTACTAAGTTTTCCAAAAGGTCGAGTGTAAAAGCTGTAGTCTAGCAGAAATGTTTTTGTCACAATAATCTTCAAACAGTGTTAAACTTGGTTTTAAACAAGATATTACTGATACGAAATATAATAATAATAGTGAGCAATTCTGACACTTTGTCTCCAAAGAAACCTAAAATATTGAAGCAATTCTTGAAAGGGAAGGATTGAGTTTTGTAAAATTTAATTCTCTGATATTTATTTACTTTACGTTGGATTTTATTTTGTTCTTAAGTGTTCAAAAATTGAAAAAATAGCTACCCAAGCATCGTGTTATTTCGCATAATTATTTCTAGGAGTTTTTTATGCCAAATAACCCACTTAAGCCTTCGTTATGTTCAGTGTGCACTTTAATAATTTCTAATTTTTACAGATCCTGACGGCGAGTCACCCACCCTAAATACTAAGAAAGCGAATCCTCTGTTCGTTGCAGTCATCGTTCTAGCCATCCTTTTGGGACTTGCTGTCTTAGGACTTATCGGATGCTTGATAGCTTTTATTGTCTGCAAAAGGCGTCAAAAGCACCGACCAAACGACTTACACCAGGTACAACTTATTCATAGAAACATCGGATTGCAAGGCTAAGCATTTGGACAATACATATAAGCCTATTCTACATCAAATGCAAACTAAATGCAATGTGAAAACGATAGCACCCAGTCAGCTTGATAATTATTGTTGAAATGGCATCAACATAGTGACATTGGAATGATGCACACGCATACTGTGGCAGTAAAACAGAAAATCTTAGATCTAATGTCTAAACTGCTTTTAAACCTCACTGCTGGGCATATGTTCAGCATAATGTTTGCTTTACACTGGCGTTTAATTTTAATTGGCTGCTTTACAAGTGTCACTTATATTGTTTTGCCGCTAACACTCATTAATTAATTGGTATCTGTGAACATTCTGAGCACAGCACATTATATGTGCTGTTCTAAAAACTAGAACTTGATGATCACTTTTATGACTGTATTCTGTTTTATGTGATAGCAGCAACCGCCAACAGCTCGGCCTTCTAACCCAAAAGGAATCGACTTACAAACAACCGAACACGATACAAATAATCACTGTGAAGCAACGATGAATCCCTCAAACGATAACGGCTATTACACATCACTCAAGGAACTTCCTCCACAGACTGAGGTTAGACATTAAATCATTGTTTACAGACTATAGTGGTAGCATGCTATCAGACATCCTCTATTTTGCTATACTATTCGACCGTAAGCGTTTGTTGTCTTTTTGAAAGTTTTCTTGTAGTATGGCTATTTAAATGTACAGTTGCGAGATTACGATTCTGAAACGTTTGCCTTCTTAAGGTAGGAACTGTCTTATATACCAAGCAGATGACCCTTTGAGGTGGACCAGGAGGGAAAGTCTGCTATTCATTGCTAAGAGTAGTCTTCTGGCGAGATGCACGTTGTATGGTGTAACTGCAACGGAAAAGCTAAATATAGAGGAAGGCGAATACTGTTTACTCACATACGACTGAGGTTCTAGAATAACATGTTTTGTGCTAATGTTTGCTACTAGAGCTCTAAAGTCAATATGAATGTGTAAATAGCCAGACACATGAACCGAGCTGTATGCGTTTATAAGAAGCCCAATGTAATAGATCTGCATCATTTAAAGGTTTAATCTATGGTCTGTATATGATACCTGGCATCATTGATGTCGTCATAAAACATATGTAAACACTGACTGTTATTAAATGAATACGGACAAACATGTAGCTGGGACACGAACCTAATATTAAGCGTAGCAAAATTCAACGTAAGTGGTCTTGGACTATTTATTGGTTTTATAATCGATATGCTCTGTATTTGATAACGTGACATTCATTGATGCGATTGCTTTAGTTTCTGGTGGCTTAAGAGCTTCTGATATAGAGCCACAATTCATGCACCGATGAGCTGATTGTTCGTTATCTTGTTTATGTTAAATCAGGAAAATCGTTACTGATAAAAAATTCGACATCATAATTTGAAAGAAGACTGAGAAATGTACCAGGAACAAGAAGGAGAAGAAAGTTATTTTTGAAATGGCTTTTCTTGTGCGTGTTTTTATTATATAACTGTCGGCGATTACAGATTACTTTTACAACGAAAACTACCTAGAACAATTGGATAAATTAGCTTCATAGTACGATGATTATTCCGAAGCAGAAAATGTGACTTAATTATATGCCTAGTCTAGCTTGGTTTTGCAGTTAAAAAACCGACGTAGAAAACTGATATGAGTCTACTTATTATTTATCGTATTTATCGATATTATTCACCCCTCAAATTTGCACTTCTTTGTGACCTTACTCGTTAAAAATTATCGTAAAATAATACAATAATGATGATGATGATCATGATGATGATGATGGTGATGATGACGATAATGATGACGATAATGATAATGATAATAATGATAATTATAATGAAAATGATAACATATTGTTAATGGCTAAAAAATTGAACAAAATTGCACTTGAAATGTTGTGGCAGTCTGGAGTTGAAAGTTTACAGTTGAAAGTTTATAATAATTACATGTTCTAAGTACCACTTAACTTTAGCGCATAGCATTAAAGTAGCAGAAGATCTAGCTCTATTTGATAAAACCCCTTAGGTTAAAAACATTATGCTTGCACTAAGCCAAGCACAATTTCGGAAAACTACTCATATACTGTGACTGCAGTATATGAGTAGTTTTCCATCTGTACCCCAGACTGTTGCTGGATCTATTACGACACAATTGGATCAACCAGCTATCCAGGACTCGACGAGTAAGATGTCCACTGCGATGATGCTATGATGAACCGACCACTACGTAATCACTTTTCCAGCGTATCGCCTCAGCATACCTGAACTAAGCATAACCGAACCAGCAGGTGATCAACAATATCAGTTGGGCTCTCAGGTTTGTATACAAGCACACCCTAGTGACCCTAGTTTGTATACAAGCACACCCTAGTGACCCTACCTCAGTTAGAAGGACGTGGGTATATTTAGCATAGCAAAAACAGACGTATTACTTCAGTACTTCCCCCGTTGGGCGTAAAATAGCTTTGCCATGTTCAACCCTAGATATGTATTCATTTCATGTAGGATGAGGTATACATAAGATCGAAATCAGCTGCACTGGCAGCCAAAATGAGTGATAAAATAGTCGACGCTAAACCTGGTGCATATGAATGTGTGCATCTAGCCGTGGCAGCTTTACGCCATACCTAAGACAGGTAGCAGAACCACGCATGCAATATGCACACACACAACAACACACACACACACACACATATTTTGCCGCGAGCTGAAATTCATGTAAATTCATGTAAAGAAAGAATCCAACTAGGCTTATATGGAACTGTGCTATAAAATCTCTTAAACGACAGCGTTGCATTACGTTATTTGGCTATTTATATAGCGCCACTCCGAATCTCATAAAGGTTGTATTTGTGCTTTGTTTAAGATGATGTGTCTAAAGACAATCTAGATGACTAGGATTATTTTGTGTTGTTTGTATAAATTATAATATTTAACGATGCATGCTTTATTTGTCATGTATGACGTATTATGACTGGTATGACAGATGTATTCCGAATACCAGCAACAACATTAGCTCTTTCGGAACCCGGACCAAGTTCTCAGAATGCAATTTCTGAATGTGTATGTCTGTGTTTGTCTGGCATCTCTCCTATCTCGGGTTAAAGCTTCCATTTTCTATTTGGTACACACTGTATCCTTTGGCTTTCTGTTTTACAAACAAGGAATTGACCTGATTATAGGTAGATGTTAATTAGCCAACGATTGATGTTGCCTTTTGTAATATTATTATAATGGCGCTACAGAAGTTTCAAAATTATATTAGAAAGCAAGCAGTTTCTTCTCACTCTGTATTTATATATCGCGTCTTAAGAAACTGGCAAAGGCAGGTTTTATATACCTGTACCTCTAACTTTGTCAACTATTCATATCGCGTATCGGTTACAGTGAATCATAACAGAAAAATCATAGACATAAACCCTTTTATGAGTCTTTAGTCATGCCTTTGTGTAAGTCGTTATATTTCAAGAAAGTCTTTGAAGACGCACGTGAATGATGTTGGAAAATCTCGACACCTCCCTTACGGCTGAATAGGAAGGAATAAACTGAAATTGAACCACATATCTACAAAATGCTAGGCGTACAACTCAGCGCTTTCAGACAGGTTGTCCAGCGTATGAATTGTGCCCGCATTTAACCATCATTCAATATTTCATTTTTTTCCACAACCTATAGGAAGCTCACGTTTCAGATTACTGTTGTTTTAATTATATCTCCTTGGCACAGATTTAGTATCTATGTGTAATTTAAAGGTAAAGCTGTAGGCTTTTTACTGTAATTTACTCTAGATCAGATATATGGAAATAAAGGCAACTAACTTATATGTAATTTACATCTTTTCATCAGTGGGGTTTGGAATAACAATTCTTATTTCTTCTAACTTTTGCATAATTATTTCATTTCTTGATTAAAATCTAAATTTAGGGACATATTTTATCAGTACACATGATGGAAAGATAGGGTGGTTTCACATAACTTTGGTAACTTCTTTCAGAGGAACGACTGATGCCTTATGATATTAGACACATTCGTTAATGAGAGGTCTGACACAGAAGAACTAGCGATATCTTATTGGTTTTTCTCTCAGCTTCTGCATTAAAATTTTTAATCTTTTGCATGATGAAGACTGTGGAGTTTGTCTGTTTATCTTTATGGTCTCTGAGGTTAAACCATGGACTTAGATTGCTGCCAATTAGGTATATCATTTCCGCTCGCTGAGGCTATCTCAAAAGTAAAGTTAGAAAAGAGATTCAACAAGGATGACGACCATGTTTCAGACTAATATGTCTTTATGAATGCTGGTGCACGATGCAACATATATGTTAAGACGTTTAGCAAATGCTAAAGATAACATAACAAGTGTTAAGTGGTTCATAAGACATTTAATCAGTGTTAGAACCACCAAAATATGTAGGTCCTATTATGGTGTCAATATAGCAATAGCTCATACACCGCAGTTTATTCACAAGCCCTACGGCACGTAATACACAGCCAACTCGCTCACAATCCAGAACATAATTTATAAAAGGGTAGACGTTAGCATATAATAGAACCATGGGCGGATAAGGCATGTGCAGTCAAGCATTATGAATTCGCCCTCACTTTAAAACTACTGTACAACGACCAATTCGCTGAGAACTTATGAATAGTCTTATTATGCCCAAAATGTTTGAAATCGTGCAGGTATAGGTTAACAGGTTTGAGGGTGTGTGCCTCATTGCTATTACGCTTTATCAGTCGAAATATGTGGACATATACTTCTCAAGTAGCCTTATTAAGTTAGTAACACTTGAAATGTAACCAAATATTTGCTAGGTGTTTGTGTGGCTCACTCGTAGCTTAGTACAGATTTAGAAGTTGAGAATCTTTTTGGCCAGGGAAACCAATCAGTAATTATAAAATCAGCCTGATCTTGTAAGTGTAAATTATGAATCCTAAAGGGTTAACAACAGCTTTGGCTTTGTCATATATTCTTAAGACGTGTCTTCTAGATCAAACGCTTGTAATGTACCGTTCCCATCAGTGTTAGAACCATGATTAGATTTCTTTTGTAACGTTGAAGCTCTAACAGAACGCTCAAGAAATGACCTCGCATTACTGGGATGTATAAGGAGTGCTCATATGAGAACAAATATAGGCTTCCTATGCACAGATTGACAAGACGCCCGAGCCTCTATTGTGTAGGAAGATGGTAGATTCGCTAGAATACTGCGTCTGTAATCCAAAGATTACGGGGAACGATCCTACGGTGCGGTCTTCCTGTAACAACCCTGGACAAGTTGTTCGTGCTAACGTGTTTCGCGCCTCATGAATAATGATCTTGAGTTCATTCTAAGCGCAATTAATTTCATCCACTGCCAAAGGCGCTACAAGTGTCATTGCGCTAGTAAAATCTGAATAAATAACAAAAAGAGATTATTTGGCCAAAGATATGTAAGGCTCATCGTATGTATTAAATGCTTCAGTTTATAAGTGTTATGAAAAATCTGTATGTCTGCCAGCATGCATTCAATAATACTGACAGAATTTAAAGAACTAGGTCAAGAGGTTTATGCTTTGTGGAAAGTGTTGAAACGGGTATATTGTACTAATAACACTGGATCACACGAAAACGTTTTTCGCCTGCTACTAGGCATTTGTTATGTGTACTACACTAAATCGAATCTGCTGATTCCAAATCTGAAGTCAGATTTTGTGTAGCACGTCAGGATCTTAAGATATGCAGCATACATGCTAATAATTATGCAAACTCTTGACAGAACTAGTATTTCCTTATAACTGTGTAATTATGCAAACTCAGAGTATTCATAACAAGAAACAAAATGTTATTCTTTTATAACTTGAAATTAAAATATGTTTTAAAATGTAATATAAATATATGTATGTTACTCAGATGAAAGCATACATTTCGAAATTTTGTCTCTAGCTTAACTCTATACGAATTCAAAAGTGCTTTAGACACTTGCTCTTGCGCTTGTGAGTGACCGCTGTTGCCCGCTGCAGAAACCAGCAGTAATCGCCCATCATGTTGGAATTGCAGTGGCCCTGATTCTTGCTTCAAAGGTGGAGATGTCTTGATGGAATCTCTCTCCATGCTCATCGCTTACATCACCCAAGTTTGGTGGGAAAAAATCCAGATGGGAATGTAAGAAATGTATGTTTAGTGACATCCGGCAGCCGAGTTGCTTATATGCTGTTAGCATGTTGCTAACGAGTTCAGCATAGTTCTCAGCTCGGTGATTCCCAAGGAAGTTTTGCACCACCAACGTACATGCATCCCAAGCGGCAAATTCCAGTGGGTTGAGCTTGGTTCTAAATACAGTATCACGCATTAGTTCGCGGATTTCTGGCCCAATAAAAATTCCAGCCTTTAGCTTAGCATCAGTTTTGACGGCTCCAAATTTATCTCTCAGATACTGGAAGCATTGTCCAGTACGATCCATTGCCACTACGAAATTCCTCATGAGGGCCAGTTTAATGTGAAGTGGTGGTAAGTACACTTTAAATGGATCAACCAATGGTTCGTGTTGCACGTTGTGCCGACCAACAATGTGCTCAGATCTAGGAGGCCACAGTTTCACTTTGTAATGGTTGCTGTCATCACGACTGTTCCACAAGCACAAAAAGCACATATGTTTTCTGTACCCCTGCTGTAGGCCTAGAATAAGTGCTACCACTTTGAGGTCCGCACAGATGTTCCATTTGTGGTCTGAGTAGTTGATCACTTTCAAAATGAGTTTCATTGAATCATATGTCTCTTTGAGGCCTACAGCGTGGGCTATAGGAACAGACGGCTTTTCGTTACCATTGTGCACCAACACAGCTTTCAAGCTCGCTTGGCTGGAATCTATGAACAGTCTCCACTGATCAGGAACGTATTCGCAACCTAAATTCAGCATGAGACCGTTCACGTCAGTACAGAAACAGATATCATTTTCCAGTTTGTAATATGTAGCTAACTGTTTGTGACGATAACGGAAGTGTGATGTTGTGGTACCTTTTTGAAGCAAGTTCCACTCCCCTAGTCTGGAGGCTAACAGTTCAGATTTCTCCTTTGACAAAGATAGGTCCCTCACCAGATCATCTAACTCACCTTGCATTATCAAATGCGGCCTACCCTCTTCCAAATCTTGATCACTGGATTCATAAACAGTAACGTCATCTTCTGTATTACCATCAGAACTGTCCGTTTCATCAGCACCCGCAGCTGGCGGAAATGGTACTGGATTCTCTTCATCATGCGGCACTGGCTTTAGAGCGGACTCGCAATCAGGATAAACGATTTAGACTTATTTTTCTTTGAAAATCCAGCAACTTTAGTAATGCAGAAATAACAGTCTGCATGATGATTTCTTGGCTCGCGCCACACCATAGGCACAGCAAACGGCATTGAATTCCTTTTGCCATTCAGCCACTGTGTAAGCCCAGAGTAGCACACGGTGCAGCAGACATGAGGTGCCCAACTTTTATCCTGGTCTCCGATTTCACATCCAAAATAATACTTGTAAGCAATCATCACTCTCTTAATTAACTTCTTGCGCTGGTCACAAAGAGTATATTTACCACAAACATAGCAAAAATTGTCTGGATGGTTAACACAGCCTCGCCTATTCATTTCAAAATTAAATCTCACACACTAGCTACAGCTATATAAGAAAACTTCACCTTCGTTCTACGCAATCTCGCCTTATATACTGGTATTGATGCTGACGTCAGCTCGCTGACATGCCCAATCATGTCTAGCGACTGCTGCAGGCTTGCTGTTAGGAATATTTCAGGCGACACTTGCAGGCATGCACGTATCACTGGCAGCAATCGTGGAGACACATACAACAGAATGTACAGACATAACCGAAAACGAGTCCTTACGTCATTACTTGAATGCATGCATAACTTAAAATCTAGACGTGCTGCGCAGATTCTGACTTCATATTTGGAATCAGCACATTTGAATCAATATAAGGCACATGCATTACTTTCAGTAGCAAAATCGTGTAATAATGCATGAAATACGTACGTTTTTCATATATTTATGCTAACTGAACAAGTTATAAAGGCTGATTCATTGTTTGCTTCACATTCATATTCAAATATGTAATCTTTGTAATGTCACAACTGCTTGAGTAAGAAGAACCAGAAAGAAATTTTTCATATTGCGCGTCTACTGTGAGTTCAGCTTCAGTGCCCAACAAAGTCATGGTTAATAGCCGCTCATTCTATGTGCACCTATATCATCAACAGTTCTCAAAGGCGTGGATCGGCAGTTGGTAAATCTTTTGACTTTCCTAAAGTAGTACAGTAGAAAGTCTTATTTGATTCATTGCAGACGGATCTTGAGAGACATTTTAACCAAAGTAAGTAGTCAGACATTAATATGAATTTTATTTCTTATTCATATCTTAACATAATTTAGGGTAGTGAGAGCGCTTTTGAGAACTTTTTAGAAGTCGCTGTGTAAATATTTAATTACTTGCATTACGATAAATTACTATTATTATTACTATCAATATCATTATTATCAATATTATTAATAATTAATTATTGACGTTATTATCATCATCATTATAAGTATTATTATTATCAATATTATTATCATTATTTATTTTTATTATTATTACTAGTATCATCATTATTAACATTATTCTTTTGCCCGAGGTACCTATGATCTCTCAGGACTAACAATAGAAAAGCCCAGTAAATATAAAATGCCTGGGTTGGCTTAATCTTGTCAAGCTATTATTTACAATTTTCCTATTATGCTATTTAGTTTATGGCCTGATGCTATTAAAATATATAGCTATACAGCGAATAGTTAATTACTAAGATTTAAAGTACGTTACAATACTTAAACTAATAGCGATCACATCATAAGGTGTGATATCTTGTACATAGATGCTATCTCAGCCAGCAATCAACATTAAGGAATTATATAGTACTATAATTGTTAGATTGTGTATGACTGCTGGATAATTGCAGTAGCAAAGTCTGAAATGGTTCATTGTCATATGTTTAATTATGTCGGGCTGTACCTAATTAATAATCATTGTTAAACTGTTAGCTTTATTACCTTAACACGCATCAATATTTTACTGTTAGGCTGCGACATGCTAATGTCATTGTACACTAAAATATGGATCATAGAACTCTAACAATTAAATTTGTCAATAATTAATTTAAAAATCAGCATCATGTAACAAATAAGATTTAGATATTTCATTGCTATACGTCCATCGACCTATGTTCGCATAGGAGACGTATTTTTGGAAGAAGATCCAAGTGTTGTAAAGCCAACTCTGTTAATAACATAAAATAAGCATTAAAACTCTGAATTAAATGTGTGTCAATATTCTAGCAACTAAATGACAAGAAAACTTAAAGTCACCCATTGCAACACTTGTTTACAAGTCTCTGTGGAGCTTTCTCAAAGCGTCTTTCTGAGGATCTTTCCGATGACGCGCAAAAGCAACCACAGCACTCCAACACCACTGAAGAAAGACAAATGTTTTTACTGTCAGCATCCTGTAAAATCACTTTCTTATAAGCTCCATAACTGCTTATTCAAACACTGCTTGTTTATTATCAGGTGACAGTTTACTCATTCAGAATGAATTCTTTGATCCTTTGTTTCATTCTGGTCCATTGTGTGACCCGTGTTTTTTCAGGTGAGTTCTCAGCGTTGAATATTGCTCTATACTCTCTTAGGTTTTCGTGGATAACAGTGGGGTCTAACATGCATTGCACCTTTAAGAATTACCAGTCGACGCAACTGAATGTGATATAAAAATTCATTGGCACGAAAGACAAATGTAACTGAAATCAAACTATAATTAAGTAATTTAACTCTTAACTTGCATCATTTCAATCAATAATCCAATTAGAAAGGCTGATTCTGGAAATTTAACACAGTTTGAGAGGCCAAGAGGTTGAACACAAAGGGCGTAGGTAACCAGCTTTCTGTCAACAGTTAAAACCCACTGTATAAACTTTTATAAATTATTGAAAACACATGCAAATACTTTTTAACAACCATATGCTAACAAAAAAGTAGCCAACGCCATCTTTTAGATGTAAAAGAGCGGAGGACAATCTTGAAACATGACTATTAAATTTCCAAGTGTGTTTAAAAAGTTGCATTTTCTATATGGTAGTAACAATATCGACACCTGCCATGCAACGAAAGAGTACAGGAGAAAGCTGCACATTTCGGTGGAATGTCACAGGAAAGTTTACAAATTACACTATCAAAATTCTTTCAACTGGAAGTCCTACAACTTTGGGTTCAAACACCAACCATTCTTTCAACAGCAATAAAGGCGTCATCACACTTTTCATATGGAATATACAGACGTCAAATGCTGGACATTATTCCTTGTCAATCAGCTCAGGACCCTTGACTGAAGAGAACTCGGTTGCCGTGCTTTTTGTATACGGTCAGTATAATTATGTTCAGTAATAAGCTACAAGAATAATAAATTGATTTTTCAACGCCTTTGTTTTAAGTATTTCCGCATTTGTGCGCAAAGAGGGGTAAGCTCAAATGATGGTTTTTGTGAAACAGAAAGACATATTATAGACTCTGATTCAAAATCTAATATGAACCCTCTGATCTTAGCCGATTTCACTGATCGAATTTGAACTATCTACTTTAATTTAACCTAATGTTATCTTGCTTCATCTAAAAGAATCTTATATGATCTAACCGTACATAAAAAGATATTTTATATTTTTATTTTTGAAATATTTGACGACACTATGATTTGACGACACTGACTGTGTAATTAGAAACCAACATTATTCGATTTAAAATTAGTAAATAATAAATTTGCAAAAATTGCGTTCTTACATTACTTTCAGGGGCTCTTTACACTTACGCGGATCTTGTTGTTGGACGGAACCCAGCTTTTGAGGGTGATAAAATCGAATTAAATTGTTCAGTCACTTCTTATTCATTACCTGTGGCGTATCAAAATAAGCTGTACTATTACTGGAACAATATCCGGTATGGCTCTCTTCGGAACATTTCCAATGGACCTGCATTGCTGCAAAATGGCGACGTTCTTCCTGGATACAGTTTTAAGAATGATGGAAAAACTCTCGTTATTGCTTCAGCTCAGAACGCAGATGTCAACTTCTTTTGTTCAGTCCAAGAAGAAGGATCGCCTTACAAGTCTAATTATGTTCAGTCTTACTTACAGATCTATAGTAAGTATCTGTGCTTTATGATAGACTTGTTAAAGTGAGATTGTTACAAAAATTTGCCGATGTTGATAAGTAGCTTTAACTTAGTTGACAAGCCTACCGTTCCGTGCAATTTGTCACTTGACACAGGCCGTGCACGAAACTTTTTATGCATGGGCCATATGCGTATCTAGCTGAGTAATTTTCAGAGATAGTGAGTGTTGCAGTGCCACTTGAACTCCTTGTTCAGGTCCTGCTTTTACTAAATGCCTCAGATAAATGTCAAATTGCGTAACTATATTGCTTGAAAACATTTCTTCAGACTGACGCGCCAGTGCTAATTAGGCCTTCTGAAAAGTATCAGATTCAGCCGGTCTTCAACTGTGCCATATGTGCAATGGCCAATATCTCGGATTCTCGTATGTACCGGGTTTCAACGAGAGATGTTGCATTGGCTCCCTCTCTAGGCAATAACGAAATTCAAGATATCCTGCTTAGAATGATATTACTTGCTGCTACTGCCTTAGAACATATAAGAATTATGTCCAACATGAAACCAGCTGGTTTCCCGCCGTCAGTGAAAACATGCCAGTGCATAGCTGCGGTACATCACCTCGATCACATTTCTTGCTCCTGCTTACCTCCTTCTTTTTTGAAGTCTTACTGTTACATCTAAATAAAGAGGTGTATGAAAACCATTAATTAACCATAGAAACACTTTAAAGCGGAATTTTAAAGCAGATATGGATGTCACTATCATGCCAGGTGTCGAACATAGTTTGGAAGTTGATTCCAAACCATTTGTACGACAGAGAACACTGATAAGAAAGATTGTTCACGACCAGTTTAGGCAACGATGCACATCAAAGGTCACAGCACTGTAGCAAAAGACACTATATTTAGTATTTATAACTGCGAAAGATAACTTCCATTATGTCTTCTATCAAACGCTCAAAATGTGATTAGTTAACAAGTAAACCACTTCAGACGCAGTTGCATCGCAGCATTTTCAACTTAGTACGAGTTGCACCTTTGCGATGTGTAAGAAAGCCATATGAGCAGCTCTTACGATAGTCGTAAAAGGCATTATGTAAATGTTACATATTTATAGAAAAGCCCTAAAAATAGACATTTGTAAGAAAAACAATGGTTAGAGCTATTATAATGCTTATGCAATTTGTGAGCCTCGTAGAATATAAGTCAACTTTATTAATAAGCCTAGTTTGCCTTTAATCTAATACAAAAATTTATATAGCGCCGTTTTCATAATGCCCAAGGCATAATTCGTTGGCCGCTTTGCCTCTACACTGCATATTTCACCATATTCTTACACTATTACTTACATTTGCACTTAAATTCATAGGAAGGGCTTTATACCTTCCAGTGAGCCTTCATTTCTGTACTTGTGACATCTTCATTGCCAATTTTCCAGTCTGATTATTATTCTATAAGTATGTTTGAGGCTTCTGACGTTCTGTTTAATTCGTTTTAACTGGATTTGCTTGCGTTTTAGGTAAACCCTACACATATTCCTTTACTCCAGCAAGCAGAAAATTCAATGCAGCCGTTTCTTCCTCAGTATTTTTATCCTTTTATTACATCGCAAATCCTCCATTAATATCTTATACCAGTTGGAGTTTCGTAAATGCTTCAGGAGGTACAAAGGAATATCCCATGGGATACAATCTTTCCATCACAACTCTAGTTTATCTTTCATTTACACTTTACTCAGCAAACTCATACGGAAATTACTCTGTCACTTTAACCAACAGTAACGGATCAAGAACAGAAACTTTCCAAGTTCTTCCTCCAGGTAAATCTAGTCGAATCTAAAACTTAAATTCCTAACACGCTGTTGCAACGCATAAGACATCATTCGATGATCGATTCGAAATCGTAATTACTGCGACAGGAAAGTCAAGATCTGTGAGGAGAAGTGACCTTGTTCTATAAATATGATGATGGATATAGAGAATAGTGCTAAACAGGACTGTCAGCACGTTGTGAATTCAACAGCAATCCAAACAAAGCACTTCTAGATCATTTTGTTGCCGCCGGCAGGTAGTCAGTACTGGCTAGTTGCAGAAATGTTGATCAACACTGACCTGTGGTCAAATTTTGATTTTTCCGTTGTTTTCTCTATCCGATTAAGCTGTAAAATGCACAGCAAGTTTAACTTGAAATAAATTAACCCATCAAATTTCTTACTGCAATTAATTCTTCCGGGTGTGAGGATGACAAAAAGCACCGAGCAACTTTGCAGTGCCTTTTTAATTAAGACTACAGCTAAATGTAATCAGCATTACTGGCTTGTGCTTTAACGCTGTAATGAATATTTACAGCACTTCCTGACACTCCGTCGAATTTCAGTGTACAATACGTGACACACAGTCTCGTCTCGCTCCAGTGGCGCTGCATGTGGTTTAACGGCGTGCAACAAACCGTATTTGTACGACTAATGGATGTTACAAACAACGAGGAAGTAGAAACTCAAAATATTTCTCCTGCAACAAACTGTTACAATTTGGCTTATAGTACATTGTTTCAAAACAACATTCAACCAGAGACAGATTACGAGGCGAGCATCTGGTCAATCAACACACTTGGTTCCAGTGATGTCGTCAAGTTGGTGGGTGTCAGAACTCCTAAAAGGCTCATCTTTGATACTTCTTCCGCTAACATAGCACTTATGGAAACCCAAGCTACAATCAATTTTCACATAACGGATTCCCCTAAAGCTATAATACGGTTAAATGTAACTTGTTGCGTTGAGATAACGACTCAATGCAATAATAAATCGTACATCATAGCCAACACAGACAACCAAATTGTATATGACATATTACCAACTGGAAATGAATATGTTTTCGACTTCAACGTGTATGATACTGACGGCTACACCTACATATACACTCTGGCGATTGAGAAAGGAGTGCAAGTGTCAAGAACAGATGGTAAGTGTACTGCCATAAAAAACATGGTTACATAACTATCAAACGTTCAGTAATCATTCACATAAGCTAAACATAAATGTTTGAAAGAAATAAATGAGGCCTACGTTAAGCAAAAGTAGCCCAACTTAAGAATTAAATTATTAGAAAAATAAATAACTTCTTAGTCTCTCTTTGCCTGCTTTCCGTAAGCGCCTGCAAAACATTCTTTCGTCATGTTTTGTGATGTTTGGTCGGAAAAACCTCTGAAAATTTTCTCCGGAAGTGGTGCCATATAATTTTGTGATTACAATTACATATTACAACAGAAATTGTATGGAAACTTACCAGGAATTACCAATTTAAAAGCTTTTTATATGAAGATATTGTCATCGGTTTTTGACATATTTTGATGCACGTCACCTGAATTATTGATTGTATGGGCTTCGTAGATCCGACGAACAGTGCATGTGAGAGAAACACCGAGAAAGGAAATCCTCTGCTCGTCGCAGTCATTGTTCTGGCCGTCCTTTTGGGAATCGCTGTCCTGGCCTTGATCGGCTGTCTAATCGCTTTTCTTGCCTTCAAATGTCGTCAGGAATCATCTCAGGTCTATAACTTTTTGATAAGTCAGAACTCTAAGCAGAGCTGGGAACGTAAAAATGACTAAGTCTTGATTTTAATAAATACTCGCAAAAATTAATGTCAAAACATACTCTTGACTCTTGGCCATACCTATGACTCCTTGCCCCTAAACTGGTGTAATAAAGAACATCGTATATGCATATACATATATATATATATATCACCAAACAGTCATAGATGAAGCACAATGTGACAATAGCAATCCAACAACCAGGTATTTACTGTGAAGGTCAAGTACAGTCATATATGGAGATTTGAGCGCTCGCCTTGGGACGTTGAGTATGCGAGTTCGAGCCTCCTTGAGACGGTTACTGTGTAGGAATCATGAGCAAATCCTTCACCTACACATATATTGTTTAAGACTATCAGTTGATGCTTTGTCATTAGATAGTCGCTCTATGCATACAGAAATAATAATAATTGATAATTATAATAACAACAACAGCAATAATAATAATAATAATAGTGATAATAACAATGTGGAAGAAAATTATGCTGATGAGGATGAGAAGGACGAAGAGAAAAAGAAGCGGCAGAAGACGATGTTGGTGGGGGTGCGCCGTTAGCGGTAAAGAAAAAAGGTAAGGGTAATACATTTATTTTGTTCACATGCCTCCAATTAAGCAACTGGAAAAATGTGGTCCCGATGTCGAAAAACTGTTTGGCTAATGCGCAAACACGACGCCAACAATCCAACGACAGGACACCTTTTATACCCGTCCAAATTTCGTTGGTGCTCATTTCCCGGCCAATAAATAAACAATTACTGTCTGAGCGGTCACCAAGATGCGTGTTACCCCATTAGAACCAGGCTCAATATCTAACAACTAACAATAAAACTTCTAGTAATGGTGGCGTTGGTGGTGGTGATAGCTGTGTGCGTACAATGGTTTTCTGTTTCAATAGCAATCCGTAGGAGCTCTGCATAGGAACCAATCACCTAAAGCAAGAAAAGAAGAGACATCCATTGATCCAGAAGATAACTATGAGCAAATGAACATGGATTCGCCGAGGGATGACAATTTCTACTCACCGCTGGATGGAACGGTGGACAAACCTGGAACATTTTGAAATATCGTCACCTAGACATTCGCGATGAAGGTGAAATAAGAGACAATAAGGTGAAAAAGAAAAAGGAGTTGGTGATGGCGTTCTTGATAACGATGATGACGATGATGATGATGATGATTTTTGCATTGGTGTTGATGTTCATGGTGTTAGGGCAGCGGTGTTAAAAGGGAAGAAGAATGCCATGTTGATGAAGTAGAAGACGATGACGATGATGATAAATAAAAGAAGGAAATCGAGATGAAAGAGCAAGAAGGGGGAAGATGGAAGGCTGTGACAAAACAGGGTGAAAAAAGAGCAGAAGAGGATTATAAAGAATAAAGAAGCGGTGGAACAGGACAAGAAAAGAGGAAAGCATTTTAGACGGTATTCATAATAGAATACCGTCAGCTTCAGTAGGTCTTCAACTCTGCCCCGACTTCTTGCCAATCTGCAGAAGCTCCATCATATATCGCATTATTCAAGGGAAACATTTCACTGGGTTTCTGTCGAGAAGCGAATAAAGGTCAAGACTCTCCTCGGACTGGCCTCGTTGGTCGTTCGCACAGTACTGACATACATTAGGGCGCTCTGTGGTCTAGTCTCGAGTCAGCCGAGTCGGCGATCGTTGTCCTCTGCTGTCCGTCGAGATATGCAGGCGCCGCCCTTCCGCATATCACCTCGAGCCTACCCGACCCTCTCCAGTGTGAAAACCTTTCACTGGAACGCTGCACAACCGTACTTAACATTTGTTAAGCAAACATTTTCAAACTGCCTTGAAACGCATTTATTTAGATAAGTCTTTTTGCGGTATTTCGTAAGGTACTTAAAAGGCACTGTATTTAGTATCTTCATACATCTTTTCATACATATATACATGCATACATGCATGCATACATACACACGTACATAAACACATGCAACTATACATATATACATACATGCATTCGTACATTCATACATACAGTCATACATGAATGTGTACATATATTCATTCAAACATACATACTTACATACATACATACATTTTGTTGTATTTTCTGCTTACCAGAGAAATCATTACCATTGAGACTCCAATTGATTCGACGAGGAACAGGAAACAATTCCATTCCGAAGAGAATAACAAAGAGGAGAGGCTGACAGAGGACAAACAAGTTTTGCTGTGCTTTAGTTTTAACGCAAATTGAGTTTTATAAGATTTTATTTTGTGGGTTTAATTGAGCTCGAATAATTAAATGATATAAATATTCCGTAACAATTAACTTATTGGTGGCTATTATGTCAGTGACTCTTATCTTAGTATGCCGCATGTTGATCGGATTTTGTTGCTTATATTGTGCTTAACTTACTCTCGACTTTCATCCATGACATTGAAATGGGAACATACTTTAATTTAAAATTATTTTAACACATAAGTTTTAAGTTGCAGGTTAAAATCTACCGACTAATTTGCAATATTTAGGGGAATTTTACTTCCCGTGCGTATGATGTATTGCTATGCTACAGGCGGATTTGATAAAATCATCATGGGAACTTTATGCAACGTGACTATTACGATGCTTACCGTTGTGTCTAGTTATTATTTCTGCATTTATTAAGCGACACTATCTGATGACTAAGCATCAGTCGATGACTCAAAGCAACTGTGAGCGAAGGTCTTGCCCAAGATCCCTACCCCAGTTACGGGAATGAGTAACAGTCTTCAGTTAATACTAATAATATTACAATTGATATAAATAGAACTTTGGTCACAAGTGGAGAGATAGCGTGAGTTTTCTGGTTCTTTTGCAGTTTTTCATATGTGTTTCTATAGTTTTTATTTGTTTTTAGTTTTAATTGTGTTATCTGTCCGCTTTTTGTGAAATAAAGTATCTATATTATTTAAAATGAGTTAAAAGGTGGCTAAAGTAATGAGTCAAGACAATCGACTCATGGCTCTGTTCTGATCTTTTACCATTTAACCATGTGCGTGACAATGGGTATTGTTTCAAACAATGTAAAAGTTATGATTATTTATAATATGTAATTCATTAAACAAAATGACTATATATATGTTTATATGAATATATGTTTGTACATATATATGTATGTATCAAGACACTTAATATAGCGCCTTTTAAATGCTTTTCTAAAGGGCTTCAAGGATGATTGATCCAAGAGAGTGCGCTTGAAATAAGCTTGAAAAAAGAGGCAAATGCCACATTACGTGAAACAATGCAAGATTGCATGAAGGTAGTATGTCATGTGTGAGTTTCATTAAATGCATAATTTATACAGTATAAGTCGACATCAATCCCTATTCTTTCGTCTCCTCTATAGAATCCTTCACCTTCCCAAATGCATCAGAGCCTTTACAAACATCTAATGAACTTTTATTGCCTTTTAACGAATTAAACTTAGGCAAATGCCCGAATATTCAGTAAACTTAGCCACTAGGCCTATTGCGCCTTTGTCGAAAAGTTTTCGATGGCGTGCCAGACCACGTGCCACCGTAACAATTTATTCACGGAAGCATTTTATCTACGACAAATACTGAAGACATAGGCCTACTTAACATAGTAGTTCCAGCTAAAAGCGATACACCTTTGAGGACTAATATTGTTACAGGCGTATAACGATTCAAAAATTACTACATCTTACCTCTTCGATATAAATTTTGTCGAGTTTACATAAGATTAAATGGCAGTGTTGCTTTTACACTGCTGGGTAGGTGGAACTTCGTTTTATAATAACTGTTTGGAAAGATGGGATGTTAGGAGAGTTGCGAGTTGAGTGCGCCCTTCAGTGAGAATGAACATTTTAGGGGTGCCCTGTTGGTAAAGCAATTGGACAGTTCGGTTAACATTGCAACATCGAAGCAAGTAGAACTTGAATAAATTAAATAATATCAAAACTTCGTCTATATTGTTGTCTCTTTGACCGTTGGTGCATTTTGCATGATATATTTATATGTAAAGATGTTCTACTCTTCTAAAACAACTCTTCAACATATTCAACAACTCGTTATTAAAACGCGACACTATCAGAAGGCAGACTTTGCACACAGTGTCAATATGTTTCCAATTTACTTTAACCTATAATAACTAATCGAAATTGTAATCGTAAACTGCGGATTTTTACAGCGCCCAACGAAAGCTACGTCGCGGGAACCAGCTTATTCACAGGATCTCAGTGAAAACAAAATCGATGGGCAAGAAGAATGGTTTGGTTCCAGGTCAAAATCTAATTGTCAGGCAGGCAGGTGGTCAGACGGCTACAGTAGGTGTGTTTGGAATTGTATCTGGGGTTTACGTGGCGCAGAACACATTTAATCGGTGTTTGAACCACTAAAATATACGTCCAATTTGATATCAACTTAACAAATCATTCACTGAGCCTTAGCTTATTCATGGCCTCTACCGCATACAATGCACAGCCCGTGCACTCACGATCCAGAACATAAATTCTGCAGCAGGTCAACATTCGCATAAACTAGGACTATGGGCGGATAAGATAAAATTATATGCTGTCTGCCATAAAAATTCGCCGAAACTTTATAATCAGTTTTATAACGTTTTATTTGCAAACGTGCATGTATAGGTTTACAGGCCTAAGGGTTTGTGCCTCGTTGCTATTACCCTTTACCTGTCGAATAACTTGAACATAAACTTCTCAACTATCCTTACGTTAGCTACACTTAGTATGCAAACATTTTTGTTGGCAATTTTGTGACTCACTCGTGGCTTAATACAGTTTTAAAGGGGCAGAGAAAACCATTCAGTAAGTTTGAAATCAACCTGGGGTAAATTACGAATCCTACGGGGTAATAACCATGGACAAGTTGTTTGCCACACTTGTTTGGCGCCTCATACATAATGACCTTGCGAGCGCTATAAAAGCAATTGATTTTGCCCTATGCTAAAATGCCCTAGATTTCATTTCGCTAGTAAAATCTGAATATAGTAAACAACGACGGGAGCTTCTCGCCCTCTCCCCCTCCCTCTTCCGTAAGCACTTGAAGACTGTATTATTCCCCAGTTCTGGGACGATGAGCCGGGACCGCCTCTGATGAGGTTACCTTGAAGCGGTGCTTTACAAGTTTACGATTATTATCACGATTACGATTACGAAAAACAAATTGTTTGGTCAAGTATATTTAAGACTCACTGCTTGAATTAAATGCTTCGGTTGTTATAAATGTTAGGGAAATCTGCTTGTCTGCTAGCTTGCATTCAATGATGCTGCTAGAATTCAAAGGACTAGATCAAGAGGAACGAGACTTTTTGATACTAAATGAAGTGTTGCCATGCATAGATAGTAATAAAATACATTAAAGACGTACGTTTCACATAACTTTATGCTTTTTAAACAAGTTCAGTGGAATTAAAATAGTGCGTAAAGAAGTTCGCCGCACATTCAGATGCAATCTTTTGGATGTCATAACTGCTCCGATAAGAAGAGCGAGGAAGAGACTTTTTATATAGCGCTTCTACTGTCAGTTAAGCTTCAGTGCCCAACAAGTTTATGGTTAATAATCGCTCATTTTGTGTAAGCCCATATCATCAACAGCCCTCATAGGCGTTGGCCTGCGGTTAATAAATCTTCTGGCTTTCTTAAAGCAGTGCAGAAGGACAGCCTTGTTGGATGAATTACAGAGGGCATTTTAAAGACATTTTAACCAAAGTAAGTAATCACTCGTTCAGTAGCAGTAAAGGCGTGATCACTCTTTTTATATGGAACATACAGACATCAAATGCTGGACATTACTCTTTGTCAATCAGCACAGGACGCTCGACTGAAGAGAACTCGGTTGCCGTGCTTTTTGTATACGGTCAGTATATGTTTAGCAATAAACTACAAGAATAATCAACTTGATTTCTCAACGCCTTTGTTTTAATTAATGCCACAGGCACATAACTACTTGCCTAAGTATTATTTTCTGTGATATACAAAGGTAAAAGAGAGAATCGCTTTCAATTTTATTATTGTTTTTCTTATCTTAGTCGATTTTCCTGATCGAATGACAAATAACCCCTTTGATTTAACTTGCGGCACCTAATTGAATCTAATATGATCTAATTTTATACATAAAAGGTCAATTGTTTTATACGTGGAAGAGTATAATTTGACAACACTAGATTCTTATATAAATACTAGCCAACATTATTTGATTTAAGTTTAAAAGTTAAAAGATTTGCAAAAGTTAGGTTCTTACATTGTTTTCAGCCATGCTTAACTCTGACACAATTCTGGCTGTTGGACGGAATCCAGGTTTGGAAGATGATAAAGTCGAATTAAATTGTTCAGCCTATTCTTATTCGTTACCGGTAGCGTATCGAACAAAATTGTACTACTTCTGGTCCAATAGCTGGTATGGTTATCTTCGGAACACTTCCAGCCGACCTGCAGTGCTGCAAAATGGCGACGTTCTTCCTAGTTGCAGTATCAAAAATGATGGAAAAACTCATGTTATTGCTTCAGCTCAGTATACGGATACTGATTTTCGATGCGGGGCCAAGAAGAAGGATCGCCTTACAAATCTAGCTATTACAGTTTTCTCAATTTAAAAATCAATAGTGAGTATTAATGTTTTTGTATTAGAAAAGATAGCCTAAAATAAAAAATCCGTTGCTGATAAATAGCCTTTACCATTGAGCCATTAGCCCTTTCCCCATAGATTCGTCCCTTCGCATAGCCCTTCACCTTAGGCCCATGCTAATTCATTCTCAGGTCATTCCTGTTTCTCCTCGAGTGGATTTTTATATGATCCTTTTATATGTATTTATTTATTTACATGCTATTTATATAGCGTCTTTAAAGAACCTCACCAAAGCGCTAAACATGGCTATCTAACAGTTCTAAAAGGTGTGATTTAATAGTAGTCCAAAATGTTTATTGAGCTGTAACTCTGGAAAAAGGAGGTATTTTAAGAGAAAGATATTCCGAAAGGCCGGTCCAGTTCGCAGGAAAGCACGATATGTTCGCATCGTCGTACTGGAACGCGAGAATAACAAGTCCTTACAGGCCGCTGAAAGCAATGATCGTCGACCCGGCAGGATTGAGACAGATACATAGAACTCAAAAATTTCTCCAAATGTTCAAATAACCCTGGCAGAAATTTCCTCTAGCATAATCTTTTGTAAATTCGGGTTAAATAAAGTGCCGCTACGGTCTAAACATCTAAATGTTGAGATTCACACATGTATACACAAACACCCATATAAATAAACATATGTAAGTGAAACGGTGGTTAGAGTTTGTACAATGCTAAGGCAATTTTTGAGCATCGTAGGTAGAACTTACTTTGCAGCTAACATTAGCTACCACGCTATAGGCTTTTCAGTCTAAAAGCTAATCAGTCATTTTTACACCTATACTCACACAATCAGAATGTATTGCAAGGTCTTGCCAAATATCTTGACCTCGCCAAATCCAAGCATGTCTGGAACACACAATACTCTTAGGACTCTCGTTTGGAATAGGCCTCATTATATTTCGTTAATCTATTAATGTTCAACTGTTACGGAACAACTCACATGTAATTATGCCATAGCCAATACGATGCGTTTCAGCCCTGTCATTTTTATTCTCAGCATAAGACTTGCCTTTCTCAAATTGCTTATCCATCATAGACTGCCTCTCTGTCTTAGGGGACTGGTCTTCTTTATACTGAACTGATTGTAGCTTGGGTTTGGTGCGCCATCGGTTGCTGGCTTGTGCATTAAACATCGTTGCCATAGAAGCTACTAACAGATCTTATTAAATCCACCACTGTGAGCGGTATAGACTATAGAGGATTTTCTTAATTTCTAGAATTATCTTGCACATTAACGGCTTGCTTTGTTATTATCGACTTTCAGCTTTCCTTTGCCTCTATACTAATGGTTTCTTAGCTGCATTTCGCCAATTTTACGAACACTATGTTATATTTTAAGCTTTCGATTTCTTGTTTGCTCCGTTTAAATGATGCATTTATTTATGTTTTAGGTAAACCCTACACATATTCCTTTACTCCAGCAAGCAGAACATTCAATGCAGCGCTTCCTTCCTCAGTATATCTTTACTTCTATTACTTGTCAAATCCTCCATTAATGTCCTATACCAATTGGAGTTTCGTAAATGCTTCAGGAAGTACTGTGGAATATGTGGGATCCAACTCTTTGACCTACAGACAATTTTATCTTTCACTGTGGCTTGGATCAGCGTCTTCATACGGAAATTACTCAGTCACCTTAAGCAATAGTAACGGTTCAGTAACAGAAACTTTCCAAGTTCTTCCTCCAGGTAAATCTAATCGAATGAAATATCCAAATTCTTACTGTACAATGCCGTCATAGTAACACAAAAGGCATAAATTGATGGTGGCTTCTAAGGCAAACTGGATTCCGATTATTATGTTTCTTTTAATCGAAGTAGTCAAGATCTATGTAGCCCAAGAGATCTGGGCTTGGAACTCAACCGGAACATATCTGCTTCAAATATTTCTTACAAAGCGCATGAGAACACACCTGTTCCCGCGATTTAGCATTTTAGGTGCTGACAAATTCCAGAGATTACAATAAGGTTTAAGCTCTGCCTAATTAATAAGTGGTTAAAGTCAGAGAAAACTATTGGTCAGGACTGCCAACATGCGGGCTATGGATTAATTTACCCGCAGATTACTGCCTCAGTACATTAGAGCCTTGATATTCCAGACCGGTATCACCAACGTAGATCACAGCTGATATCTAACTAAACCTTGGGTTTTCCCATCTAATCTTGATCCGATTAAGCTATCATTAAGCTGCATTACACCAGCAGTGCACTGAGAGTAAATCTCGGAGTAAATTCACCCATCAAGTTTCTTACTCCAGGTAAATTCACACAAAATCTTGAACTGGTGTATGTTGAGCAGTCTGAATCATGACTATAACAGTCTCACACCTAAAGTCAACATTATTGGCTTATGTGTTACTGCTGCACTAAATATCTGTTGGCCTTGACAACCTGTATATCAATATTTGCAGGACCTCCAGACAGCCCCTCGAATTTCAGTGTACAGTATACGACACACAGTCTCGTCTCGCTTCAATGGCGCTGCATGTGGTTCAACGGCTACCAACAAACAGTCTTTGTACGGCTAATGGATGTCACAAACAACGAGGAAGTAGAAACTCAAAATATTCCTCTGGACACGTATTGCTATAAGTCCCAATATAGCACACTATTTCAAAACAACATTCAACCTGAGACAAACTACGAGGCGAGCATCTGGTCAATCAACACACTTGGCTCCAGTAATGTCGTCAAGTTGGTGGGTGTCATAACTCCTAAAAGGCTCATCTTTGATACTTCTTCCGCTAATATATCAATTATTGGAACCCAGGCTACAATCAATTTTCGCATAACGGATCCTTCTAAAGCTATAATACGGCTAAATGTAACTTGTTGCGTTGAGATAACTACTCTGTGCAGCAATAAATCGTACATCATAACCAACACCGACAACCAAATTGTATATGACATATTACCAACTGGAAGTGAATATGTATTCGACTTCAATGTGTATGATACTGACGGCTACACCTACATGTCTACATTGGCGATTGTGAAAGGAGTGCAAGTTTCAAGAACAAGAAGTGAGTCTACTGCTATAAGCCATAGTGTTTATTATTATTTTTATTACTTGTTTATTTATTATTATTATTATTTATTATTAATATTATTGTTATTTATTATTATTATTATTGTTTATTATTATTATTATTATTATTATTATTATTATTATTATTATTATTATTATTATTATTAGTCAGCTATACTTCTATTACGCTAATTTATAAATTCACCTAAAATGTGGGTAGCTGGAAAAAGATAAGTCTTCAAATAGTTCACGAAATGAAATATGAGAAACAGAAGGGTTCTTCAAAGCTGCTGGTTATAAATTCGATAGATGTGGACCAATATGTGAAAAGGCTTCGATAGCAAACGTCTTTTTAAGGGATAAATTGTAGGCCAGAGGAAGCTGATCTTAGGTTTTTTCTGGTGGGAATCGGTGTGAGTGGAATGCAAAAGTCAGCGAGGTAACTCGAAGCTAAATCATAAAGCGCCTTGTAGGAAAGTACAGTTACTTTAAACTGGATCTCAGCTGGAAATGATTACCAGTATAAATATGACATTGAATCTGTAACCGGAGATCTTGAAGGAAGCTGAAGAACAAGGCAAACGCCTGTCATAACGTTCAGTAGTCATTGACTTAAGCCATCCATAAGTATTTATTCAAATTAAATTACATCACATTAGTAGTTTAGAATTAAACAATCAGATTATTAGAAACTGTATAACTTTAACAGCATATCAAAAAGAATGACATATTCTGAACTTATATAGGCTCGCCAGTTGGCTCAAATGATGCAGCTGTTGGTTAATAATCAATAGCCTTATGTTTTCAGAAAAATTTCCAACTTCATTTTTATGTACAAAATTACCAACCTTTTCTTACATATTTTCAGCATATTCAAAATGTTTGGGCTAAGTGGATCATTTTTACACTTAGCGCTACAGATTTTTCTTGTGCTATTTTACGTTTCAATAAAATTGGATAAATGATCATTTGGAAAATTCTTCAAAACACTAATTGGATCTTGTTTAAAGTTTAATTATGCGTTAATTGTGTCATTCTGGTTGACTTGCGTAAACTCAGTTACTGTAGATGTGGGCTATACAGATCCGACGACATACACTCCATGAGACACAAAACCCTTTCCATATAACACAACCGCCCATCCATATGGCGAGAAAGAGAATCCACTACCCGTCGCAGTCATTGTTCTTGCCGTCCTTTTGGGAGTCGCTGTCTTGGCGTTGATTGGCTGCTTGATCGGTTTTCTTGTCTGCAAATGTCGTCAGAACAACTCATATCCGGTAAATAGCTTTTTGATAGTCATGGCTCTCTTACTCGTTAGTTTAATACTCGCTAAAATGAAATTGTGTTGAAACATGGGCCCTATCCTTAACCTGAAATCCATGTTACAAAGTATAGTACGCTAGAATTCCCAACATTTGAAACAATTGTATTTCAGTCAAATAATGCAGAACCTAATATATATTTATTTATTTATATTTCACCGTACAAACATAGCTGAAGTGCAAATATCACATTTGGAATCCAAAATCCGTGCATAGACTATAAAGATTTATAAAGATCAAGTACAATGATAACTGTTTGCATATCAAATTAGAAGCAATGTGAAACCGGTTATAAATTAAGCCCCGTTGTAACCGTATGTCTCCCTTGCTATATCTAATTTAATATAATCTAGACTTCTATAGCGCCTTTATCATAATGCCCAAGGCATTAGTCATTGGTCGCTTCAAGCCGAAATCACTATCAAAATCATAATCCATTAGGGAAGCCGGGTCGAATTCTGATATGTGACGATTGAAGCGAAACACTTAATAATAATCTATAAAAATCACAGTTTATTGTATACACGTGTAAGGCATTACAACCGATATCGTTGAAGAAACTTAAGCTAAAATGTTTCCGATTCATCATGGGTGGTAATGTAACTTGTTTTCAAAACGAATGTTCATCATATATATTCTCCAACTTAATCATAATTGCACGCTGATAGATGAACCGGAAACAACGAACATAGATTACACTGGACAACAAATTTTTACAAAAGTCATGTTACTGAAATGAAATTAGTCAGTTCTTATCAATTTGTATGTGCTGAACACGAATATGACAGTGAAAATGCCGAATTGGCTCTAGTTTTTTTGTAATCTGAAATGAAGTAATTTTATATCGCACAATGCATGCCAATAGTGATACACTTACAGTTAATATTTGTAAAAACCAGGTCATAGAATAGTTCTTAGATTTTTTTGCCCCTCTCTTGTACAGCTGTTCGGGAGCATCTCTGCGGAGTGTCCAGCAGTAGTCAGCCAACATTGTAGTGGACCATTTTCCCTGGTACCTTTGCTCCATTGTTGCGATATCTTGATGAAAACGTTCGCCATGTTCGTCACTAACCATACCACAGTTGTCAGGGAAGAAATCCAGATGGGAATGAAGGAAATACATCTTCAGAGACATATTGCAGCGAAATTTCTGGTACTGCTTGAGCATGTCTTCTACTAGTTCCTTGTAGTTTTCTGCCCTAACATTCCCCAGAAAGTCTGTAGACACTAGACGAAAAGCATTCCATGCTTGTTTCGCATCACCCTCCAGCAAGTTGTTGAAGCGGTCATCTTTGAAGAGTTCTCTAATCTGAGGACCCACAAAAACTCCCTCTTTAATCTTTGCTTCGCTGAGTCGAGGGAATTTTTCATGCAGGTATCGGAAAGCTGGCGAAGTGCGGTCCATGGCTTTCACGAAGTTCTTCACCAAACCTAGTTTGATGTGAAGGGGTGGTAGTAGGATTTTGTGAGCCTCGACCAGAGCTGGGTGCTGGATATTCTTCTGTCCAACTGCCATGTTTTGTCTGGGAGTCCATTCCTTCCGCACGTAGTGCAACTCTCTTGCTCGGCTATCCCACTCACACAAGAAACACATATATTTTGTATATCCTTGCTGCAGTCCCATTAAAATGGCAACTACCTTCAAATCACCACACAGGTGCCATTTGTACCTGTTATAGTCAATGGAATGCAGTAGCTGTTTTAGGTTATCGTATGTCTCTTTCATGTGGACAGCATGCGCTAATGGAATAGATGGAAGACGGTTTCCATTGTGCAAAAGCACAGCCTTAAGACTCAGTGTTGAAGAGTCTACAAAGAGTCTCCATTCTTGTGGGTCATGAGTGATCTGTAAGGCATTCATGAGGTCGTCAATATTGGAACAGAATACCAGATTACCTTCCTTCATAAAGAAAGGTCCCAACTGCTGATGGCGCTTTCTATATGAAGTAATTGTGACATCTTCTTCTAGAAGATTCCATTGTTGGAGTCTTGATCCTAGCAATTCTGCCTTGTTTTTGGATAAGTCCAAATCACGAACAAGGTCATTTAGTTCTTCCTGTGTTATTCTGTGTGGGGTTGATGATGCACCACAGTGAAAATCGGGATCACTGCACGCTGACGGACCAGGAGAAGAACATGTCGGCTCACCCTTGTCCTCATCAGATGAATCAAGGAAAATATATTCTGCTGGAGGTTCTGGAATAGGAAGTTCATCACCATGTGGAACTGGTCTCAATGCTGACGGAATGTTTGGGTAGACTATTGTCGACTTCTTTTGCTTCGTTATTCGACCGGAAAGAGGAGGAACCAAGCAGAAGTAACAGTCATCTACGTGGTTGCTTTGCTCTCTCCACACCATGGGAACTGCAAACGGCATTGATGGTCTTTTGCCATTCAACCACTGTGAAAGCTGTGTTGTACATGTAGCACAGCATATATGCGGGGCCCATGGCTTGTCTTGGTCACCAACCTTGCATTCGAAGTAAGCATGATATGCCTTCTTGACTTGATAAGTGATACTTTTCTTCTGGTTGGCAAATGTCACTTCCCCACAAATGTAACAAAAGTTGTCCACAGTATTCACGCACTTCCGAGGCATTATTGTTCTGTATTGTATCTAAATGGATAAAGTAATAATAGTTTTATAAAACAGTAACTTAAACTGTCTCGCACAAAGTCTGTAATATTGTAAATGCTCAACCGTTCCGACTCGCTTTATATAGTACACTGCTGACGTCATCTTACGTCAGCAGCCGACTGGCTGTAGTTTTACATTGCATTAGAAAATGACGTAATCAACTGTGCATGATGTGTCCATGATGGGATTATGCAATGAGGTGGAATATTACATCATTCTAGACTTATTTAGGATATTGTCGCAGTCCTACTGCATAAATTTACATGGTGAAACATAAAAAATGAACTATATGAAATATTTTCAAAACGAGAGCCAATAAAAAAATTTATGGTTATATTCGTGTTCAGCACACCAAGATGCTACACATTAGGGCCTTTTCCAGTCAGTAACGATTTCTATGTTGACCAGTGTTATCGTTATTTGTCAGATTGTATATAATCAACTATTTGTACAGCTCCAGACTACACAGACTGTGTTACATCTGCGTACAAATTCTTTTACTCATGGCCACATTGATGTCTGCCTTTAGAATCTCTTTTTAAGATGGGTGTTATTTTCTGTTCTGGTTGCAGTCAGCAACAGCTAATCCCCCAGTGCCTAAAAGAAGTAAAGTAGACGACAGAGAGTCATCGGACTATGCCAATGCAGAGAATTACTTTAAACCAGCAGTGGACTTGAATCCGTCGAAGGGGGAATGCTTACTATAAATCGCTCGAAGAATCGTCTGACAGAGCTAAGGTTAGATATTGAAACGTAGTATGAAGCCCTAATTTAATATTTCTCAGAGTTAAAAAACGTTTATGATCTTCTAAAATAAGAAGGATCACGACAATAAACATGATGACGTAATATAAAGTTTTTGTTTTCACTGCAGTGAAAAACTGTCTGCAAATAAGCAATCATGTGACACGCAAAACTGTTCTTCATTATCGTTTTTAAACAGTTTTGTAAAATGTAAACCGGTCACAACTTTCGGGAGATTTACGAAAGACTTCTTCTATCCAATACAACATGACGCCTATTACGGAAATTTGCTAATCGGTGATTTCACCCTTTGCGATTTGTGTTCGCTCCAGAGAAATCGGTAAAAATTACGAAATCAAGACATCTGAAGAAGTAAAAAATGTACAAACTGAGATCAATCGAGAAATAGATCAAAAAGCAGTTATTACACATAATTCTGTTCTTCGCGATATTATTCTCAATTTACTCTCAATTTAAAACTAAATGATTAAAATGTAGATGATTATGCTTTTCTAGTTTTCTGAGCAATATTTGTTCATTGGATTTTCTGTAGATAATGAACTTTAACTTCATTTAGACTATCGTGCACAGCACCTCTGATTAGTTTCCAGTTATTATTACAATCGTAATTACTTTGGTTCTTTTCACGTGTTATTTCTATCTTAGTGCCGTTAAACTGATTAATGAACTTCAAAGTTTCATATTTTTAATTACTATGCTATTAGAAAACTGATAAGAAGCCAAAAAAATTTGGCAAAGCAGAAGGTACTGATATATATATATATATATATATATATATATATATATATATATATATATATATATATATATATATATATATATATATATATATATATATATATATATAATTATTTGGTATCCGTAAACCCTTCTGAAAGAAGTCGCATGTTTTATTAGTGTATATGCTGACCAGCGATTGCAGTGTAGTTTATTAAATGTCACTGAGGAACTGCTTGAGTAATTTGCGCATTCTCTAGCTATTTCGTTATCGAAAAGTCAATTCTCCACGTTTTCCATTTTGCAGGTTGCTACCCTTTCGTAATTTTCAATTATTTCAAAGTACAAGGCATTATGGTTTCCACATTCCGAGAAATGGCACGCAACGCACTTATGCTTTCGACGTGCATACGAAGACTACAGTGGAGAGATAGCCAGGCCTATGTTGAATAAAGAAGGCACTCAGATAATACATAGCCTAACAAAGTGCACAGACTGCATTGACAGTATGCCCATAGCACACTAACGATTAATCTCCCAAGCATATATACACGTAATATACAACCGTATTTGATATTCCCAACTTCCCACAATCTTAGTTGGTATCTACTTACTGGTGAAAAAGAAATGAAGAAATTCGTGTGCGCGATGTGGAGTGGTATCCAGCACTAGTAAACCGGTTCAATTTCTTTTAACCTCACTGCTCCTGCAAGCGTTATATCAACAAAACCAATAAAGTAGTCACCCTGTTGGTGACGGTGATGATGGCGGTGGCGGTATTGACGACATTTTATGTTTGGTAGCAATCCTCAGGAGCTCGGCATAAAGATCAAGGACCTAAATCGAGTAATCAAACATCTGTTGATCAAGAAAATATCTATGAGCCGGGGGATATGGATCCGAATGATATTTTCTACACAAAACTGGACGGAACTATGGACAGGCCTAAAGTAACTATTAAACTATTCCAATATAGTATGTATGCATTCACAAGAAGAAGTAAAGAGAAGTGATAATATTAATAACAACAACAACAATATTATTGAAAAGAAGACGACGACGACCACGGCGACGATGATGGTGGGTGGTGGTGGTGCTATTGTTTATGTTGGTGTTGATGGTGGAGATGTGGCGGCGGTCAAAGGGCAGAAGAAGATGACGAAAAATTCGAAGACAATGACGATCATGATCAATAAAATTAGAAAATAGTGGTGAAAAAGGAAGAAGAGGAAGATGAAAGGAGGTGAGATAACAAGGTGACGAAGAGGAAGAAGCAGAGGAAGATGAACCTAAAGAAGAAGTAGAGCAGGAAAATGAAAAGTAGGAATCTCTTAGGTAGATTGATATTAAGTAATATTTTTATTTTTTCCCTTGCTAACTAGAGAAATCGTTATCAGTGAAACTCCTACTGATTTGACGAGGAAGAGCAGACATATCCATTCCAAAGAGCATAGCAAGCAAGAAGACGTTCACATAGTGCATCCACTTTGCACTGTTTCGGTTTAAATAAAAAATTCTTTAGTTAGATATCATTTTTCAGACGTTTATTTGAGCTGAGCTGTTACCGACTGAACATTTTCTACTAAGAACTGGCTTTGGAATAACATTATAAGTAGATATATAAATAAATCTTGAGAACAAATTTTGCATCTCCAGAAATCTTTTTCTTGGTTTGGTCTTTTGATTCTGAAAACTTCACGATTTTAAAGATTTTGTGATAATCATCTACATCTACAAAACCGATCAGTAATTTTAAAATCAACCTGTTCTTATAGGAATAAACTTTGATTCTTAAGGGGTCATTATAGGCTTGGTCTTGACAAATATTATTAGTGTCTTTCAGACCAATTGCTTGTCGTGTACCGTTTCCAATCACTGACCAATACCATGCATTTCCTTGGTTGCATTTTTTTTTCAACGTTCAAGCTTTGCCAGAAAGCAAACAAGAAGAGACAGGATCCGCAATGAGGCGATACGTAAAGAACTGGGGCAGCGAGAAGATATGGTGGAAAGGATAAGGAGGAAAAGACTAACGTGGTTCGGACACGTGTCGAGGATGGAGAGCGGCAGACTACCGGCGAGGGCACTTTACCATCATGTAGAGGGAACAAGGAGCCGGGGGAGGCAGACAAAGACCTGGATGGACAATATAAAGGAAGACCTGCAGTCAAGGGGAGTGGACATCACGACAGCAGCGGGGCTGACGAAGGACAGAACAGCGTGGAGGCTTTTCGTTCAGACCTCATCGTCGGCTATAGCCTGACGGACGAGAGAAAAGAAGAAAGAAAGAAGAAATAATTTGGGGTCGGCCACTTGTTCTCCTCAATTATTGCTCATTTTCTCAAAGCATCTGGTTTTGTTTATTCTACAGTTCTTTTATGTACAGCGAGCTCTTCCTTTTCTGTTAGTTGAAACCTAACGTAGCTCCAAAACTAACATAGGCCTGGCACCCTTTAATTGCCCTGAGCTTATGATTCGGTCCATAAGCTGAAAATTTCTTCACTTGTCTTCTTTAGACTATCAGCTCCGTCTGCTTCTTCTGGAACGCATGTTGTTCATGGCTCACGTCTTGTGTTTGGCCGGCGCTCATTCACTGTTGCTGGTCCCTCAGTCTGGAACTCTCTACCTTCTCACATTTGCAACTCGCTTACTATGACTGTTTTCCGCTTCAAGCTGAAAACTTACCTCTTTCCTTCTGTTCTTGTTCCTTAATGTTTCCTGTTTCCCGGCTTCAAAGTGCACTTCCGAACTTTGTAAGGAGGGGATTATTAAATTATAGTTGTATTGCATTGTATTGTATAGTACTCGTTATGCGTTTTTCGTACTTGTCTTTTTCGCTCATCAATAAAGGCACCTGGTTTTCCACATGCTGCCCTTGCTATTTTTTGTAATTCAAACTTACATGACGCTAAAACCTCTTTCACAGTAATCTTTATCACTGTCCCTCTTTTCTGTTCACTGTCTCTCTGGTCATCGCTTCATGTCATTGTTGGAAGCAACTCCACTATTTCATTTCACTAACCTTCTAACGTTTACTTCTTTTATCTTATCCAACCGGTCGTGTCTAAAATACCCACATGTGTTTAAATAACCCGTCCTGTACCTTCATCGTCTTTCTGTTTCTCAAAATTGACACCTGGGTCCAAAACTCATCGGAATGGCCTGTCGTCAGTTTACCTTCTGCTGCTTCTTTCTGGTGACATTGAGCGAAACCCTTGTCGTTGCCGTCTTGAAACAATAAATTTCTGCCACCCTAACATCTATACTCTCCAGAATAAATCTCCCATTCTTCAAAATTACATCTTGGATCACCTAATGGATATTCTCGCTCTCAATGAAACCTGCCTCGAACCGTCGGACATACCTTCCTTCATTTCCGAGATAAAACCTCTGTCCGATACCTTTTAAAAGAGGGTGCTTTTTATTTGAACGTAGCATGTAGCTTACATTGCTGTGCATGACTAACTGCTGCCTAGACCTTCTGCACAGGCAGAGGGACAGAACCTGGGGTTTTGTAGTATAAGTCACAGAATAGGGCAACAGTGCTGAGACCAGGGACTAGCGCTGTAGAGTGAATTGATAATTACGGGCTACTTCAACATACACATAGATACCCTGAACTACACTTCACAAAAATTCCAGAATTTCCTCTCCCGCTTAGATCTTATGCAGCACGACTCATTTCCAACTTATAATGTGGGTCATACACTTGATCTCCCGATCCCGTTGTTCTGTTGACAAAACATGTTTCCTTCAAATAATTTTTCCTAATTGTGTTGCCATTACTGCTTCGGTTACTTTCCATTATAAGCCGCCTTCCACTTGTTGTTTCCTTAGTGACCCTCCTTGAAAAATGATCATTGTTTCAAAATTCAAAACTGACATCTTTTGCCTCCCTCTGTGATTGTACCCAGCACAGACAGCTACCGAACTTGTCGTCCAGCTGATTTAAACTTTTGTCTGAAATTCTGGATAAATGCATACCTGCTAAGTCAAAGAGGGTTGCTGCACACCCTTCCCAGTCACGGTATAACTCAGCTAGGTATTGCCGTTGCCAGAGGTCTGCGCAGCCGGCTTGAAAGGTGCTGGCGAAGCTTCCATTTACCTTTTCATCTCCACAAATTCAGGCGTCACTGTCGTGTTGTCCGTGAACTTGTCTCATCAACAGATCCACCTACTTGTCTCATTTGGTCTCTGAGAGCTCCTCTTCTCCATGGCTTTAATGGCAGCGTTGAACAAGATCTTACACCGCGACAAATACAATATACTACCTAGCTCCTTATCATATTCTTCCTTTTCCGAAAGGTTCCTACAGTTCTTTTCTGAGAAGATCTCGATTTAGGTTTTCCAACATTCCTTCTTCCTATAGCCTATTGTATTCTAAATCTCCTCCATCGGGTCTCAATCTATTCCAGCCAACAACTGTGACTGAGTTTCGTAACTTGATTTGTTCCTCCTCTGATAAACAGCATGCCTTGGACATTATTTCTACCGCCCTTCGAAAAGAATACTTGGCGTCTTGGGCTCAATCCATTGTCAACTTTACTCTTGTTGAAGGCTGATTTTCCGCAAGTTTTGCTCATGCCATATTTTACACTGTGTTCTTAAAAGACTAATCTTTCCCCTGATGATCTGTGAAACTATAGACCCATCTCTACTCTCAATTTCACTTTCAAAATCCTGGATAAAGTAATTGCTAATCGCCTGAGCTGGACTGTCTAGTCCCACAACCTGTACCTGTCTCTCTAGCTAGTTCAAAGCTTTGGAATTCACTACCCAGTTCAGTTCGTTTTGTCAATTCTTTGATGTCATTCAAGTCTAAACTAAAGACGCATCTCTTTCAACTTGATTACCCACCGTAGCCTGGCTTTTGGTTTCTCTGACCTAGTGGAATCCGACCTGACTTCTCCAACGGATAATGATTTTGTATTCCAAATTCACTTGAAGCGAGCATCTACTGATGCCTTCGGCATTATGATAACGGTGCTATAGGGTCTTTAGATTAGAAAGGCTCAGACACGACCTCAGGTCATGCTGCGCATGACTTGCATGTCTAATGAGTGCTCATATTTGCTCATATGAGCATCAAGGTAGGCAAATAATGCATACATTTACAAAAACGCCCTTGCCTTCATTGCGCGACACTATAGTAGACTCGGTGACGCTCTGGGTCTGCAATGCAAAGACTGCGGGTTCGGGTCTACTGAGCGGAGTTTGTGTAATGATTTTAGACACGTTGTTTGCGCACAATTATTGTCTCTCATGTCAGATATTATGAACTTGCGCGCGTAATAAGTGCAATTAATTTCGCCCTCTGCTTAAAGAGCTCTAGATGTCATTGACAAAATCTGACAAAATCTGAATAATAATAAAAAGAAATTGCCTGGCCAAGCATATCGAAGATTCACTGCATGAATTAAATGATTCGGTTTATGTGTTTTGGAAAATCTGCCTGTCTGTTAACATGTATTCAGTAATACTGTTAGAATTCAAAGAAAGAGTTCAAGAAGAAAGATCGCTTTCGACGCTTGGTGAAAAGTGTTGACGGGCATAGTATTTTGTAATGCAATAGATTATGTACGTTCGTTTTACTTAACTTTATGAATTCAAATAAGATGTGTGCACGAACAAGTTTGCTTCTAAATTTTCATGCATACTTCGGAATGTCATAACTGCTCGAGTAAGAAGAACTAGGAAGAGGCTTTTCATATTGCGCTTCTACTGTCAGTTAAGCTTCAGTGCCCAACAAAGCTTTTTTTAGTGATCACTCATTCTGGCTACACTCATATGATCAACAGTCCTCAAAGGCGTTGGTCTGCGATTGATGAATCTTCGGGGTTTTCTAACAGCAGTACAGCAGGACCGGCTCATCTGATTAAGTGTAGAGGGTACTTTAAAGACATTTCAACCAAAGTAAGTAGTCAGACATTAATACTATTGTTTATAAATTCTTACATAATTTAGACTAGTGGAAGCACTTTTAATTATTAGGAGGTGTTGACACTGCGGCCAACCTTGCATGGTTGAGTAGATCGTTGAATGGAGCTCAAGCCCCGGCCTTTTCCTGTTCGATCCCTTTTTCTGTTCGATCAGAGGTCTGTCTTAGGCATTCTGGTTCATTGAAATTAGTTGGTAACGGCAGGTGTCAACGAGCTTCGGGCTGCAAAAATCTCTCTCTTGTATATGTCTGACTAGTCTTCACATCCTCTAAGTATACTGACCCTTATGTCAGGGTGGATGCAGTTGAAACTAAATAAGCAACGGAAGCCAGCATCGACAACAGACGAGCACCAAGACCACAGTCTCTAAATGAAAGAGTGTCCTTGTCAGGACCAAGGGATGGGCAGGTCCCACTTACTTACTAAATTTCATATACAAGGGGCAGGTTGACAGTCTAGAGGGAGACTCGAGTTATGGCGTTTTGAGATTGCACAACGAGAAGAAGAAACGCGTGAAAAGTTATTGTGTTGACTTATTTCTGAACTCTGACTTTGCGACTAGCTCGCGACAGTCCTGATGCTTCTTTTTAATGTCATCGAGGCTGTCATTTAAGGTCACTTCCAATCCAAGACGCATCCGATTGTCCATTTGTTACCTTACTGGGAGTGTGTGTGACTATGCAGATCATTGAAGCAAGTTCAACGTACTGTAGACTCAAAGGTACACACACACAATTACACATATATACAAAAACATACACAAACATATATATTATATATATATATGCATAAACGTTGCACGTAATATTTTTGTGACATTGGCAAGCATTATTTTTGAAACATTACAGTCAACATCCTCTAGTAACATCAGATAAACTTTATAACAAATATATTGACCCTGCAGTTATTGTAAAGACTGCTAAATAAAGGCCTATATGCATGCATTTGCATATTTGTCCAAGTACCTTTGCACAACCTTTAAAATATATCGTAGCTGCCTAAGCTAAAAGGAACAAGAAACAGGTATTAAGTTTTGGATAATATAACCTCATAGAATTCCCGCTAGCGTGTTAGTCCACAATGAAGCAAGGCTAGAAGACTGTACAAAATATTTTAAAGATTTTCATAATTAAAGTAAGTATTTTTGTGGTAAGTTAATTATTTCTCTACTGCCCGGCATTAATTTAAAAAAACAAATAGAATACTACTATTATTGAAGACACTGAGGTTCGAAAAATTATCGATGAACATTTAAGTTTATTTATTGTTATGCTTTCGAAGAAAATAATTACTTATAGATTTATTGTTGTATGGGTGCGCGATAGTCTATTGTTTGAGGTATTAAGCTGTCACCGCAGATGTCAGAGGTTCAAATCTCCTCCCGGGCAGAAAGACAGTTCAAGATTTCTTTTCCATTTACGCCCTGTAGCGAATTAATCTATAAAACTGAGTTTATGCAATCAGTAAACTAACCAAACACTGCCAGTGACAAAGATGAAGCAGTGATGGAAAGGAATCACGTTTCATACCCAAAACAACCAAAGTTTACCATGCAACAAAGTTTCAAGATATAAATGCTTAATAATTGTAAAGAAAATAGCCGGATTATTTCCTAATACAACGAATTAGAGCCGGATTATTTCGTAATACAACAAATTAGACGTGAATATCAAACGATAAATTTAACATAACAGAGGTAGATGATGAACTCTCAGCACTTGGTCGTGACTATGATATTGTGATACCTTGGATGTATCCTAGATTGGAGCAGTTTATGTTTGATGATTTTGCTTCTGGGTATGTGTGAGTGTTACGCCGGGAAATTGTTGCCCTTTCTCTCTGGCGTGCTGTCGGGAGGCTTTGGAGGAGGAAGTTGTCAGTTTGGCAAACGAGTGCTGAGGATTCGAACCCGAAACGATCTGGTGTGTGGATCGACCGCCAAAGGCTTGCTCCCCATAATAGATTGGTGCTTTCTCACCTAACCTCACACTTCGACGGAGAGGAGGAAGCGCTCTAAATTCACCAGGTAGCCTAGTGGAGTCCGCGGTTGCCGAGTAGGAAACTGCCCCCATAAGAGAACAAGGGTTCGTTTTGACCTTCCCAACAGACTTTCCTTCTACTGACGCAATAAGGCGCTCCATAAAGTCGGAGAAGGATGTTAGATCACTCTTCACCGTCTTACTTCCTTGATCTGAGAAGTGCGCTAACAAATCTTCCTTTATCTCCATCATATGAGTTGTTTCAATTCTTCTCTCAACTGAATCTGACTGTCTATCAATTCGACCTGGCGCTCCATTAATGTTGACACGGATTCCGTCAAAGACACTACAATTTTCGTCAGGTCCGATACAGGTTCGGACACCACTAATTCCTTGCCAAATTGAGAGACAGCCATATTTTAATTTCTATCTTTTAAACTTAATTAATGTAAACACTTGCCTCAATTTCAATGTACAAAAAAGAATCTACACATCAATTGTTCAAAGTCACTATCTGCGTCAGTTTTAGACGTTTAATCTAATACTAGGTACTCGGGCATGGAGCACAATAAATTTGACCAGAAAAGAAATGTTTCAACTCCTTGTTCAACAGAAGTCGATTCAGTCCACACGAACAGCTCCGAAAATCCAGCGTTGATTGTCTTCTCGATCGCTTTGACTGAGCACGGCTGAGCCCGATGATAAACGAAAAGGCAGACAGCCAAAATCCCGTTTGCGATTAAATCGAAGTTTCTCGCTAATTAAACCCAATTTCGATGCGTTTTAACTTAAACTTACATTTAACTACAACCTCCAATCGAACTATCAAAAAATTGTCGATTTAAGGCAGAAATTACGGAAATCGACAAATCTTATTCAAAATACCCAGACGCATCGAAAGCTTAGCGCCGACTGACGATATTCGCGGTTAAACTGCTAACTATAGGACATCGCCTACATTGGCTGTCGATACAAGTGAGCATCCAAATAGAAGACTGCTGCAAGAGTGATATAATGAACGTGAGAAAATGCCGTCGTCTTGGGTGGCCTGGCCAAACATAGATCGCACTAACTATCATCACTACCACTACCTGACTACCTGCCTGTAACGCATTATCTACTGAGCATTAATAAGGCGCCCGCCGCTAGAAATCGATTTCCGTCACATGAGCATACCCAATTTTTTTCTATTTGTGGTTTTGTATTTCTGTATTTCTTTTTCTCTGTCATTTCTACCTTCGTGGTAAATAAACATATATATAGACAAAAAAGGTGGCGCATATATAGGCTATGCTATAGTAACGATCGTGGCATTGAAAACTGAACAAGTAATATTTCAGGAATTAATCAGTTTCACTGACAACTTTTTAAAAGCATTTTACATTCATTTCCAATAGACACAGGTATCCTTCGTAGTTGTAGCATAGTTTACATATGTAGTTTCAAATTTTGGGTCAAAACTGTGTGGTACGTATTATACAACGCAGACATTGAGAAGAAGACGATGATCTATAGTTTGGCATTAGGGCTTACGCTTTAGATCAGTTTCACTTTGAGAAGTATAAAACTTACTTTATTTTTCATTTTGATTCGGTCTTTTCTCAATGTTTTATTTGGAAATTACATGTTCTCTACCAGGTGATGGTGAAGGATCTTTCAGAATGAAGCTTTTGCTATCTTGTTGTCTTCTGGTCCTGCACCTCTCCAGTGCGTTTTATAGTAAGTTATATATTCACTAGTTGAATTCTTCGCGTTATCATCCGACACTTTCTCAACTTCTATAGGCGACCATATAGAACTTTGAGAATAATCAGATCCAATTCACTTGCTGACATGTATCAGTCGATGGTCGTTTGCAGTTAAATTGTTATGCCTGTCAAAGCCTTTCTTGTGCCGGTTAGAAACAAAGAAAGACAATTCTACGTGACAGAAAAACAGCTTATGGAAAATGAACACTGAAATAAGAGTTTTATTCTTGATCTAAATTTCAGGGCTAAAATAGAGCGAGACTATCGAGCATTAGTTCTCAAAGGAGTGGTCTTAGGGTTGAAGATATTTCGATTGAAGCGCCAACACGCAACAGCAATCCAACAACCGATCAACCTCTCCCAACAACAGAATACATGACATGAGAATGATTTATCAATATCACATGACGCAGCGGGGTTTAAGCCACGGACATAGAGGTTGAAGGCAACATTTTGCAATCTGCCAAAAGGCCACCCAATAAATGTCTCCGCAAATCTATTCTAATCCGATCCCATCTGACCTAATCTGCTCCGATACAATCTTCTTCTACTTCCTTCTGGTTGGAATTAATCCTTCCTTGGGGAGGGGTCAGCCACATGTATCCTTCTTTTCCAGTTGTTTCCATCTCCATTATCTTCCTTTCTTCAGTCTGAGGAGCTTTAGGTCTCGCTGAATCATGTCTTCCCATCTTTTCTTTTGTCGTCCCCAACTGCGGCATCCGTAAGCCTCTGCTCTCAATTCTTTTAAAGCCGCTTTCCTCCTCTGTCCTCATAACATGACCGTACCATCTCATGTCTCTTCTCGTACCTTGTCAGGTATACATGCCACTCCCAATAACTGTCTGATATACTCATTTCTTTTCTTGTCTTTCAGTGAGATTCCAAGTATCCATTGCAGCATTCTCATTTCTGTTCTCTCCACGAGCTTCTCCTCCTCTTTCGTCATCGTGTAGGCTTCTGTTCCATATATTCATCACTGGTCTTGTCATGGTTTTGTATACCTTTCCTTTGAGTTGAACCGACATTTTGACATCGCATAATGCACCGGTTAAGTCCTTCCATTTTTGCCAAGCTGCATTAACATGTTCTTAACGTCATGTTTGCATCCTCCCTTAGCATTCATAATCGACCAAAGATATTTAAAGGTTTCTACTTGTTTCAATGCATTTCCTGCGATGTCCTTGACCACAAGTGTCTCATTCATTTTGGAACATACCACGGTCTCTGTGTTATTGATATTTATTTAAAGACCCTTGCTCTCCAGTGTCCTCTGCCAATCAGTGAAACGTCATTGTATCTTTGTCGCCTCGTCGTCTGCTTCTATGAAGTAACTGAAGTCTGTGCACCTTCGCACATTGATTTCACCAGTCGCACTACTTTCTCCGATGCTCCCTTTTTCCTCAGACACCAAAATAGTACCTCTATTGATACTCTATCAAAAGCTTTCTCCAAATCCACATAAATGTAATATTTCTTGCTGTTACCTTTTAATATGTTCTCCTGCACCTGTCTCAATATGAATATTGTATCCGTTGGGCCTTTACCCGGTCTAAAACCAAACTGGTTATCATGTAGCTTGACCTATTCCCTAATGCGCTCTTCGATCACCCTTTCGTACACTGTCAGTCCAATTTCCAGCAGCTTATAGTTCCTCTGTAGTTACTACATTCCAATATATACGTCTCCTTTTTATATATTGCTACTATTTCACTTCCCTTTAGATCTTGTGGCAGCCTTTCCTGTTTCATAAAGTCTTTTAAAATGATGCATAGCCATTCAATCCCATCATGTCCAAGTGCTTTAAACATTACGGCGGTCATTCCAGAAAGTCCCGGTACTTTGTTGTTTTTCATCTTTTCACTTGTTATCTCAGTCTCTTTGCGGGTAATTTCATTTTCCGGTTCTGCCACAGGGATGGCTTCTCTAGAGGCTCCCTTGGTTTTCTTCATTTAGTAATTCATCAAAGTATGTCTTCCATCTGGCTCTGATAGCATCCTCCTCAATGAGCATCTTACAGTCTATATCTTTAATTATATTCACTGATTGCTTATCCTATCTTTATTTGTCTTGCTTTTGCTGTTTTATATATCTTTGCCTCTCCTTCTTTGGCGTTGAGTTCTTCGTATACAAGATGTAATGCCTTACTTTTGGCTGTTGTCACAGCCTTCTTTGCTCCCATACACGTTATCTTGTATGTTGCTTTTAGAGCATCATCTTGCCCATTTGAATGCCACTTTTTAAAGGCAGTCTTCTTATTCTTTACCGCTGTCTGTACCTCCTCTGTCCACCACCAGGTTTCTCGTTCTTGTCTCTTCTGACCTCTTGTCGTGCCGCAAAACTTCTTTCTGCCTCTATCGTGCTTGTTTATCCCATGTTACTTCTGTTTCAGCAAGCCGAGTTTGCACTTCCAGTCTGTATGCATCTCTTTTATCTCCTTTCAGTTTCCATGTTCTAATACTTTCTTTTTGTTTGATCTTTCTTTTTTGGTGTCGAATCTGCACTTGGGGTATTCATGACCAGGACTCGATGCTGGGTGACTACAGCCTATTCCGATATCGCCTTGCAATCTCTTATGTTTTTCCTATCCTCCAGTCTCACCAACATGTAATCAATCTGGCTTGCATATCTTCCACTGCCATATGTCATTCGATGCTTTTCTGTTTTCTTGAAGTATGTTCCGATATAATCTGATGTAATCTAATCTCACCGATCGAGCATAATCAACTTTAAGCTGATTTGTTCTCATCTGTTGTGAACGTATGATCTGGTCTGATCTGACCTGACCAAAAGTGAGTAATTCAATCCAATCTAGTTCTACCCAGTCCAATTTAGTCACGTCAAGTCTACTCTGATCTAATCCAGTCCATCCTAATCCAGTGATTTCTATAATACCGTAACACTCATCGATTGGAATGTTAAATGCAATCGTAGATAAAATAATAATCTTTTGCAGAATTTCAGCTAATACTGAATTCAGTATATGGACAAGGTAGTGAAAATTTGGAAAACAATGAGGAGTTTTAGTTTTTGCATATTGTAGATCGTATTATGTTGGATAATTTAGCTTATGTGTTTGTGTAATTAATTTGTACTGAACACTGGGGAACAGTCAGGCGAGGCCATCATTAACGCGAGGCGGATAGGACACCCGTGATTGACAGGTGGAGGTAAATGATATATATATATATATATATATATATATATATATATATATATATATATATATATATATATATATATATATATATATATATATATATATATATAGAGAGAGAGAGAGAGAGAGAGAGAGAGAGAGAGAGAGAGAGGCGGAACAGAGAGACGCCGATCGGAAGGCGAAAGGGAGAAGTTGGATGATTGACAGACAAATGGGAAAGCTAAGCAAGGGTGCCAAGCGAAGACGGCATTCGCTAAGTAACGGTCAAGGAGGCGTTAGGTCTGGAGAGCAGAAATAAAATAATATTGCATCTCTTAAACAGCCACGCTAGATTAACAGACCGATGCGAATCAAAAGACTGATTTTGCAGAATTTGCTGTATATACGTTGTACATATTTGTAATATACGTGTGTAAGAAATAATCGTCGTTACGTCTCTGTACGGTCGGACTGATCCACTCACGAACCTGCGTGCTGTTAAAGGCCTAAAGTCCCCCAAAGATTAAGCCACATCAATAGCACCGCTCGCCACCAAATACTGAAAGGAGATTGGCGTTCACTAGCGATCCATTCGCGGCGCAGAACTCAATCTTTCTTTCAGTACAGACAAATTTTCGCAAAGTAAATAATGAACAAACTTTATGAACTGTATCTGACCCAAACACAAACCTAGACTGTTTCTTTGCGTCAAAAATTCGTAGAGGTTGCAGGCAGTCAAAGTTGCGCTAATAATCAAATTTTACAGTTTTAGATAACAGCTTTTACGCCTACAAATATAATACGTTATTCAATAATTAGGTAAAAATGAATGAAATCATACAGAAAACTTCAGGCAAAATGATGAAAGTGCTTTTGTTTTATTAGAAGAAGGCGTTCACGTTTACCAAGCTCAGAACAGAGGCTCTGAGCCTAGCTAACGTAACTGTCATTGCCTCTTTCGGAGTTTTTATATTTAACCCCAAATCGTAGTTTAAAGTATTTATAGACCAATATCGATTACTTTTAAAGAGAATGCTTGTCGCCTTCTTCATACTTATAGGCATTGTTGCATTGATATCTTTGACACAAATCCAGTAGCACACACAGACACAAAATGTAGACTTTTCTAAACGACGTCTAATCGGCCGATAATTATAAAACACAATGTGTAAGTTTTTTTTTGATTTATATGTTTCTTTTCATTAGTTACAATATTGCCACCTGGTATGCAAAGAAAAAACCTAGGGGAAAGCTGCGTGTTTCAGTGGAATGTAAATGGAAATTTTACAACTTACATTATCCAAAAAATTTCAACTGAAAGTCCAACAGCCTTAAGTCTAAACACCAATCACACATCCGACAACAGGAAAAGCGTGATCAAACTGTGGATAACGGATATTCAGCTGGCTGATGCCGGAAATTATTCGTTGTCAATCAGCGCAGGAACCTCAACTGAAATGAACACGGCTGCAATGCTTTTTGTATACAGTAAGTGTCTGTATACAATATTCTCTAGCCAATATCTGTACAATGTTTAAACACGATTCAAGGCTCATCAATTTAACTGCTTAAAAATTTCGTCGCCAAGTTACCATTGGTAGATAATTAGTAGTTAGAAGAAATGACAATATGTAATAGCATATCTAGCGCGGACAATATGCGTTCCATAACCGAAATGTCCCTGGGAAATTCCACTGTTGCTCCCTTTTTCTATATTTTCCCTACCCTACCCTTCCTGTTAGTACGGGCCATAAAAGCAATTACAAAAATGCCCCAATACCATTTCCCAGGAAGCGCCTCAGCAGGACCATATACAACCAATAGACACTTATATAGTAGGCCTATTTCCAAAATGATATCAGACTGATGTGACTGACCTAGGTGAATCTATGCAATATGTATTAAAATTTCTTTAGTCGAAGCTTACGTCCCTTCGTTCTTCGTTGGCAGACGCTAACAGATACGCACACGTCGATCAAGATATGCCTCTTTTGTATTGTATGGTATTTGTAATAATGGAGCTTTTTACCAAAAAAGGAACTACTGCAGGCGCATCCCGATACGAGAACCTCGAGGACATCTGCGACTCTTAAAACAGTGTGTTGTAATAGTCATGCTACTTTAAAGAGAATACTAAGTGAAGTAATGCTCTAAAGGACGGACCCACCTCGAAAGTGCTTTGCTGCTGAGATTCCAAGCTCAGGGAAAAAGTTAGTGAAAAAGACAGCCACAAAACACGGTCGAATCAGGAGCGCTAAGAATGTCATAAAGGTGTCTGGGAGCCTGAAGCCCGAGTGCTATTGTCACTAGAGGCAGACCGTAAACTGAAACTGCGACGATATATGCAGGCAGTTAAGCAAATTAGAACATCATTTTGCACATATTTGCCACTCTCATCTATTTGTACGGAGACATTATACATACGCGATTTATTGAAACCGGGTGTTTGCTCAATTTGCATCTTATCAGCGATCAACAAGACTCTTTAACCTGCCCTGTAATTAAATTTAAGAAACACCATTAAAGTAATTTACTGTTTCAGAAAATCTTTTAATGTCACAAATCCATGATTAACTTTTTCAGGTTTTCCTGACGCCTCCGTAACCCTGGCAGTGGGACAAAATCCAGCTACTGAAAACGATACCATAGAATTAAACTGCACATGTGTTTCTAGTTCATTACCGGCAGCGTTTCGATCTAAAATTTACTATTACTGGTACAATAGTTGGTATGATTATCTTCGGAGCATTTCCAGTGGACCTGCAGTGTTACAAAATGGAGACGTTTTTCCAGGATACACTATAAAAAATGATGGAAAGTCTCTCGTTATCGCTTCAGCTCGGTATACAGATAGTGATTTTGAATGCTACTGTGAAGAAGAAGGATCGTCTTATGCAACTTTCAGTTGGCTTTACTTACAGATCTACAGTGAGTTTTTTTGCTCAATTATGAAATTATTATGCTTTAACCCAACATATTAAAACCTATATATGCATATGCATTACTATACTCACGTACAGTAGTGTTCAAAGATGAAATTATCCGGAGGGTCAACATTTCTAACAAGTTATTTACCCAGGCTGATAGTAAGTCCAGCCGAGCGCTTACCCGGAGGATGCACGGGCACGAACCTTAAAATGCCTGCATTAGCTCAGTGAGACATGCGTTCTGTCAACTCTGATAGGTTGTTAAGAACGCAGTAGAAATGCTTCCTTACAATGCAATATAATACAATATAGAAGTCTCGTCAGGGCACATATGTTCTACCGTTGTGCAAACCCTTAATCGGTTCTTTTCAAAGTTAACTGGCTGTCCTGTATATGCTTGTTAATATTTCTTGGTATGTCTTCCTGTCCGGTGCTTTCCTTCATAACTGTTTATCTTACAGCCAAGTTTTCCGTATCCTTTCTCACAACTATGGTTCGTGCGGCTGCCTCGCGGCATCTTCCAACCTTTAGCGCCTTCATCCTCTTTGACCCATACATTCTTATACTACCGCAGGAACATTATATTGTACTGGTCAAATTATATAGCGCCTCTTTCAGAACAAAGTACTCAGGGGCGATCAAGTAATAGAGCTCAGAGGAAATAAGTGAGTTTTAACGCAACGAGTTACAACATGATATTGCATAGCACTACATTGCACTGAATAACAAGAGTTAAACCAAAAATACATCCGTCCATAAACATTTATTAGTTTATTTGCAAGACTTAGGGTTCTTTCGGTCAACGATCTGGAATTTCAGAAACTCTGTTCCTTCTTCTAATTGTCATTCGCTTGATGCCGATACATATCTTTTAAATTCTAGGTAAACCCTACACATATGACTTCGATCCCACAAGCAGAATATTCAATGCAGCTCTTCACAGCTATGTGTCATGCTACTTCAGTTACATCGCAGATCCTGCACTGACATCGTATACCAACTGGAGTGTCATAAATGCGTCAGGACGCACAACTGAATTGCCTCTGACTATAAGTTCCATCGTCTCTGCTTCAGTATCTCTCTATTTTCAACTCTCCTCGGCGAACTCTTACGGAAATTACTCTGTCACTTTGACGAATAGGATCGGTTCAACAACAGAAACATTTCAAGTTCTTCCTCCAGGTAGGCCTAGATATGTTTTCTTAAACATTTCATTGTCTTATTTTGGCTTTTTGGAAAAGTATTGAAGAAGAAGGCCGATACGTAGACATTGTTAGTTTTTGCAAACGTTCATGAGATTAAGCATTTATGGATATCTGTTGCATAAGGTGTGGAAAGGTAAACGCTCGTTTCTGATAAATTCTATCTACATTAGCTTCAACAGGGTAAAGTCGTCGGTTTAAGGGTATTTCAGTTGAAATGAGACAAATGCCATTAGAACAATACTTCCCTTCCGCGATCGTGGCTCGCCCTGGAGAATCCACAAAGTTTCTGAAGGTGACCTAGTAGCGTAAGAAAGGCCGTATTGAACTTGATCGAAATAAATTTTGATGACCTTTCTTTGCGGGTTTCTAGCATTCTTGATTGACTTATGAAGGACTATGTAGATTTTATGACAAATTTTCCGAAGTTAATTCACACCCTTGTATCAATGTAAATCACATGTACCCGATTTAGCCTTTCTCAGCGCTTAATAAAAAAGGAACATGACTTCTTATATTCAGAGACCAGAGGAAGTGGCTGCACGTCGCTTAGTTTAAATGTGCTGTAACACAAACAATTGCTGTAATTTTACTTGGAGCTTTTAGTTTTGCAATTTGGGATGTTTATTTTTCCTTGCTGCTTTTATAAAAGGAGTATTGCTTGTAATTAAATTATTTGATCGATATGCTTTAAATGAAAAATATCGCCGACCTCTGGTGCCTCAATAAAGCCCATCTCATATAAAATGTTTTCATGTTTGCTTACTTTAGCATATCATTCTGCGTAGAGAGTTACTCAATTCTTTAGTATAACCCCAATCAATCCACTAGCTTCCCACTGAAGAAAAATTCCCGTTTCAATTATGTCTCATATTTTAAAAGGTAATACAGAATGACCAGCCAACTTATCTTTCTTTTTTATTATAACTCCCCTCCAAAACAACTCACAAATATTGAACTCGTTCAGTCCATGCTTTAACTCTTGTTGTGTCTACGTACACCAAAAGCGGTACTGGGTTCCGACATCCTGCGGTCGATGGGCCCAGGCTTAAGATTTCGCTGCCTTTTCCTGTTCGCTCTGCAAGTTCTGTAATGTCGTTTATGTACGGCCTAATGTCTCATCATTTTTCGATTATTTATTCTTCGTAGCCTATCTTTCGGTCTCAGGAGTCTCACGGGACTCGACCAGTTACGTAAAGTGAATTGTGATTTTAGAATACAGGTTTGCTTAGAATCGACCGTCGATTGATGTCTTATGTATTAAAATAACGTCGCTATATAATGGGTTAGATTAAAGTCATTTTAGATAATATGGTATAATCCCCTTATCATCTGTTAATTAAGCACCAACAGTTTGTAAGTTATAGTGGTGAAGGAATTTAATATTTCCAGGTCCACCTGATGTGCCGTCGAATTTTTATGTACAATATATGACACACAGTCTCGTCTCGCTTCATTGGCGCTGCATGTGGGATAATGGCTACGAACAAACAGTCTTTGTACGACTATTAGATGTTGCAAACGACACTGAAGTAGAAGCCCAAAAGGTTTCTCTTGCAAGAGATTGTTACAATTCATCTTTTAGTACACTGTTTCAAAACGACATTCAACCAGAGACAGTCTACGAGGCCAGCATCTGGTCAGCCAACTCATTTGGTTCCAGTAACGTCATCAAGTTGGCCGTGAAAACTCCGAAAAGACTCATTTTCATCACTTCTTCCGCTAATATATCAATTAATGGAACTCAGGCTACAATCAATTTTCGCATAGTGGATTCCACTAAAGCTGCACTGTGGCTAAATGTATCTTGCTGTGTTGAGATAACGGCTCAGTGCAGTAATAAATCGTATATCATAAGCAATACGGACAACCGAATTGTATATGATATTTTACCAACTGGAATTGAATATGTATTCGACTTCATCGTGTATGACACTGATGGTTACAACTACGTGTACACAATGACAATTGTCAAGGGCGTACGAGTGTCAAGAATCCAAGGTGAATCTGCTGCTTTAATAAATATAATAAATGTATGACTTTCAAATAGGCTGGTTATGTAGAGAAGTGCAGAGAAGAGCTTCGAAATCATAAGGCATTATGCGGTTCTAAGCTTTGAAAAAAGCTAAAATGATGTGGGCTACAAACTTTTAAAATAAGAAAATGCTGAGAAGACTTATTTGGCGCTTACAACATTATCACTGGAAATGAAATATTAATAGCTGTTCACTAGAAAGGAAGCACTACCAGAGTAAAGATTCTTCAATATAGCACCGACCTAAGCAACCCGAAGCCACAGAAACAAATAGTTAGATAAGCCTAAGGTATATTTCATGCAGAAATTCTTTAGTGGAATTTATTTCACGCTTGAAGAGGAACATTTCAAGCCAACTTCATAACTGTTTACCTTACAGCCAAGTTTTCCGTATCCTTTCTCACAACTATGGTTCGTGCGGCTGCCTCGCGGCATCTTCCAACCTTTAGCGCCTTCATCCTCTTTGACCCATACATTCTTATACTACCGCAGGAACATTATATTGTACTGGTCAAATTATATAGCGCCTCTTTCAGAACAAAGTACTCAGGGGCGATCAAGTAATAGAGCTCAGAGGAAATAAGTGAGTTTTAACGCAACGAGTTACAACATGATATTGCATAGCACTACATTGCACTGAATAACAAGAGTTAAACCAAAAATACATCCGTCCATAAACATTTATTAGTTTATTTGCAAGACTTAGGGTTCTTTCGGTCAACGATCTGGAATTTCAGAAACTCTGTTCCTTCTTCTAATTGTCATTCGCTTGATGCCGATACATATCTTTTAAATTCTAGGTAAACCCTACACATATGACTTCGATCCCACAAGCAGAATATTCAATGCAGCTCTTCACAGCTATGTGTCATGCTACTTCAGTTACATCGCAGATCCTGCACTGACATCGTATACCAACTGGAGTGTCATAAATGCGTCAGGACGCACAACTGAATTGCCTCTGACTATAAGTTCCATCGTCTCTGCTTCAGTATCTCTCTATTTTCAACTCTCCTCGGCGAACTCTTACGGAAATTACTCTGTCACTTTGACGAATAGGATCGGTTCAACAACAGAAACATTTCAAGTTCTTCCTCCAGGTAGGCCTAGATATGTTTTCTTAAACATTTCATTGTCTTATTTTGGCTTTTTGGAAAAGTATTGAAGAAGAAGGCCGATACGTAGACATTGTTAGTTTTTGCAAACGTTCATGAGATTAAGCATTTATGGATATCTGTTGCATAAGGTGTGGAAAGGTAAACGCTCGTTTCTGATAAATTCTATCTACATTAGCTTCAACAGGGTAAAGTCGTCGGTTTAAGGGTATTTCAGTTGAAATGAGACAAATGCCATTAGAACAATACTTCCCTTCCGCGATCGTGGCTCGCCCTGGAGAATCCACAAAGTTTCTGAAGGTGACCTAGTAGCGTAAGAAAGGCCGTATTGAACTTGATCGAAATAAATTTTGATGACCTTTCTTTGCGGGTTTCTAGCATTCTTGATTGACTTATGAAGGACTATGTAGATTTTATGACAAATTTTCCGAAGTTAATTCACACCCTTGTATCAATGTAAATCACATGTACCCGATTTAGCCTTTCTCAGCGCTTAATAAAAAAGGAACATGACTTCTTATATTCAGAGACCAGAGGAAGTGGCTGCACGTCGCTTAGTTTAAATGTGCTGTAACACAAACAATTGCTGTAATTTTACTTGGAGCTTTTAGTTTTGCAATTTGGGATGTTTATTTTTCCTTGCTGCTTTTATAAAAGGAGTATTGCTTGTAATTAAATTATTTGATCGATATGCTTTAAATGAAAAATATCGCCGACCTCTGGTGCCTCAATAAAGCCCATCTCATATAAAATGTTTTCATGTTTGCTTACTTTAGCATATCATTCTGCGTAGAGAGTTACTCAATTCTTTAGTATAACCCCAATCAATCCACTAGCTTCCCACTGAAGAAAAATTCCCGTTTCAATTATGTCTCATATTTTAAAAGGTAATACAGAATGACCAGCCAACTTATCTTTCTTTTTTATTATAACTCCCCTCCAAAACAACTCACAAATATTGAACTCGTTCAGTCCATGCTTTAACTCTTGTTGTGTCTACGTACACCAAAAGCGGTACTGGGTTCCGACATCCTGCGGTCGATGGGCCCAGGCTTAAGATTTCGCTGCCTTTTCCTGTTCGCTCTGCAAGTTCTGTAATGTCGTTTATGTACGGCCTAATGTCTCATCATTTTTCGATTATTTATTCTTCGTAGCCTATCTTTCGGTCTCAGGAGTCTCACGGGACTCGACCAGTTACGTAAAGTGAATTGTGATTTTAGAATACAGGTTTGCTTAGAATCGACCGTCGATTGATGTCTTATGTATTAAAATAACGTCGCTATATAATGGGTTAGATTAAAGTCATTTTAGATAATATGGTATAATCCCCTTATCATCTGTTAATTAAGCACCAACAGTTTGTAAGTTATAGTGGTGAAGGAATTTAATATTTCCAGGTCCACCTGATGTGCCGTCGAATTTTTATGTACAATATATGACACACAGTCTCGTCTCGCTTCATTGGCGCTGCATGTGGGATAATGGCTACGAACAAACAGTCTTTGTACGACTATTAGATGTTGCAAACGACACTGAAGTAGAAGCCCAAAAGGTTTCTCTTGCAAGAGATTGTTACAATTCATCTTTTAGTACACTGTTTCAAAACGACATTCAACCAGAGACAGTCTACGAGGCCAGCATCTGGTCAGCCAACTCATTTGGTTCCAGTAACGTCATCAAGTTGGCCGTGAAAACTCCGAAAAGACTCATTTTCATCACTTCTTCCGCTAATATATCAATTAATGGAACTCAGGCTACAATCAATTTTCGCATAGTGGATTCCACTAAAGCTGCACTGTGGCTAAATGTATCTTGCTGTGTTGAGATAACGGCTCAGTGCAGTAATAAATCGTATATCATAAGCAATACGGACAACCGAATTGTATATGATATTTTACCAACTGGAATTGAATATGTATTCGACTTCATCGTGTATGACACTGATGGTTACAACTACGTGTACACAATGACAATTGTCAAGGGCGTACGAGTGTCAAGAATCCAAGGTGAATCTGCTGCTTTAATAAATATAATAAATGTATGACTTTCAAATAGGCTGGTTATGTAGAGAAGTGCAGAGAAGAGCTTCGAAATCATAAGGCATTATGCGGTTCTAAGCTTTGAAAAAAGCTAAAATGATGTGGGCTACAAACTTTTAAAATAAGAAAATGCTGAGAAGACTTATTTGGCGCTTACAACATTATCACTGGAAATGAAATATTAATAGCTGTTCACTAGAAAGGAAGCACTACCAGAGTAAAGATTCTTCAATATAGCACCGACCTAAGCAACCCGAAGCCACAGAAACAAATAGTTAGATAAGCCGACAGTATATTTCAGGCAGAAATTCTTTAGTGGAATTTATTTCACGCTTGAAGAGGAACATTTCAAGCCAACTTCATAACTGTTTACCTTACAGCCAAGTTTTCCGTATCCTTTCTCACAACTATGGTTCGTGCGGCTGCCTCGCGGCATCTTCCAACCTTTAGCGCCTTCATCCTCTTTGACCCATACATTCTTATACTACCGCAGGAACATTATATTGTACTGGTCAAATTATATAGCGCCTCTTTCAGAACAAAGTACTCAGGGGCGATCAAGTAATAGAGCTCAGAGGAAATAAGTGAGTTTTAACGCAACGAGTTACAACATGATATTGCATAGCACTACATTGCACTGAATAACAAGAGTTAAACCAAAAATACATCCGTCCATAAACATTTATTAGTTTATTTGCAAGACTTTTAGGGTTCTTTCGGTCAACGATCTGGAATTTCAGAAACTCTGTTCCTTCTTCTAATTGTCATTCGCTTGATGCCGATACATATCTTTTAAATTCTAGGTAAACCCTACACATATGACTTCGATCCCACAAGCAGAATATTCAATGCAGCTCTTCACAGCTATGTGTCATGCTACTTCAGTTACATCGCAGATCCTGCACTGACATCGTATACCAACTGGAGTGTCATAAATGCGTCAGCAGGCACAAATCAATGGCCTCTGACTATCAGTTCCAATTATTATGGTTCAGTATCTCTCTATTTCCAACTCAACTCGTCGAACTCTTACGGAAATTACTCTGTCACTTTGACGAATAACATCGGTTCAACAACAGAAACATTTCAAGTTCTTCCTCCAGGTAGGCCTAGATATGTTTTATTAAACATTTCATTGTCTTCTTTTGGCTTTTTGGAAAGTATTGAAGAAGGAGGGGGAAAACGTAGACATTGTTGGTTTTTGCAAACGTTCATGAGATTAAGCCAACATGGATATCTGCTACATAAGGTGTGGAAAGGTAAACGCTCGTTTCTGAAGCAATTCTATCAGCATTAGCTTCAACAGGGCAAAGTCGTCGATTTAAGGGTATTTCAGTTGAAATGAGACAAATGCCATAAGAACAATATTTCCGTTCCGCTATATAATGGCTCGCCCTGGAGAATCCACAAAGTTTCCGAAGATGACCTAGTAGCGTAAGAAGGGCCGTATTGAACTTGATCGAAATAAATTTGACTACCTTTCTCTGTGGGTTTCTAACATTTTTTGTTTTGATTTACTTATGAAGGACCAGGTAGATTTTATGACAACTTTTCCGAAGTTAATTCACACCTTTGTATCAATGTAAATCACATGTAGCCGATTTAGCCTTTCTAAGCGCTTAAGGACAATGGAACATGACTTCTTACATTCAGAGACCGAAAGGAGTGGCTCCAAATAGTTTAAGAGTGCTGTAGTAATTTTACTTGGAGCTTTTAGTTTTGCAATTTCGGATGTATACTTTTCCTTGCTGCTTTTGTAAAAGGAGTATTGCTTGTAATTAAATTATTTGATCGATATGCTTTAAATGTAAAATATCACCGACCTCTGGTGCCTTAATAAGGCCCATCTCATATAAACGTTTTCATGTTTGCATACTTTGGCATATCATTCTGCGTAGAGAGTTACTCAATTCTTTAGTATAACCGCAATCAATCCACTAGCTTCCCACTGAAGAAAAATTCTCGTTTCAATTATGTCTCATATTTTAAAAGGTAATACAGAATGACCAGCCAACTTATCTTTCGCTTTTATTATAACTCCCCTCCAAAAAAACTCACAAATATTGAACTCGTTCAGTCGATGCTTTAACTCTTGTTGTTTCTACACCAAAAGCGGTACTGGGTTCCGACATCCTGCGGTCGATGGTCCCAGGCTTAAGATATCTCTGCCTTTTTCTGTCCGATCTGCAAGTTCTGCAATGTCGTTTAGGTTTGGCTAATGTCTCATCATTTTTCGATTATTTAGTCTTCGTAGCCTATCTTTCGGTCTCAGGAGTCTCACGGGATTTGACCAGTTACGTAAAGTGAATTGTGAATTTAGAATACAGTTTTGCTTAGAATCGACCGTCGATTGATGTCTTGTGCATTAAAATAACGGTGCTACATAACGAGTTAGATTAAAGTCATTTTAAGTAATACGATATAATCCGCTTATCATCTGTCAATTAAGCACAATCAGTTAGTAAGATATAGTGTTGAAGGGCTTTAATATTTCCAGGTCCACCTGATGTGCCGTCGAATTTCAGTGTACAATACATGACACACAGTCTCGTCTCACTTCAGTGGCGGTGCATGTGGTCTAATGGCTACCAACAAACAGTCATCGAACGACTACTGGCTGATGCAAACAAAGTAGAAATTGAAACTCAACCTGTAACTCTTGCAACAGATTGTTACAATTCAGCTTATAGTACACTGTTTCAAGACAACATTCAACCAGAGACAGATTACGAGGCCAGCATCTGGTCAACCAACTCACTTGGCTCCAGTAATGTCATCAAGTTGCCCTTTAGAACTCCCAAAAGGCTCATCTTTGACACTTCTTCCGCTAATATATCAATTAATGGAACTCAGGCTACAATCAATTTTCGCATAGTGGATTCCACTAAAGCTGCACTATGGATAAATGTAACTTGTTGTGTTGAGATAACGACTCAGTGCAGGAATAAATCATCCATCATAGCCAACACAGACAACCAAATGGTATATGATACATTACGAACTGGAACTGAGTACGTATTCGACTTCAATGTGTATGATACTGATGGTTACACCTACATGTATACACTGGCGATTTTGAAGGGCGTGCGAGTGTCAAGAATACAAGGTGAGTCTGCTGCTTTAAAGATGATAATAACTGTATGACTCTCAAATAGATCAGTTATGTAGAGAAGTGCAGAGGAGAGCTTCGAAATCATTCGGGATTTAAAAAGTTAAAATGAAGTGCTACAAACTTTTAGAGCACTCTTTGTTTTAAAGTTGAAAGAAGATTGCGTTTTTCATGAAAATTGCAAAATTATTGAGAAGGCTAAATGTAAAAGCTATAGCCAAGCAACAGTATTTTTGGCGAAATTTTATTTTAGAAAATGTAAACTTGACTTTAAACATAGATGTTATTCAGACCGAAAATCACCAATAATAAACATTTCTCTGACTTCATATTATTAGAGTTACGTTTTAGTGGGTGAATTCTTGAAACTAAAAATATGTCTTGTGTATATTTGTTCACTTGGTTGTTAGTTAGTTTCCATTAAATTGAATTTCGTTTAACCAGTGCATTGTAATATTTCCCGTACATCTTGCTAGCAATTTATCAAAGTCAATCGCTCGCATTTATGCTGTCGTTATGCTCAGTGTACCCGATGATAATTCTGAATTTATGCAATAGATAAACCAAACGCCGAGAAACTCAACCCGAATACAGAGACAGCGCATGGTCTGATCGTTGCAGTCATTGTTTTGGCCATCCTTTTGGGAATCGCCATCTTAGGACTAATTGGCTGCTCAATAGATTTTCTTTTGCGCAAACGTCGTCAAACGCTCGAACTAAACAACGAATACCTGGTATATATTTTCAACAGATTACCGGACTGCAAGGCTAAACATTTCGGCAATGCGTCTAACCTAAACATATTATTCTGTTTAAAATGCAACCTAAAATATGACTAGTGGTACTTGCTCATTTTATTTTACATGTATATTTATTTTAAGTAAGTTTTTAAACTTTCGTGAAAAATATAAGGTACATTTACTCAATCTGGAGACATGAGATTGGAAATTTTATTGTTCCGAACTAACTGAAGTCTTTATATGATACTATTATATGAGCTATCTGATGGGAAAAACTAAGAACATTAATTTTCACGGAGCGTAGGACTGAGAAGAGTTATTTGGTCACAATTCGCATTGAATATTGCTTCAGACTTTTTGGGTTAGAACTTTTACGTCTTTGTTACATCATTCTCTAATAGAATGTTTTCATAAAATCCTCTTCAGTAGGCCACCATCTTCATGCTCATGACACAACTCCTCATATCATTCTCTTCAAGTTCTTTTTCCTCGTCCATCACTTAATGTTGTCTACCAAATCTCAAAATGGATGTCTTCTAAGCTCCTTTGTCTCGACCTTGCTAAAGCTGAGTTTATTGTCATTGGTCTACCAGATCATATAAAAATTCCTGGCTATTATATCTACTTATCAACTAAGTCATCTACTAGCAGTCTCACTTCTAATTCGCCTGTACACAATCTTGGCATCACCTTTGACCCACATCTCTCATTTTCAGATCACATTTGCCTAAGCTCATCTGAGCTCATCATTCCACTGGCTGAAAATCCCCGAACGCTGACCTATAACTTCCTGCAGTTTCCCCAACCTATTGTCTTCGAAAACTCTTCACCATCCAATCACTCCGCTCTACCCGTTCATCCTCCTACCTCACTCTTGAGCGTCCTCCTATAACTGCTCAGCTTAGGTTCTGTAACCGATCCATACAATACACTGAGCCTCGAATCGGGAATGATCTTCCTCCTGAATTTCGCAAATTCTCTGTTCCTTTATCCCTTCCAGCCTCAAGCCTCTCTATCTATTACCACTCAATTATTCCACTCAGAACCGGTCTCGCCTTTTCAAGAAATTCTACCCTGATCCATCGAATCCGAAGCCTTCTCATTTCTCTCAGCTTAAACACAACTCACTCTAACAACTCCCTTGCCCTTTCTCTCTGTGGTCTCCTGGCAACCGGGCTTGGCTCTTTGTATAACATCTTTGGACAACCCCTCTTACTTGACGCAGCGCTCGTGAATAAGATGGTGCTCTGTGCTTAGCTTTAAAGAAGCGCTTTAGAAATTTTCACTTTACGTCATTTTAGCTAACAAAACGATGCTTGTCGTCTGAATGTACAGAAAAATGTATAGCACCATGTTAGATTGATAATTATTACTGATCGGTTTCAATAGAGTTACAGATAGAAATAGCGCCATGAGGAACAATTTCTATCTTATCCTGTAGCTTGCGTAAAATGGAATTAAGTAAACAATTGAGGTCATAGTAAAACGGAAAATGTTTATAAAAACCGCATTTTAAAACAATATTGAAGCGGGACACGATCCGCATACGGTTTCTAAAACACTTGCGTTGAAATTTTCCTGTTTTATATACATTGCATTTGCATTGTGTTGCCGCTAACCGTCGTTATTTTGTGTCTATGAACATTCTGCGGCCAGCACTTCGTATGTATTGAGCGCAAACTAAAGCATGATGACCAATTTCAGAACTGTAGTATGTTTTCTGTGCTGACAGCAACCATCATTCGGCATAACTTCGCCCTCTAATGCGACAGGACTCGACATGACAATTCACGAGGGTGAAACAGACAGCACCTATGACCAAATACTGAATCCGTACAGCGATAACATCAGTTATACACCGCTCGATATTTTTCCTACGAGGGCTAAGGTTAGATATTGAAATATTGTTTACCAGTTATATAGGAATTATGCTAGTAGACAGTCTGTATTTTGCTCTACAATTCAATCGTGGCCTTTCGTTGTCATATCGGAAGTTTATTTCTGGAGGTGGCGCTATGTAAATGTGCAGTTGCGACTGCGACCTTATTTATTTGGATTTAAGGACTGTATTACGCGCCGAACAGATTAGTAGTTTAGTTTGGCTAAAAAAGAAATGTATGGTAGTCATTGATAACAATAGGGTACTGATGTAGACAAGCACACGCTATAATATAATTATTAATAGGATATTGCACAAGTGCTTCAACTTAAGCAGCTTCTAACCTGCTCATAATCAGCCTCGTTTCTTTAGGACCTGTAGGACCTTATGTTTTTATGAATGACTGCAATAGCTGTCAATTTCACAGTTATAGTTGTCTATGGCTTCCACAGCCAAGGAACAAGTGACAAACCGCATATTTGCAAAATAAACAGTGCATACATAGTGCAAGGCTCAAGGCGCATCTGGACAGCTAAAGAAAAAATCTCGCAGTGCCTTAGTGAGGTTCTCGCGCCTTTGTTAGTTCAAAAGGTGCGCTATATAGATATGCATGCATAAATCGGTTTATACACTACTTTAATAGACGTTAAGGTTATTGCAGAACATGTCATTCTGTATACCAATGTAGGCGCTTTTAGCTCTCAAGTCTATATGGAAGAAAAAAGCTGGGCACGTTAACATAACTTTATGCGTTTTTATTTAACATAAAAATCGAATATAATACGTCTCTCCCCATTCAAAGGTACATTTAATCAATGGTAACTATACATGCACTTGCCTTTTAAAGATGTTTTCATTAAACGTATGTGTTGGCTGTAACGTCAATGTAGACGAACACATTAGCCTGCCACACGAAGTTAATTTTAAGCGTACTTTTATATCACAATAATAAGAGGCCTTGGACTATTCAGGGTTTAGGTCTATGCAATCAATGGCCCTATGCGTGTGATAACTTGGCATTCATTGATGCAGGCTAGTTGCTTTAGTTCCAGGTGGCTTGCAAGCTCCTGACTTAGAACCACAATTCTTGCAGAATTTGGAAATAGTTCACTGTCTTGTTCGTGTTCAAATCAGGAAATCGTTAAAGACAGACATGCGTCAACTCTTTGATAGAAGAATGAGAAGTCTTTCTACAACAGATAGAGAAGAAAGTTAGTTAAAAGACTTCTGGTATGCGTGTTTGTCTTCTACATCTCAGTTATTCAAGAGTAAATTTTAAATGAAAGATATTGTAGAACGATTGATTGATTTCTCACCCTAATACGTCGATGATTAGTCATGAGCAGTAACTTTACCGATAGACCTGGTGAAACTCGATATCTAGGTTCAGTGTTGTTTAACGTAAACTGACGTGGAAAAATTGTTACATGTACTTAATACTTATGGAATTTATTGACATTATCCGCGTATTTGTTATATTGTCTAAATTGCATAGATTGTGATTAATATTGGAAAAAATACATGCAAAATGTTACAGTCGTTTTGAGTGGATTCATTATAGGTAATCCATTTGCTTGGTATGTGTTGGTTACAGTTTATAACTACATGTTCATCGTGCCATTTAGCTACAGTTTCATTGTAGCAGCAGCATAGCATAGCATGCCTAACACCAACTGCTATGAGCACCATCTATTTACAGACGTTATAGCAGCCGTAGCACCATTTTAAAGCACAATTTTATGACAGTCAATATGGCGGCCGAAGACCGAGCACCATTACACTACAGTATCGTTGTCGTCACAGCAAATGAATAGTTTTCCTACTGTATGCCAGATTGTTGCTGGATCTATAACGACGCAAATGGAATGGCCAACTATACAGGATTTACGCCTAAGATTTCCAGTTATCTCCTTCTCTACTACGGTCCGGGATCTCGGGGTTGTACTGGATCAGGAGCTTTCCCTGTCTGCTCATGTTAACACCGTCTCTCGCTCTTGTTTTTACCATCTTCTTCAGCTCCGTACCATTCGCCGTACTCTTTCCTTTCACTCTATCTCCACTCTGGTCCATGCCCTCATTTGCACTAGGGCTGACTTTGGGAACGCCATCTTTACCGGCCTATCTCTTGCCAACACTGCTAAGCTGCAATCTGTGCTCAACTCTGTTGCTCGTCTCATAGGGGGTATTCCAAAGTATGGCCACATCTCGTCTTATATTCGTGACACTCTTCACTGGCTCCCCGTCCAGCAGCGTGTCCACTTTAGGATCCTCTCCCTCATGCGCAGTAGTGTTCTTGGGTCTGCTCCCATTTACCTCATTCACTTCTGCACTTCGGTCTCCTCGTTGCCGGGCCGTAGGAACCTTCGCTCGGCCACTCAAGATCTCCTGTTTGTCCCTCGCATGTGAACCGCTGCGGCCCAGTCGAGAAGCTTTGCCTACGTTGGTCCCACTTGCTGGAATCGTCTCCCTCGAGAATTGCGACTTGAGCTCCTTTCTCTCCCCCTCTAAGTGTTCCTCAGGCGCCTGAAGACTGTACTGTTCAACAGTGATTTTACTTTTTCGGGTCGGAAGCACCTCTGTTTGGTGTTTATCCTCTAAGAGGCGCTTTATAAATCTCAAATTACAATTACAAATACAATTAATGAGAAAGAGGTGCTGTTTCGATGATGTTAGGATTAACTGACCATTGCGCGAGCATGTTCCCAGCGTATTTCTTTTGCCTATATGAACTACACATGACTCATTTTAAACGGCAGATGGAACTAGGTGGCGATCAACAATCTCAGTTGGCGCTCTCATGTTTGTTCAGATTATAAGAACAGCGTTTTACCAGAGTCAATAGAAAGAAGTGGTATTATTCAGTTTGGCGAAAAGATACGTCTTACTGCTACAATTCTTATAAAGAGCACTGCATTATCGACCCTGTATAAATGTAAATGAATATCATTTCCACAATCAACCCTGTACATATTTATTCACTTCACGCAGGGTAAGGTATTCACAAGATCGACACCAACGGCCCTGACAGCAATAAGATGTCGAATACACCCGATACCAACCCAGGTGAATATGAATTCTAATCTAATATAAAGACTTCTATAGTGCCTTTATCATAATGCCCAAGGCATCGATTGATGGTCGCTTCAAGTCAAAATCGCAATAAAAAATGCATGATCCTTTGGAGAAGCGAGGTCGAATTCTGATAGAAAATTGGAGAAATAAAAGCCAGACTACGGTGGATAACAAGTTGAAAGAGTTGCATCTATAGTTTAGACCTGAATGACATCAAATATTGATAGAACGCACTGACCTGGGCAGTGAATTTCAAAGCTTTGGACCAGCCACCGAGAAGGCTCTAGAGCCCAACACTGTTCAGGTTCGGAGCAGCAGAGTCACCATGGAAAATGGATATAGTGCAATATCTGTTTGTGTGAAGGCTGACCATGGAACGTAGATAGGTCAACTGATATAAATTTAGTACCAGTTTGAACTATCGGACAGATCTTGAAATGGACTCTGCTCAATGGGCATCTAGTGCAATGAATGCAATATTGGCTTAATATACTGATATTAGGGTTTTTTGTTTTGACTCTGGCCAGAGAGTTTTGAACCATTTGTAGTTTGTGCAGGACTCCCTTAATGATGCCAATAAGAAATGAGTTACAATAGTCAAGTTTGCAGGAAACTAATGCATTAGTTAGTTGGATTAAGACAGTTTGAGGCAAAAGAGATCTGATTCTATTAATATCCTGTATGCGAAATTGAGCCTGAACATGGTTAGAAAATTACGTGGTTGAATCAAACGCCACGCCCAAATTGCATGCGCATTCAGTACGGTTATCAAGGTCTTTGCATCAGGGTCGTGGGGTTAAGAGGCATACTTTGCGAATATGAATCAATGTTAGAAGCACGTTTCGACACACATGCACACAAATATGCACACATGTATATGCATGTATGTATACATGCATATATATATTAATATAAAATGTTGTATAGTTTTGGAAAGGGAAACATTTGATGTAAAGCATTACACGTGACAGCCTTTACCAAAACTGGAAATACATACGTGTAAGAACAAACTATTAACGCTGCATTTGTGTTAAAAGGCTTTTAAACATATGTGTCTGTGTAAATGTATTTGCTTGAGTATGTTGCAAAACCTACAGTAAGTATATCGCAGCTGCCTAAGCTAGAAGGAACTAGGAAGCGAGAATTAAGTTTTGATATTAACACCTCATAGAATGCCAGCTAGGGCTGTTTCTCTGCCAACCAGGGGCCCCTAGACTGTCCAAAATATTTTAAAGATTCTTATAAAGTAAGTATTTGTGTCATGTTAGTTTTTCTCAATAATACGTTAGAACAGATTGTGGTTCTAAGCTACGGTCTATATACAAGTTGTTTAAATGATGCGCCTAAACATGATCTAGATCAGCATCTTATATTGTGTCAGTTGTGTGGGCTTAACGTAGCGTGCTGAATGCGTTGTGCCCGACGGATAATGAATGGTCAAAAGGCGTATACTGGATGCCAGAAAACAGCAGTAACTGATCTTGGCGCAGGTCTCAGAATTTAGTCCTTGAATCTGTCTTTTGGCTATCCCACATTTGTCTGGCATTCGGATTGCAGGTTAAAGCCAAACTGGTTTCAACGCACTAATCTCCTTTCTGAGTCCTTAAGCGTTATAATTCACTAACCACGGATTTGACCTAATTAAGGATAAACATTAATCAGCTACCGATTGAAACTGCGTTTTGAATTAGAATAACAGCACTATAGATATCTTAAGATTAGATTAAAACAAGCCTTTTCTTCTCATCCTGTGGTTATATGCATAAAGTTATCCATGTGACGTCTTTTATAAAACCTTTTTATAAAAAACTTAACATTAATCACAAATGAAGTGTTATAAGCAGAAGCCGTTTATCAACCTCTTGTCATGTCATTTTGAAGTCGTTATAATGTGTTGTGAAAGTCTTTGAAAACGCACATGTGCATGAACTATTTATAGGCCTAGACAACTGTTTTACGGCTGGCTGACCACGAGCAGAAATTCAAATAAGGATTGGTCGTAAATTCCTTAGAAGCCAGGCATGCAACTCTTAACGCTCTCAAAAGGTTTTCTAGTATAAGGTTTGTGCTTGGGTTTTACCATGAAGATCGCATCAAGCAGTAATGGCATTTTAATGACAATATGTTTACAGACGTGTAAGTCATGCATGTATAAGCCTACAGACCAGAGGTATACGCCTTTAATGTTATGCCAATCGGATAATTTAAACAGGAACTTCCAAACTCTTATTAGTATTAAGGAACAGATACACTTAGAATGCTAAAATACTTTTGTTAGTCAGCTACTTTTAGAGGCATACAACAGATTCAACAGTCAGTGGTCTACCTGGACATACAGCATCGATCAATACTGTTTAAATCAATCTGAATTCTACAAGGGTAAATTATTAACCTTGGTTTGTCAGGTATACTATACATCTGTATCTGTATCTATTTATTACAGTATGTTTTCCATACAATCAGCTTGTATTTGCCTTTTTCCATCGGTGGTCATTGGCATCTTCAATTTTTATATGTCTTTGTGACGTTTAAACATTACCATAACGCCCAGATACGACCTCAGGCCATGGCTTGAATGACTTGCATAGCTAACAACTGCTCGCAGAATAAATTTACAAAGCACAAATTTACTTATATTTGTTAGCCAAGGTAGGCGTTTTAAGATCTAGACCTGCTAGCTCTCAAGTCAGTATTGACGAGTCTCATTTTATATGTTTACAGTCGGCATAAAACTCCGATATAGTAGACTCTCCGCACCATTCAAAGTTTTGTGTAGTTTATGGTCAATGGACCAGTTACGGTCAGTATATGATACATGGTATTTTTATGTCACTGGCTATCAAGTTAGTACAGACAAACATATAGTCTGGCACACGAATCTAAGATTAAGCATTATAAAATACAATGTACAATGGTGCAGTCAGTGCTGAACTCTGCCGCACGTGTCATCTACGGCCGGACACCATCCGATCATATTATTGACCTGCTGCGCGACAGTGTGCACTGGCTGCGCGTTCCTCAACGGATCACATACAAGCTATGTCTGATCATCTACAAAGCACTGAATGGTCTCATGCCAGACTACATCTCTGAATTTGTATTCGAGTCGGAGACAGTGTGCAGCAGTAAATTGTACCTCATAGCCAACGCAGACAACCAAATTGTATATGACATTTTACCAACTGGAACTGAGTATGTATTCGACTTCACCGTATATGATAGTGACGGCTATACCTACGCGTCTACTTTGGCGATCGTGAAAGACGTGAGAGTGTCGAGAATACAATGTGAGTCTGCTGCTATAAAAATCACAAAAACTGTATGACTTTCAAATATATGTCAGCCATGTAGAGAAACGCAGAGGAGAGCTTTGAAACCATAATCAACTATGGTCCAATCTAGTCTAATGACTTCTATAGCTCCGTTATCAAAATGTTCCAGGCATCATTCAATGGTCGATTCATGTTATAATCGCACTCACAAATTTGAGAAGACGGATAGAATTCCGATGGGTCAGAGAAACCAGAAGCTAGGATATGGTGGGTTGATGAGTTGTAAAAGATGTGACTATGCTGCTTTAAGCTAAGAGGAAAGGCCGGAATGATATGGGTTACAAACTCTGGAAATAAGAAAGAGCAAAGGAGACTTAGTTGAAGGTTAAAATATTAATCTTGAAAGGAAACAGTACTAGGAAATTACTAGAAAGGAAGCAATACCAACGTGAAGATTCTTTGATCTAGTACCGAACTAAGCAATCAATGCCATAGAAACAAAGACAAAGAAATCGACCGGTATTTTAGGCATAAATTTTTCACTACATTTCATTTTACGCTCAAAGAGGAAAATTTCAACCAAACGTTTAGAACAAACTTTTGTTTGCAAGTTGAAGAAAGACAAGTGCGCTTAAAAAAATTAAACAAATCAGACAGCTTATTAGTAAATGCCGTAGACTAGCAACAATATATTTGTCACAATCATGTTGCAAAAATGCAAAAGTTGAATTTACACCGGTTTTTCACAGAGAAAGTTAAAAACGATGAACATTTGTCTGACTTTACAATTAACTTACGCCTACGTAAACGGGGTGAATTCTTAGAGCGTTAGAATTGTGATTTGTACATTTTTGTTCACTTGTTTGTTAGTTATTTTACACTGAATTTAATCAGTATATTGTAATATTTTCCGTAGATCTTGTTAGCAATTTAGCAATAGCAATAGTATACGCTTTGATAAAACTAAATTTATACAGATCTTACGACAGACAATCCAAACGTCGAGACACCCAACCCGGGTACAGAGAAAGCGAAGGGTCTCCTCATTGCAGTCATTGTTTTGGCCATCCTCTTGGGATTTGCTATCTTAGTACTTATCGGGGGCTTGATAGCTTTTCTTGTCTGCAAAAGGCGTCAAAAGCTCCAGCCAAGCAACTTACACCAGGTAGGCCTATGCCTTTCTAAAAGAAGCATAGAAATGTAAGAATAAACATTCAAATGCAACCTAAGATATGAGAAGTGGGACAAACTAATTTCGTTTTAAATACATAATTACTTAAAGTAATTTTTAAAATTTATTTATAAATATAAACTATATTTTCTCAATTTGAAGACATCAGATTGGAAACACGTCATCGTTCTATGTTAAATGCAGTTTTTTGTGATGCTATTTTACAAGCTACCTGATGGGATAAACAAGAAACACTAACCTTCTCAATGCCCCCGATAGGGAAAAGTAATTTGATCACAATTAGTGATGAATGGGTGCTTCAGCCTTTTTGATTTAGAGTGTTTCGGTATTTTTATGGTGACTCTGACGTCAAATTTACGTCATAACTATTTAAATAATTTTGTGATACCACCTTGTTGGATAACAGGAACGATACATCCGCTAATAGCCATGCCATGCTTAGCTTTATCGACGATATGTCTTGTCTGAATGTACAGAACATTGCATAACAACGTGTCAGGTTGATAATTATTATTATTATTCAACAACAGAGTTACACATAGAATTTAGATAAATTATTATTAATTAGCGCCATGATCAACAATTACTATCTATTCCTGTAGCTTACATACAGTGGGATGAAGCTGAAACCTGCGTTCGCAGTAAAACGGCTAAGATTTATTTTAAAAGCGCTTTTTATATCATGCTGACGCAGCACACAATCAGCGTAAGTTTTAAGAGCATTGGCGTTGAACTTTGCTGTTTCATACGTGTCATTTATATTGTTTTGCCGTTAACACTCGTTATTTTGTGTCTATGTACATTCTGCGCATAATACATTTGGCTGTGCTTTCGCAAACTAAAGCATGATGTAATGTAATGTAATGTAATGTAATGTAACAAGCACTTATATAGCGCTCTTCAAGTACCTCTCAAAAGCGCTGATGACACGGCTATCCTACCGATCTAAACAAGTGCGTTTTCAAGTTAACAGAGAATGAACACTGAGTTAAACTAAGTGGAAAAGTACGAATGTTTAAAGGGAGACTGTTCCAGAACGATGGACCAAAGCAGGAGAAGGCACGATGAGCACGCAACGACGTGCGGTAACGTGGAATCAGCATTTCTCCACGAGCAGCAGAACGCAGCAACCGGTCACCAGGTCGACTGGAAACAGGAACACACAGCTCCCGAATGTAAGCAGGCGCAGTGCCAATCGTAGCAGAACGGACATGTAGAAGAACCTTGAACCGAATCCGTTCCGAAATAGGAAGCCAGTGTAGCGTCTCCCTGATGTAGTCCGAAATGTGAGAAAACTTTGGGAGATTTGCAACCACCCGAGTAGCACAGTTCAAGACAGACTGGAGCTGGCCAAGTCTGAACTTCGGGAGACCCGCCAGGATGGAATTGCAGTAGTCAATTCGTGTGAGGACGAACGAGTGGACCAGAGTAACAGCAGCTTTGAAGGACAGGTTGCGCCGTAACACACGAATCTGCCGCAGCTGATAGAAACAGGATCTGCAGAGCGAGTTGACATGATCAGCCATAGTTAGTTCACCATCGAGGAGGACGCCCAGGTCACGGACCACAGGTAACACACCCCAGCCAGGAAATCCAGCCTGTAGCGCTTCAGCATCAATCCCGGAACGCGCCCGACGTGTGCCCAGCCAAATGTACTGGGTTTTGGCCTCGTTTAACAGAAGTCGATTTGACGCCATCCAAATCCAAACTTCCGCCACGGCAGAACATACATTAGACACACAGGCATGCGCATCTGATGGAAGGCAGGTGGAATATAGCTGGACGTCGTCAGCATACAGGTGGCACCGAGCTCCCAGGGAGGTGATGAGCCGGGTCAAGTCAGCCGCATACAGAATGAAGAGCAATGGCCCAAGAACTGAGCCCTGTGGGACGCCGAATGGGAGCGGCGCCCAAGCCGAACGATCAGAGCCCAGAGCCACCATCATAGACCGCTCATCCACGAAGGAACTGATCCAGGCCAGAGGTGAAGCGCAGATGCCAAACGAGATGTTAAGACGTGTAAGAAGGATAACATGGTCAACAGTGTCAAACGCTGCACTCACGTCTAGAAGGGCAAGCAGCGTAACGCAGCCGGTGTCAATAGCATCACAGATGTCCGAGATTAGCCTCAGGAGTAACTTTTCTGTGGAATGGCCCTTTCTGAAGCCAGACTGGAACTTGGGCATCAGATCGTTCGCCTCCAAGTAGCTAGTAATCTGCTGGGCAACAAGTCTCTCAATGATCTTTGATAAAAACGTGAGGTTTGATATCGGTCGGTAGTTGCCTATTACATCCGTGTCCAGTCCCGGCCTTTTCAGAGATGGTATGATGATGGCACGTTTTTGGTCCGGTGGAAGAAATCCATCCGCCAACGATTTGTTGCACAGCCGTACAAGGAAAGGTAGTAATTCATCAATAAAATCACGGAGTAGGAACGATGGAATGGGATCAAGGGCACATGTCTTAGGTGGAGAAGACAGGAGGAGTGATCTCAACTCAACTTCAGTGACCGCCCGAAAGTGATCGAAGCGGCACGACGTTGACGAGAAGGAGGGCGGAGGTGAACCCTCAGTAGCTCGGCGGACCCCAGAAACCTTCTCAGTCATATAAAGCAAGTACTCCTCAGCCGAGAACGATGGGCTCTGCATTCCGACTGGTCTACCGAGCAACTGAGAAAGGTCTTTCCAGAGCCGCCGACTATCGTTGGAGTGACGGGAGATTAAGCTCTCCCAGTAGCACTGCTCCTTTTGTTGGAAGAAGATGTGCTTATCCCTCAGTAGTCTGATCCATTCAGCTCGATCCGCGTCAAGTCTAGTTCTCCTAAAACGACGTTCCGCCCGCCTTACTGAGCGACGCACAGTCCGACATTCGGAGTCAAACCATGGAGTCAGGTAGTTGCACCTGACGCGGGCAAGGCGCGACGGCAGGAGATCATTGATGATAGATGACAGCGTGGAATCGTAGAGGCTGAATAGTTCGAGACAGGAAATGTCGGAATCCATGGGGAGCTGGCAGAGCCGACTGTCAAGCAGGCGCTGGCGAAATGCATCACGATCAAGCGACTTCCAGCTCCTGATGGTAACTTCTTTGATAAGCGGGCTGGAATGAAGATGCGGAACTGTAAACGTCAGAAGACCATGATCCGAAACAGATGGAGGCTCCACAGAGACTCCATTCAGTCCACAATCATCACGAGTGACAACCAGGTCGAGCCAGCCACCATGCGTATGCGTAGGCATGTCAACATGCTGTTTCAAGCCGAAGCCAGCAAACAGCTGCCTCAGTTGCTCCGCCCAGGGACAGCTGAGATCCTCCATGTGAACATTGAGATCACCTGTCAAAACCACCTGGCTATTAAATGTGGCTAAAGTCTCAAGGAGGACTGTGAACTCTTTGATGAATGCAGACGATGGAGGCAGAGAGCCCGGACGGTAGACAGCGGCAACCGCAACTGGGCCACGTGACGTTGAGAACGAGCAGAGGATGACCTCGAATGTAGTATAGGTCACATCGAAATTTACTCGTTTCGCCCGCAGGTTTGTACGATGGAAGATTTGCAATCCCGCCTCCACCGCGATAAGGAGTGAGAAGGTGAGAGCTGCGCCGTGACGACTCGACGAGGAGGTACCCCTTAGGTGCGGCCCTTTGAAGTGCGACATCCGAAGCCGACTGATGCCATGTTTCGATCGCAACAAGGATGTCAAGAGCCTGGCTAGTAATAGTGTCAGCAACCGTCGTGGACTTGTTGCCGAGGCTGCGGACATTCCATGTCCCGAACCGAAGTCCAGCTGGTTGGGTTCTGCTATCGTCTGACGATGGAGGAGGAGGCAGACGCGTAGAGACATCTCTCTGAGACCTCGGCCGCCAGATGCGCAGCGTAAACAACGTTTTCCTCACCAAGCGTAGCACCGGCAGACTAACACGGTTGGGTAGCCTCAACGACTCAGAACTGTACACCAGCAGGTGCACACCTGGGGGTGTGTCCATACCGCCAACACCAAGACTACACTTCGAACGCCAAGTCAATTTAGTAATCGAACAAAAAATATCCAGGAAAGTACGCCAGAATACTCTGTCATCTAACTGGAAAACTGGCTAAAAAAACTAGGAGAACAGACTGTTTTAACCGAGAAAAAACTAGAAAACTCCGCACGAGATAGCCATGTCCGTGTAAACACGCCAAGGTGGCGCCACGATATCCACTTCAAAGACTGTGTTATGTTTTCTGTGCTGGCAGCCACCACCAGCCGGCATAACTCGGCCCTCTAATGCGAACGGACCAGACACGACAACACAAGAGTATGAAGCAGACAGCAACTATGAACAAATATCGAATCCGTCAGTCGACAGTAGCAATTACACACCGCTCCATGTTCTTACTAAGCGGAATGAGGTTAGATACTGAAATAATCTGTGTTAAGTTAAAAGATGCGCTATTTAAATATTCATACATGCAACGGTTCATATGCCATTTTTTTACAGACATCGAGGTTTTTGCAGAACATGCTATTCTGTCTATTAACTTAATCGCTTTTATTAGTCAAGGTTTTTGTGGACGAACAATGGCCTGGCACATAACCCTAACTTTATGCGTTTTTGATTAACATAAAAATCCATTATAATAGATCTCTCGCCATTCGAAGGTATGTGTAATCGATTATAACTGAATTCACACCTGGAATTTAATGACACCAGTTAACGTTTGCGTTGACTGTAGGCCTATGTATGAATTATATAACCGTTTATATAACGCCTTTCTGGTACCTCACAGACGCGCTGAAACATGACCATCCTACAGTTCTAAAATGGTGCGATTTAATATGAGTTGAAAATGTTTCTTGACCATAATATGATTACATACTAACAAGAGGCCTTCGGCTACTCAGAGGTTTAGGCCTATTTAACTGATAGCCCTGTATTATGATAACGTGACATTCATTGGTGTAATTTGCTTTAGTTTCTGGTGGCTTCCGAGTTTCTAATGTAGAGTCACAATTCATGCAGAGTTGAGCTAAATGTTCGGTGTCGTGTTTATGTTACAATCAGGGAAGTCGTTACTGAAAAAAGTCGACACTACAAGTTGAAAGAAGACTAAGAAGTCTACAAAGAACAAGGTGGCTAGGGGTCATTTTAAAAGACTTTTCTTATGCGTGTTTTCATTCTATATATGTCAATGATTAAAGATTACTTTTGTAATGGCAAATATCCAGAAAGATTGGATAAATCAGCTTCATTGTACAATGGTTATTCTGAAACAGAAAATTTGCTTGGCTTTCCAGTTTAAAAGAAACTGATGTAGAAAACTGGCTTTGTTCTATTTAATATTTATCGTATTTTTATTATCGAAGTTTATTTTATTATCTAAATTATCGTGCACAGATGGCTTTCAGCATCCGGAAAACTAACTGCATTTCACCAGCCAACTGACTAACCGCGCCATAGATTCGCATCTCGGTGCGATTTTGCGCGCGTTTGACATTTTTTATGAAGTATATTGGACATCATTTGAGGCCTAAACGACTGATAATTGATGAGGAGAAAGTGAAAGCCGTAATACAAATACCAAGACCGAAGAATACATGAAATGCTCACTGTTTAATGAGAATGCCGAGTCAGATGCAAACACATTCAAGAGCTTATTACCATCAGTCAATCATTGCGAGACCTAATGAAGGAGGATTCCTGTTGGCATTGGGACACTCCTCATGAGACGGCTTTCTTGCAACTAAAACAGAAGCTTACTGAAGCCCCAGTAATCAGGTTGATGCATCAGCTACTGGTCTTGGGCCTGTTTGCTGCAGGTGCACCGACCAGTGGCGTACGCAGTACGACCATTGAATGAAAACGAAAGAAATTATCACATATTGAGAAAGGAGTGCTCGCGATTGTGTTTGGATGCATCATTCAATGAATATGTCTACGGTCGACCGGTTACTGTAGAAACTGATCACAAACCCATTCCGATTTTATTCAATAAGTCATCGTTTGCAGTGCCTCCAAGAATCCAAAGGATGCTGTCTATAGTATTGAGATAAACTTTAGCGGTGTACAAGCCTGGAAGAGAATTTCACATTCCAGATGGCTAAGTTCAGCGCCGCTTGATTTCACAGAATCTGACGAATCAAAGTTTGAGGTCTTGGTCATACGCTACATGGCCAATATCGGGCGAAAGATTGACTAGAATTCAAGAAGAAACTGAAAAATACCCAGTCATGTAGGCTGAGAGTGGTCATTGCACACGGCTGGCCATGGACATGCAAGCGAAGTAGTTTGTCAGATGAAGTTCAACAATTCTGGAACTTCCAAGAAGAAATAAGGATAGTCGACGGTATACATAAGATCGCCATCAACGGCACTGGCAGCGAAAATATGTCGATAAACAGCCGATGCTAACCTTGGTACATATGAATGCATGGATCTGGATCGAGGTACCTTTTGCTGAATGTAACGCGAATCTGAGAAAGATGGCAGAAGCATATTCGACATACACACTCACACACATGTATATATACACGCATATATGTATGGATTTGAACCTCTCCAAGAAGCGTTTCGCGAGCCTAAATGGTGTTAAATATTAATTAAGAACGAAAAGCTCATCCGCAAGCCAGTGAAACCTGGAAACAGTGACATTAAAAGCTCTCGCACACACGTAGAACCAGACGCAAAGATTACCCTCACGTACCTATAGGAATTTAGCGGCATTTATTTATCGCGTACGTGTGCATGTAGTGTATATAACTGGCTATTTATATAGCGCCTTTAAATGTTTTACAAAGGCGCTCATACTGTGAAAATATTGAATTCAGACAGTGTGATATTGAGTTCATATGAGACCCCAGTCAAGTTTATTTCGGCTTTGCATTGCTATAAGTTGCGCGTTTTTCAAATCATTCTGACAACCATTTTTGTTGGGTCATTCTAGCATTCAGTCAAAAGTTGGATTGAAGTTGAGTTTGTCTGCTGGAAATTACGGATGCGCCCGAATGATTTCATAAAAGAATCTTAGCAAGTGAATTGGTTTGGGTCGTGCAGGCAATTCGTCATCGCTGGCTGACGCTTTCTGCAGCTATAATTAGCTCGGTTACGGTCCAAAGAGTTGGTACTAGGTCTATACTTCGTTGGTAAGACCTTGCAAAGTAAATAGAGCATGAAAATGAGTTATTTGAAAATGGCGAACCCTCCTATTGCAATATGACATCAATCATCAATCAAAATCACAATGGGCAAATGCGGCCAACGAGAGAGAACACACAATGAAGACATTCATTCAACTATAGTTGCCCCTTGTACCAGGACAGTGCTGGATTCCAGAGCGTTCTCTGCTGCTGGTCCACGGCTTTGAAAATTCGTTGCCAAGTTCCATTCGTTCGGTCAGTTCTGTGATGTCATTCAGGTCTAAGCTAAAGACAATCTCTTTCAACTCGCTTACCCACCGTAGCCTGGCTTCTGGTTTCTCTGACCCATCGGAATTCGATCCGGCTTCTCCAACGGTGTATGATTTTTGACTGCAATTTTGACTTGAAGCGACCAGTTGATGCCTTGACATGATAACGGCTCTATAGAAGTCATTAGCTTAGATTAGATTAGATTAGTCGCGATGATTACAACTACTTTGCAGGACTTATAGGACCTACTATAAGAGTTTGCGTTTAATGGACATAGCTGCTGATGCAACGCTTAAACGAAGGAAGCTATTCAAGTTGTAGGATACAACGTTGCTTCTGACCTTCTATGTTGCCGAACATTCCAGACATTCCATGTGAGAGATGTCGGTGCTTTGATAATTCAGGACGTGCTGAAGTGTTTATATGTAGTATTGTTTAGTTGTCTAGGTCAAGAAAGAGGCTTTAGTCACGTTGCTCATTTTCATGGCCAACGCTTCAACGGCCGTTACAAAAACGTTAACCTTAGTATGGGTTAATATTATTTGCATAATGCATGCAGACAGGCCTTGGCATTCTTCGCTGAACATTTTGTAAATGGGCACGGGCAATTACTGTACTTTGGCGGACGACTGCCAAGGATTTTCTGAATATGAATAGAGCGTACACCAAAGTTTATACCAACGTCCAAGTAGCCATACATTTAGTTACCATTTTCTTTCTTCCTTCCATAGTTATTTTCTTTAATTTGCTGCCTTTCCATAATGCTTCCTTAGTGCTCGCTTTCTGCTTTTCTTTACCGATCCTTCCTTTCTTCAGCTCTTTTTCATTTCTTGTTTCCTTTCATTTTAACTTCCTGTGCTTGTATCAGCCTTCCTGCTTGCTTCCCCTATCTTAATGTTTTTTTCTTCTTTTCTTCTTATCCTTTCCTTTTCTCTTTTCATCCAAGCCTGCGTCTTTGCTTTCTTCCTAGTTCCATTTCTTCCTCCTTTCCGTTCAATTTTTGCTTGAATAATTCATTTGTTCTATATTCCTTCCTTTCACACTTGTTTCTTGGTTTCATTCTTCATATGTTTTCGTTTATTCCCGTTTCTATTTTGTAATGTTCTATTTTACTTTAATTCTTTCTTCCTTTATTACTTCCTTCCTTCTTTCCCTCCTTTTCTTCTTTTTATCTCTCTTGTTCCTTTGTTTGGTTTCTTGCTTCTTTCCTTCATTTCATCCCAATTCCTTAGATTCTTGCGTCTTCCTTCTTTCCATTCTTTCATTTTCTTTGCAGTTTATACCAACTCTAGCTAAAAGGGATCAATGAATCGTGCTCTCTCTGGTCTTCGTAAAATTGTGCCGACCGGCCTGTAGTTGTTCAGCACGCTATTTTACAAGGCTAAACCTTCCATAGGTTAAACCTTCCATCCGGTTCTTTGTTATGATGCATAGAGCGTGAAGCACGACAAAAGCGCAGGGTCTAGCATGATTTTGTTTGCAACAAATAGGAAGTAAACTGTGTCAAAAAGACAGGCAGTTCTCTTGAGTAGACAGTCACTCGTATTTCTAGGTTTTACACAACTGGAGCGTTAGCCGGTTTTTGCTTTTAAAGCACACATTATTTTTCGGTAGATGACCGCTTGGTAAGTTCAAGAATCAATACAGAATGGAAAATTTTGATATGAATTTTAGTCTTAAAAATTCCAAGCTTGAATGTTATACTGCTAATGCTATAAGAACAAGTTTCAGTCATACCATATATATTACATGCATATATATATATACACACACAGACAGCTTCTCTGGGTGTACATAGTCACACGTTTTTCAGGTTTTACACAACTTAAAAGTTAACTGCTTCTGCTTCTAATATATATTATTGCTTTAACATATACGAATATATATATATGTTCTTAATATAGGTATATTTCTACTTTTAATATGATTATTCTGCGTTTTATATGTGCATATATATATATATATATTAAACAGGCGATAAGCCGTATAGACGCTATTAGCAGTAAAGTAAGGTTAGGTCGACGTCAACGGCCTTGGCAGCTAAAAGATGTTATTAAGCACTGGAAACTACTAATACTAAGAGTCGTAGGCCTACGTGGGCAGCCGACTGTGGCACTGTATGCATATGAAATTGATGCTAATTAGACAATTGACCTGCTCACTGGTTAGGAAAACATTGGAGCTCTGAGGAATAATATGAGACTTAAATAGATGGCGATAAATAAATGTAAGCTTTTGCTTCATGCTGTGTTAAGGTGATATTTTTTTATTTTATGTTGTGTTAAGATGCAAAGTGTTGTAAGTTCTGTATTAAATATCGCTTTAGAACGCCACCTTCTCAGCCAATCACAATCGAGATTACAATAATAATAATAATACATGCCACCGTGTCAGACAATCACAGTGGAGATTACAATGCCATCTGTTTGGCACTGCAAAGGTGTAATCTTTAATATACGCGGCTGCGATTCAACTAAAAAATTTTGCGCATTATTGTTGCGTTTCATAAGTTTTCATAGGTTGAGAGTTTCATAGGTCAAAATCAGGATCCAGACGAGTCCATTTCATGTGTCAATTTTAATCAAAAAAGTTCGAAGGTAAGCAATGCTCATAATAATTCATAACAGTTCAGAATTGTTGATAACAGCTGATGCAACCCAGTTGCGGTCATACGAATTATGTAGCACCAGATTTCTGTAGGTTTATGCCCATAAAAGAAGAATTATGTTGCCTATTTATATTTGATGATATATAAACAGCCATTGTCACCACTTTTATATATTTTAGCGCCGTAGAGAGGTTCGTTAACGGCGCTATGTAAATAACCAGATAGACTACATACTTTTGCAACTATCCACCGCAGTTAACTGAAACTCTGATATCTGGTAGTGCCATGATCACAGCAAATACTGTCACTGATTTACTTAAATTGATTGAGGCTGACCAATCGATTGGGTGATTGACTGGCATCATGTGTGTAGTCACAAAACAATTTGTGTTTAATATGATATCAAAGTGTAGACTTCAAACAAAATGCAAGCTAGAAAATGCAAGGAAATGTTAAAATAATAAGTTGTCACTGTTGCCGTTGCATTGTTGTAGCTGTAAATTATTGCTATTGTTATTGTTTCAATGTGAATTGTGAGAGGAATGTGAGAAGAAGAGTTAAATGAATCTGCCAAAGGAGCATATAGCAGAAGAGTTTAAAGAAATCAAGCAGATAGAGATCAAAGAAGTAAAATGAGTTGCCTCAAGGAGACATTCAAAGAACTGAATAAAATCAAGCCGAAATAGATCGAAGAAAACATGTGAATCGCAGTTTGAAATGAAGAGAAAATCGATTAAGCAAAACAATTCTAGCTAAACTATGCAGATTAAATGAATGCGTACGAGAAACTCTAATGCGAGGTATTAAGAGCTTTCAGCTTGAAAATCTTGAATTAATTAGAGAGTGTAATTGCTGAAATATGATTCAGACTTGCAATTGCTGTGGTGCACTTTGTTGATTGAATTAATGCAACATTTCTGAAAAATACGCCAAATGCAGTCATGATGGAAATGTTTCACTCGAACATTTATCGGCGACACCTGGTTCATGGATAGAATTATTAACAGCAAATCTCATCTGAAACTAAAAATTATCGAGAACATATAAGGGAATACAATGCTGCTTATGTTTTCGCTTGGGATGGAAACCGAAATAAAATCACCTCTCGAAATAGCACCCTACTGTTTTTGTATTCATGAACAAATTTACCATCAGGTCTCTCCACATTACATGAACGAGTAGGGCAATCACATTATAGACAACTGTATATCTTTGAATCTGGTGAAGCAACAGACCACCATATCAACAAGTCGCAAGGTCTTACTTATGAAAAAATTTGTCTTTACCAGATTTAGTCATGATTTACTTCATGTATGTCTATCACGATTAAGATCACTTGACTCTGTAACTATCGTATCACCTGAGTAGGAGATTCAAAATTGTGTGTATAAAGATATTTATGATCATTGTTTAATGATTAGTTTTGTAAAAGCTGTTCATCGTTCTTAGGTACTGTATGTAATGCCTTTGTGTTTGTCAGAGTAATCCTGGGAAAAAGTTCTCAAATTTGGGATAGATGTTGGCAATGACTTTTATGATCCTAAGCAAAGGGGAGCATCAGAGGATGTTCCCATAGGGAACATTTAAAGAACTAGAAAGCAGATGGTCTGTGCAGGATAGTCTAGTTGTGTTAGATTTCATATTTTAAACCTGAGACAGCTATATGAGCCATCGGTATGTAAGAAACGCCCCAAAGAAATTAAAGTGCCTGGGATTGCTAGACCTCGTCAAGTTTCTGGCCGAAAGAAAGTGCTGCGTAACGCAAGAGCATTAACGTGCTGGATCGCCACTGATAGGCGCTTGTAATTGCAACTGTAATTGTAACCAGAAACTTATAAAGCGCCACTTCAAGATAAAACTCATCAGAGGCGCTCCCGGCCCGATGTCCCAGAACTAATGGGGAATAATATGGTCTTAAAACGCTTGCGAAAAAGAGAGGGAGAGAGAGAGTAATTCCCGCCTAAAGTCGCCAGACAGGTTGTTCCATGAGGTCTTGGACTGCTGATCGCAGCAGTCGGCGACCAGGGAAACAGGGACACAAAGTTCCCTGAGATAAATCGGAACACAGCCAACAAGGCAGCTGCGCACAAAGACCAGAATTTTAAAGAGAATGTGCTCTCGAATTGGAAGCCAGAATTTTTTTCCAACACGAATGAAGAGATATGGCCAAACTTAGGAATGCCGCCAATCAAACGAGCTGCAGCATTTAGGACAGATTGAAGTTGGGAAAGGGAGGAGGATCCAAGACCCGCAAACCCATGTTTCCAAAGTCAATTCTGGAGCAGATAAATGCGTGGACTAGAGTGGTGGAGGGCTTGGTTGAAAGGGAGCGTCGGATAGCGCGTATTTGACGCAGGTGGTAAAAGCGGATAAGGCATACACTGGAAAAAATTCCGTTTTATTGCGAGTATTTTAACTGTTTTTTACGGTTCAGTAACCCCATTTTCAGCTTACGAGTAAACGCCCGTTTTAATTTATGCCTTTCGGGTTATTTTGGCCGCTATTCAGCCTACTTGCATTGTTCGTAATTTGTATGCATGTGTGCAAAATATAGTTCGTGTACAACCGTGCAAACTAGCGACTCGAACATTGTAAAAACAATTATAGAAAGTAATTAAACATCTTTTTATATGATGTAGTATTAGCTACAGATAATAATAAACACGAAAATACGATTATAACATGATCGATACTTTCTGAAGAAACCGCATTACTTAAAGCAAACTGCGCAAGGATACACCGAATATGTCAGACCCCCAATCAATGTGGCGGTCATTTCGAAGGTTTCACTGCATCAGAACTGTGTCTGACATGCAATAAGACATTAATAAAACAAAAAATACAGTGATTGTCACACTGGCGTACAAATAAGCGAACACTTAAATATATAAACATCTTAAGGTGGCACCACTCTGCGGCTAATAAAGAGTTGAATAGGTGTTTTAAGCGTTGGTTAACAAATATGTAACGTTAGCTCACCTTGTTGAGCTACGCGAACGTAAGTACATGAGTTTGAGGTTCGCGGTTCGAATCCCATACATCACTTTTTCAAATTCAATTTTAAACTTATTTACAATAAAACTTACTGATATTGTCATTAAAATAATAATTTCTTCACAAAAGAAATTTTTATTATAATCATTATGCTATGCAGCAAATACTAAATTTTAATAAGACACACATCTCACTCACACAGGGACAAATAAGCGAACTCTTAAATAATTAAATATATAAACATGATAAGTGACACCACTCTGCGACTAATAAAGAGTTGAATAGGTGTTTTAAGCATTGGTTACCAAATGTGTAACGTTAGCTAACCTTGATGAGCTGCGCGAACGTCAGTAGGCTACATGAGTTAGAAGTTCTCGATTCAATTCCCATACATCACTTTTTCAAATTCAATTTTAAACTTATTTACAATAAAACTTACTGATATTGTCATTAAAATAATAATTTCTTCACAAAAGAAATTTTTATTATAATCATTATGCATTGCAGCAAATACTAAATTTTAATGACACTCTTCTCACTCACACAGGGACAAATAAGCGAACTCTTAAATAGATAAGCATTCAACAAGCGCATGCGCGTGATTTTAGGGAATAGATAATATTGAAAAATGAATTATCACATTAACAAATGAAATAGTCTGGCATGCACTGCCAAATAAAACCAAAGCTGCTACGTTATGGCGTCTCTCAGAGTTGGGCTGGCTTATCCGGCGGATTTTCTTTATTACGATTCAGTTGAAGACCATCGACTGATGTCTTGGGCATTGCGATAAAGGCATTATAAAAGTTGCTCGATCAGATTAGAGAAACCCAGTATTTGTAATGTTATGTACGCAGATTACCGAAAATGCATCAATATCACTACTCTCACACTGTCAAACGTGAAATACAGTGAAGACATGCATTGCGGCAGTTGTGTAATTTTCACCGAAATAACAATAGACAGACAGACTAATAAATACACCTTGGCTCACTTAATGGAACCAAATATGAGCGAGTGTCGTTAGCTGCAAAATATAATTTACCATCACCTCGCGAATACTTTGGACAACCTATCTGATTTGATGCAGCGCTCGTGAATAAGTAGGAGACTTGCGTTTAGCTTTAAGGTAGCGCTTTATAAATTTCCAGTTTACGATAAGGATTCTCGAGTACTAGCCAAAGTAATCGATCCCAAAACCAATAACTTTCGTTGTCAGTAGGCTTAAAAATCTGTGAAATTTTGGGAAAACTCTTAGAGGTAAGATAATATATGTTTTGAAACATAATCCAGTGCTCATAAATTTAGTCCAATTATAATAAAAGATTTTCAATTTATCAATGCAATGATGAACTATGTTCACTGTGCATGGATACACACTTGTAATGTGGTCAGCGGCAACCATAATTGGCGGCAAACTGTCCCCCGGCGTATAGATATCTCTTTATGACTCACCCTCGCCAGACCATCATGAACTAACTATAAACAATTGGACATACATTCTGTCTTTATTTTCATCCTTGAAGTATGTTTTTATAGTAGTTATAATAATGTGTATTTTAGCACTATTACGATGCTGCATGGAATACTGAATGTGCTTTAATTTTATATCGATTTCAGTTGGTGTCCTGTCTTTTTATGCTTGCTTGCATGCGAAATTAAAATCTGATTTTTAATGTCATCATAATTCACTTAGTTTAACATACAGACTGTAGCGAAATAATACTCTGTAAGGAATTGGATGGGTAGGTCAGCAATGTTCACTGCGGTTTGCTTTAAGATGAGCCCCGTCCATTATTTTAATGGACTGCCCACACACAGTGAATTAGAATTCACAGAAACTTCTTTGATTTTCTATAAAAGCTACATCTTGATGCAGTGATGTTCTGAGGTAATTTTGAGCATTGTTTTGTATGAATGTTTAAAAAATCATTACGATAGCCTGATTTAGTTTGCCATTGACTCTTAATCTCATTATGTGTAACCAGCTACATATATATAGGCCGATAGGCGTTATTGAAGGGTCAGCAACTGTAAAAGTATGGGGAGTGACCTTTAGTAAAGTGCTCTTTTCAAAAAGCCAAATAAACCGTTAATAAAAGGTCGTTCACAATCAAAAAAACGGTGATATAACCGTAATATAAAGGCTATTTTCCGCAAGATTATTGCAAATTCGCGTAAAATTGCGGAAAATTGCCGTTAATAAACGGACATAGGTCGTAAAAATACGCCGAATGGCCCTACACTATACAGAAAATCTCCGTAAAAATACGAAGAATGAACCGTTAATAAAAGGCCATTTACCGTAAAAGTACGGTGCTAAACCGCTATTAACAGGCCATTTACCTTAAAATTAGCGCAAAATCGCCGTAAAATTTAGGAAAATTACCGTAAATAAACGAGCACCCCGTCGTAAAAAATAGGAATTCCCCGTTAAATAATACGGGGATTAACCGTAAAATGACGGGCCACCCGTAATTGAGAAAACGGGTCGCCTTAATATTACGATGAATGTTCTGGGAACTCTGTTGACGCGTCATTTAACCGTAAATTTACGGGGAATTTCTTACAGTGTACGTCATTTATGTGCTCCTGCAAAGTGAGCTCCCGATCCAGGGTCACTCCCAGGTTTCGCACCGAGGTATAGAAAGACACTTAAGGAAAGAGCAGGGCTAAATTTGCCATGTCAATCTTTGAGAGTTGGATGGAGCCGCCGAGCCAGATAAACTGAGTTTTGCTGTGGTTCAAACGAAGGTGGTTAGATTTTAACCAGGCCTCGAGTGCTGACGATGCATGGAGCAACTTGTGGGGCATAGAAACAGGCTCCGCCGCCGGGCCATGAGTATAAGCCTGTGTATCGTCGGCATATTGATGGGATACTACCCCTAACGAAGATAGTATGGCCCAGGTCAGCAGTGTAAAGAATGAAAAGGAGCGAAGCAAGAACCGAATCCTGTGGGAGACCCATGGTTACCGGGAACCAGACGGTGCGTGTTTCTCAAAAGACGATAGATTGGGAGCGATCAGAGAGAAAGGAGGAGAACCAGGAGATTGCCGGACTAGAAATGCCGAATGACTTCTCTAGGCTCTCTAATAAGACACTCTGGTCGACTGTGTTGAAGGTGGTGCTAATGTCACAGCGGGCAAGGAGGGTCACTTGTCCCCGATCAAAAGCCTGGTACGTATCCGATACAGTGTGGGTGATGACTGTTTCAGTAGACTGAAATTTTCTTAAGTCCGACTGTTGGCTAGGTAGTTGAGAGTTAGCTTCAAGATATTGTATTAGCCGGGTGGATACATGTTTTTCAACTAGTTTAGATAGGAAGGATAGGTTAGAGATGGATCGGTAGTTGGATATATCATTGATATCCAAACCAGGACGCTTGAGGGAGGGGAAGACAATAGCCCTCTTCTGGGAAGGGGATGGAGCCATCACCCAGAGCCTGGTTAAAAGATAAAAGTAGAAAAGGTAATAAGTCATCTGTGAGTTCTTTAAGGAGGAGCGGTAAGGAGTCGAGTTCGCAGGACTTCGATGACGACGTTGACAACAGCCGTCCATGGAGATCGGCTGTAGAATCGACATACGACAATCAGCTGAAAAAAGGACGGAGGGGCGCGCCCTAGGTGGAGCGGCGGACCAAATCAAGCTTGTTAAGCATGCAATCCAGATAGTCTCGGGCTGTGAATGGTATGTGAGAGGGTGATGCTCTTGACGTGACGCGACACAGAATCTTGGAAAGGGACGTCCACAGACGACGGGGGTTGGTAAAGATGGCATGTCGCATTTGAATCAGGTTTAAAGATTGTACATTATTACAAACTTTTCAAATACTTTTGATATTCATTTTCAATGGATATAGAAATCTCTCTTGGTTCTAGTACTGAATACATATTTAGTTACAAATTTTGAGTCAAAAACTGTGTCGTACATGATCTGCAACACAGTGACATTAGAAAGCGACGTTTACGCGATAGACCAGTTTCGCTTTGAAAAGTAAAAGCTGACTCTATTTGTCATTTTGATGCCATCAATTCTCGACGTTTAATTGTTTAATTGGGAAGTTGAATGTTCTTTACCAGGTGACAGTAAACGATTTTTCAGAATGAAGTTTTTGTTATCGTGTTGCTTGCTGGTCCTGCACCTCACCAGGACCTTTTCAGGTGAGTTACGTATTAATTCGTTGTTTTCTTTGCATTATCAGCGTTCTTATTTTCTAACCATTCTGTTGGCAGTGTTGAAGAATTTTTGAGAATAGAGAATGAAATTCAATTCATTTGCCGACATGCATCGGTCGTTAGTCGTTTGCAGTTTCTGTGTGTCTGGTATAAAAAAATAAGACAATTCATTGAGACAGGAAAACAGCCTATGAAAAAATGCAGTCTACACCAGAATTCTAATCGTTATCTAAAAGCCAAACCAGTCAGGTTACCAAGCATACGTTCTTAAATGCATAGTCACTGGCTGAAGGACATTTCAATTGAAGTGTTACACGAGTTTACAGCGATTTGTCAATTTCATATGACGGAGCGAGATTCAAGCCACGGACGCAGAAGTTAAAAGCAACATTTCGCAATATGCCAAAGTGCCAACCATTTGATGTCTCTGTAAATCTAATCTAATCTATTCTAACGCTACATATTCTCATATAATCTAACTTAATCTAATCTGATCGATTCAGTTTAATATAATTTCAACTATTTGTTCTGATCTGTGGAAACTTGTGATCTAATCTGACCTAAAGTGGCCTAATCTAATCCAGTCTAATAAAAACCATTCCAATCCAAAATAAACGAATCCGATTTATTCCAGTCTAATCTAAACCTAAACCAGTCAATGGCTCCATGTTTCTCTCCAGAGCTGCAGGACTGAGCATGCGCCGGATGACCTCGCTTGCACTTCTTGCCTTCTTGGCCCCCGTTGCAGGTATCCGAGTTCTCCATTCCTCCTTGCTTTGCAATGTGCAAACCAACGATGACACATTATGAAGCTATGCGGCAGGGAGTAAGATAGTGCACCCAGACCAGAAACTCGAGCACAAACAGTCGTACTGGGATCAGTCACTAATCCAAAAGTTTGTTACCAGTCTCGAGGCCTCTCTTACCGATGCATATCACCAGGCGCGCTTCAAAGCGATCTGTGCACCGTTGCCGCAGTTTGATTTGGGATGTCACTTTGGGTGACACCGTAGCTGCTTCATACTTGGCTACTACAGTACTTCTGTCTTGGCCGTTGGAGCTGCAGAGTTGGCAGCATCTAAAAAGATATCAAAACACAATCCACTCCAGCCACAATATCATTTCGTTCCGCTTGCCTTCGAAAATCTGTGATCAATTAACAACGTTAGGCTAACTTTTATTGTGGAGCCGGGGCGCTGTCTAACGCTACCATACGGTGACAAAAGAGGAACATACCATCTTTAACAGCGCCTATCAGTTACCATCCAACGATTTAATGTTGTCGCCTTTCGCAGCACTTTCTCTCTGCCAAAACTTGAAAAGATTAAGCTAACAGAGATTTCATTTCTTCGGAGCCTTTTTTATAGGTCCCGAGGGATCATAGATATCTCGGGCAAAAAAATTAAAGATCAATAACGATGCCGTTTCAAGATAGCGCAATGCGCCTTCTTCATTCTAACAGGCAGTGTTGAGATTTACACTCTTTGATACAAATCCTGTAAAGAAAACACAGGTACACATACAGACTTCTCAGACTTCTCTAAACATTGGTTCAAGTGGGCGATAATTAAGACACATAATGAATAAGTTATTTCTATTTTCATTAGTTACAATATCGTCACCTGGTGTGCAAAGAAAAAGCCAAGTGGAAAACTGCGTGTTTCAGTGGAACATAAATGGATACTTTATAACTTACACTATCCAAAAGGATTCAGCTGGAAATCTCACAGCCTTGGGTAATAACACCCGTCACATATTCGACAGTCGGAAAAGCGTGATCAAACTCTGGATATGGAACATACAGACGTCTGATGCCGGAAATTATTTCTTGTCAATCAGCACAGGAAACTCGACTCAAGTGAACTCGGCTGCCTTGCTTTTTGTATATGGTAAGTGTTTATCTAGTACAGTATAGTACACTGCTTGAAACTGATTCAAGACTCATTAACTTAATTGCTTTATAATTTCTTCGGAACATTACCGCTAATACATAATTTGTAGTTCGAAGGAATTATTAAGTATTATCTTATCTAGCGCAGGCTTGGTGAGTGCTATGTCTCCAAACGTCTCTTCTGGGGTAAAAGTCACTGCTGCTTCCCGTTGATGCATTTCCCCTACCCCTAACCATCCTGTTAGTTCGGGCCATGAAGGTATTCATCATAAATGTTCCAATTTTATAACGTTCTCATTAACCACACAGCACCACTGCAGGACCGCGTACGCATTTAAGTACGCATGTGTCTAAGGGTATTATTATACAGACTATTTATTTAACACAGACGCTCTTATATAGAATCTTATTTCCAAAATGTTATCAGATTGATGTGACGTATACATGTGGGTCTATAAAATATATACTCAAATTTCTTTAGTTAACGCTTACGTGTCTTCCCGGGCAGATGCTCACAGATACTGTACACAAAACGACGACCAAGTTATGTTTACTTTTCAATCATGTATTGCATGATATTTATAATATATATATATATATATATATATATATATTCTTATAAAAAAAACTGTGGAGAATCACCAAGACATCGGCGAATCTTAAGGCAGAGTGTTTAACAGTCATGACTGCAGTTATCTTAAGACGTAGGCTAAGTGGAAGAATATTGCAAAAAACCACCGCCACGAAGGCGTTATGTTGCTTCATGAGAGTCCTAGCCTGATCAGATGAGCGAAGAGAACCACAATGGACGAATGAAGCAGGTGCACACAGGAGATCACAGAATATATGAGCTTCTGACTCCGGAGTGGTCTTGCCTATAGGGGGCCCTTAAACTGAAACTGGGACGATATATGCAGTCAGCGAAGCAAATTTTAATCTCAGTTGGCACCTAATTTGCCCCCTGAACTACTCTTAAGGATGCAAAATAAAACTATAGCGGCTGTGATTCATTTAAACCGGGTGTGTGCGCAATTTGTATCCTATCAGCTATTGAGCAGAACTCTTTTATCTGCCTTTATACTATTTTTTATGAAATAATAATAAACTCATCTACTGCTTCAAGCAAATACTTAATATGACATATGCATGATTAACTATTTCAGGTCAACCTTCTGCTTTCGTAACCCTGGCAGTCGGACGAAATCCAGCTACTGAAGGTGATACCATTGAATTAAACTGCACATGTGTTTCTAATTCATTACCAGTAGCGTTTCGATCTAAAATGTACTACAGCTGGGATATTGGTCTGTATGGCTATCTCCGGAACATTTCCAGTGGACCAGCACTGTTAGAAAATGGAGACGCTCTTCCTGGATACAGTATAAAAAATGACGGAAGGTCTCTCGTTGTCGCTTCAGCTCAGAATCCAGATAATGAGGATCTATGCTGCTGTCAAGAAGAAGGATCACCTTCCAAAGCTTGCTATTCGAGTTCATTACAGGTCAACAGTGAGTATTTTGTCTATTATCAAATTTTTATGCTGTAGCCAAAGGTATAAAAGCCTATATAAGCTCAAGGTATATGTGAATATCATAAAATTTAAAGACTAAAGCACCTTATGGTCAGCATTTCTAACGAGTTGCATACTTATCTTAATTTTTAGTCCAGCCGAGCTATTATGCAAGGGTTGTTCGGGCAGCACATTTTGAATTCTTTAACCGGTGAGACGCATGGGCGGAACTACACGCCTATGAATATCAATAAGCGCTCACGTCACCGACGTCACTTCTTACACGTTGGTAACAGCAATAATAATAAGAAACTGCAGTTGGTCTTAAAAATGGCGGCACGTTCGATGTTGGTAAAAGTAAAACATGCTTGTGAACAGAGTCAAGAAACATAAAGCTACCCATAGTATGGCACAGAATATTAGACATACTGTGGACAGTTACAGAAAACACTGACTTTCTGATGGGATAATTAATTGATATGTTGCAACTTTCGGTCAGCATACACCACGTTGGTTTTTCCTTACTTCAGGACATATCTTGTGATTTTTGTGCATTGAAGTGTATGGTAAAACAGCGTACCTGCGCCTGATGATCATGTAGTGAATGATAATAAACAAACCAGTACAGAATGCAACATTTACACTGACATTATCTTTATATTTTCAAACGTTTCACCTGGCATCATCTAAGCTACGCCAATTCCTAATTTATTACATTTTGCTACAGATAAAGCTCATGTTGTTAGCTGAACATTAAACTAAATTAAATTATAAATCAAATTACAAAATAGCCTACATTGTCTTATGATAAATCCAGGCTGCCTAACAAGGGAAAGTCCCATTCTTAAACAATTTATATATCATACAAGCCGCCTATGCAGGGGCAAGTCATATTTTTTCTGTCTATATGCGTAGAATAAACTAATAAACTTTATGTTTCATTTTCTTACATTAAGAACGCTTACCACAAACCTTACTTATTTAGAAAACACGCGTGTTTGTTTCTGATCGCGATCAATGCATAATTCTGACCCATGTGATTGACGCGTCACGTGAGCCCTTTAAAAAAACATGCGTACGTGCAAGACATCTTCGAAGTTTCTGAGTAATCATAATCGTAATCGTAATCTCGAGATTTCTACAGCGTCCAACGAAAGCTAAGTCGCGGGAACCAGCTTATTCACAGGCGCTTAGTCAAAACAAAATCGATAGGCAAAAGGGTTCAGTTCCAGGTCAAGATCCAGGAGTCAGGCAGTCAGACAGTCGTACGGCTACGGTGGATGGTGTTTGAAATTGAAGCGAGAAGAGAGATAAGGGGAAGAGGAAGAATCAGGATAAGATTTTTGGAAAAGAAATGTTTTCAGTCTTGAGTGAAAGACCTGAGCAGAAACTGAAAGAGGTGAAGTGTTGGTGAGTTCGTATGATTGACCAGACAACTGTCGCAATTCTGGCGGGAGTTTATTCCAAAGGGGTTGGGACGAACTTTAAAATGTTTACATTTCGTTAACTCTAGGCCATATGGAAACCTTAAGAACGCAGTAGAAATGTTTCTTACAACACAATAGAATAAAATACAATACAACACAGTTCAGTGCAACAAAATGCACTACATGTAGGCTATATTACAGAGTTCTTCACCGTTGTGCGAGCGCTTTATCAGATCTTTATGCCAAGCTAATTGACTGTTTTGTGCATGTATGCTAATGTTCTTCGCATGTCTTCCTGTTCGTTGCTTTCTTCCATGAACTATTTAGCTCAAAGCCGAGCTTTTCCTTGTCCTTTATCATAATTGTGGTCCGTGCGGTTGCTTTGAGGCCTCATCCAACTTTTATTGGCTTTACCCACTTTGATCCATACATTTTTATATTACGACAGCAACACTACGTTGGACTAAAGTGGTCAATGTATATAGCGCCTCTTTAAAACAAACTAGTCAGATGCAGTTGCAGTTTTACGGCTCTGAGGCTATAGGTGAGTTTTAAGGCAGCTAGTTACAACATGATATTGCATTGCATTGCCCTGAGTAACAAAAGTAACACTAAAACATCAGTCCATAAATGTTTATTGTTTATTTGCAAGATTTCGCAGCGTCCTCTCGATCAACGATCGAGAATTTTAGCAACTGGCCACCTTTCTAATTGTCATTCGCTTGATGCCGATACATTTTTTTAAATTTTAGGTAAACCTTACACGTATAACTTCCAGCCTGCAAACAGAAAATGTAATAGACCTCTTTCCGGCTTTGCAACATGCCATTTCAGTTACGCCGCAGATCCTCCATTGACATCGCATACCAACTGGAGTGTCATAAATGCATTGCCTCTGACTATCAGTTCCAACGTCTCTGGTTCAATATTTCTCTATTTTCAATTCTTCTCGTCGAACTCTTACGGAAATTACTCTGTCACTTTGACGAATAGCATCGGTTCAACAACAGCAACATTTCAAGTTCTTCCTCCAGGTAGACCTAGACATGTTTTCTTAAACATTTTATTATATTATTTTGGATTTCAAGAGAAGTACTGGGCAGGAAGGCGGACATATAGGATTAGTTATTTTAACAAATGTTCATAAGATTGCTCAATCATGAATAGTTTTTACATATGGTGCGGAAAGTAAACGCGCATTGCACACGCCTCCATCAACTATTTGTTTTAGCAGGTGTGGCCTTCGGTTTCAGAATATTTCAGCTGAAATTGGACACCGTCATTAGAGAAATCTATTCTTTCCGCTTGACTGACCCGCGCTGGCGAATGTAAAAGGGTCCACACGGCACCAAGCCATACTGAACTCGATCGAAAATATTTACGGCCTTCTCTCTAGGGTTTCTTCAAATTTCGATTGACTTATTGGGACTATAAAGTGCTTATAACAACTTGTCATAAGTTAATTCACACCTTTAAATCAATCTCAATGACACGCCACCTAATATTTGTCGTGAAATAAATGCTTACTGTAGACCAAAGCTTCAAACTGTCCGAAATTTTGCCTCGGATTGTTCTATAAAATCGATTTTCTTTCTTCCTCTGAAATTTCTCTGATGCATCATGCGTCATCACCACAAGATATGACGCTCCTGCATAAAAATAATATGGGTTCTAGGCTTCAAGGATATTTCCGCTCAAGCGCTTTTACGACAAAAATACTCAGAACAACTTTTCATTACCGCTTACCTGATTTGACAATTTTATATTATATATGATTTTCTTAGTTTGAAAACTGCTGCTTTACTAGAACGATGCATGACGATATTCAGAATATTACTTTTAGCATCTATCAAAAGCTACAATCTAATGACTAAGCATCAATCGATGCCGCTGAGTAACTGTGAGTGAAGGAATTGCTGGAGATCCCTGCAACAGTATTCGTCTCGCTTACCATGAACCGAATATGCTAAGGGCGAGCCATCCTTTACCTGATGATCGTTATTGAGTTTCCAACCTCTCAATTCGACAAGGCAATACATATGAGCTCATTTTGTGGGACCGAATTGTCTTTCTAAACGCTTAAGAAAAAAAAAATGCAACTCGTCCTTTTATATTCAGAGACCGGAAGTAATTGCTCCAGGTGGTTGTGTTTAAATTTGCCCAATAATTTCTGTGAGCTTTCTTTACTTGAAGTGTTGGTCAACAGTACACATTTACTTGGAGGTTTAGTTTTACATTTTTCGGATTCTTACTTTTATTTCTGCTTTTATAAAAGAAATATTGTTTCTGAATAATTTATTTGCTCGCGATGCTTTCAGTGGAAATTATCGCCGGCCTTTGGTGTCTTATTAAAGCCCATCCAATCTCACCGTTTCAGGCTTGGACGCTTTAGCGTATAGCGAGTTCTTCATTTCTTTAACATAACCGCAATCATTCCTATGGTTTCTCACTGAACAAAGAAACCAGTTACAAACAAATCTCATATTGTACAGGGTAGTACTGATTGGCCAGCCAAATTATCTTTCGTCTTTAACTACCCAGAAAAATTAGCAAATGTTGCACTCATCTGATGCTCTGACTTTTGTGGTGTCTAGAGCACTAACGAGACTGGATTATCGACCGGGAGAGGTCGATAATCCAGTCTCGTTAGTGCTCTAGGTCGATGGTTCCAGCCTTGGGAAATCCCTGCCAGTTTCTCTCCACTCAGGAAGTTCTGTAATATCAGTTAGATCCGACCTGATGTCTCATCTTTTCGGATTATTTATCCTTTGCAGCCCATCTATCGGTCTTAGGGGTCTCTCTGATCTCGACTGGTCTTTCATGTTGATTGTGATTTGGGAATATGGTGTATGTAGAAGCGACCATCGTTTGTTGCCTTGTGCATCATGAGAACGGCGCTTTTTATTAGATTAGATTCCAATGATTTGATATAAAATATAGCCAGCCTATTATTAATCATTTATGCATGATCATTAAGTGATAGTATTGTGCTAAAGTGATTTAATCTTTCCAGGTCCACCTGATGTACCATCGAATTTCAGTGTACAATACACAACACACAGTCTCGTCTCGCTTCAATGGCGCTGCATGTGGAATAACGGCTACGAACAAAATGTCTTTGTACGACTAATAGATGTTACAAACAACGAGGAAGTAGATATTCAAATTGTAATTCTTGAAATATATTGTTACAATTCACCGTATAGCACGCTGTTTCAAAACAACATTCAACCAGAGACAAACTACGAGGCCAGCATCTGGTCAACGAATACACTTGGCTCCAGTAATGTCGTCAAGGTGGCCGTCAGAACTTCAAAAAGACTCATCTTTGATACTTCTTCCGCTAATATATTAATTATGGAAAATGAGGCTACAATCAATTTCCGCGTAGCAGATTCTCCTAAAGCTGCACTGTTTCTAAATGTAACTTGCTGTGTTGAGATAACGACTGTGTGCAGCAGTAAATTGTACCTCATAGCCAACACAGACAATCAAATTGTTTATGACATTTTACCAACTGGAAACGAGTATGTATTCGACTTCACCGTATATGATACTGATGGTTACAGCTACATGTCCACAATGGCGATCGTGAAAGGCGTGAGAGTGTCGAGAATACAATGTGAGTCTGCTGCTGTCAAAATCACAAAAACTGTATGAGTTTCCAATACACGTCAGCCACATTGAGAAATGCCGAGGAGAGCTTCGGAATCATAAGCAAATGTGGTCTATTCCAATATAATCTATTGACTTCTATAGCTCCATTATCAAGGCATCAATCTATGTGGTCCATTCATGTCATAATCGCAGTCAAAAATCATATATCGTTGGAGAAGCCGGATCGAATTCCAATTGGTCAGAGAAACTAAAATCCAGGCTACGGTGGGTAAGCGAGTTGAGAGAGATGTGACTATGCTGTTCTAAGGTATACGAGGAAAGGCTTGAATGATGTGGGTTACAAACTTTGAAAACAGGAAGGAGCAAAGGAGGCGTTGTTAAAGCTTAATATTATTAATCTTGAAAGGAAGCAGTACCAACAAGCTCTTTTTAAAGCGATCGTTCGGTTTAGTGTGTGCGCGATGATAATTTTGATTTTATACAAATCCTACAACAGATAAACCAATCGCCGTGACACCCAACCCGGATACAGAGAAAGCGAAGGGTCTCCTCATTGCAGTCATTGTTCTAGCAATCCTCTTGGGATTCGCTATCTTAGGACTAATCGGCGGCTTGATAGCTTTTCTTGTCTACAAAAGGAGTCAAAAGCACCAGCCAAGCAACTTATACCAGGTAGGCCTATGCCTTTCTAAAAGAAGCATAGCAACGTAAGAATAAATATTTGGCAATACCTCAGAACAAATGATTCCGCCTCAAATGCAACCTAAGATATAACAAGTGGGAGTAACTAATTTCGTTTTAGATATATAATTACTTAAAGTAATTTTTGAAACTTTTTTGATAAATATAAACTATATTTTCTCAATTTTGAGACATCAGACTGGAAACATGTCATCGTCCTATATTAACTGCAGTCTTTTTGTGATGCTATTATATTAGCTACCTGATGGGATAGACAAGAAACACTTCTTCTTCAGTGTTCTGCCGTTAGAGAAGTCCAAGAGTCTAACGATTCCACTCTTCTCTGTTCTGTGCCTTTTCTTTAACTTCTTTGTAGCTTCGTTTTCTTTCTTTATCCATCGTCCAGTCCAACAGCATATTTCTTGGTCTTCCTGGAACCTTCTTTCCTTTAATTCTTCCTTCAATTTCTGTCCTCGGGAGAGAATTTCCATGCAGTAAGCGTCCAATCCAGTTCGTTGTCTCCTTCTCATTGTGTTGACCAGTGTCCTTTCTTCTTGTACCAAGTGCAACCCCTCTTCATTGGGTTTATTATCCTTCCAACTGATATTGGCCAGCCTTCTCCATATCCACATTTCAAATGCCTCGAGTTTCTCAATTTCTGCCTTTCCAGCAGTTCATGTCTCAGAACTCCACATGAGACATTTTACCATTCTTTACTTTAGATCCATATTCAGTCTTCCTCTCAGAAGTTCTCCTCTCTTCCAGCATGCTTCTTTTCCCATTGCTGTTCTTCTCAATCTCAGTACTGCATCTGCAGTCATCTCATAGCAAACTTTCCAGATAACAGAACTGGTGGACTTGTTCGATTTCCGTACCATCGACAACAGTATTTACTCGTTTTCCTTCGCATTTACTCAATCTAATCACCTTTGTTTTCTTTCTATTTATCTTCATACCATATTCTTCCGATTTTTTGTTCAATGCATCCATTATTCTTTGTAGTCCAGCGTTGATATCTGTTACCATTGCCTGATCATCTGCAAATCTTATGGCATTGATCAGATTCCCCCAACCTTGACTCCGTCATCCATATTCTCTAAGAAACACTAACCTTCTCAAAGCGCCCGATACGGAAAAGTAAAATGATCACAATTAGTGATGACTAGTGGTTCAGCCTTTTTGATTTAGATTGTTGTGTATTTTCATGGTGACTCTGGCGTCATTGTTACGTGAGAACTATTGATGGGATTACATATTTCAGTAATTTAGTAATACCACATTGTTGGGTAACAAGAGTGATACATCCACTAATAGCCTTGATGAGCTTTATCTACAATATATCTTGTCTGAATGTACAGAAAATTGTATAACAATATGTTAGGTTGATAATTATTATAATTCAACAGAGTTACACATAGAATTAACGCCATGAGAAACAATTGTTATCTTATTCTGTAGCTTACATACAATGGAATGAAGCTCACGCCTACGGTTCGCAGTCAAATGGCTAATATTTATTCTAAAAAGTGCTTTTTTAAATCATACTGACGCAGCACACGATCAGCATAAGTTTTAAAAGTATTGGCGTTGACCTTTGCTGTTTCATACGTGTCATTTATATTGTTTTGCCGTAAACACTCGTTATTTTGTGTCTATGTACATTCTGCGCATAATACATTTGGCTGTGCTTTCGCCAACTAAAGCGTGATGACCACTTTAAAGACTGCATTATGTTTTCTGTGCTGGCAGCCACCACCAGCCGGCAAAACTCGGCCCTCTAATGCGAACGGACTAGACACGACAACACAAGAGTATGAAGCAGACATCAACTATGAACAAATATCGAATCCGACAGTCGACAGTAGCAATTACACACCGCTCCATGTTCTTCCTAAGCGGGAAGAGGCTAGTTACTGAAATGTTGTTTACAGTCTATATGGACATCATGCTAGTAGACATTCTTCATTTTGCCCTACAATTCAACGATGGTCTTGCGTGGTCATATCGGAATTTTTTTCTAGAAGTGGCGCTATGTAAATGTGCAGTTGCGACAACGATCCTAAACTTTTGGCTTTTCAAGCTAAGTACTGTATTACGTGCTGTACAGATGACCATTTCAAATGGGTCAAAAAGGAAATAAATGCTAGTCATTGTTAACAATAGGTTACTGACTTAGGCTAATGCATGTTATATTACGTTAATGTGACAGAACATTGCAAAATGTTTCACCTTTAACATCATGACATTATGACTCATGATCAGCCTAATTCCTTTAGTACCTGTAGGACCTTCTATTTCTAAAAAGCACTGTAACAGTTGTTGTCTTTGGCTTCTAGCGCCAAGGCACATATGACAAACCGGACTAATATTATATAGTCCAAGGCTTGAGGCGCACCTAAACACATAAAGGAAACTTGTCGCAGTGCCTTTGTGAGGTTCTTAGCATATTTGTTAAATTTAGAATGCTCTATTTAAATATTCATATATACAAGGGTTCATATACTATTTTTACAGACATCGAGATGTTTGCAGAACATACTATTCTGTCTATTAACGTAATCGCTTTATTAGTCAAGTCTTTGTGGACGAACATTAGCCTGGCACATAAACCTAACTTTATGCGTTTTTGATTATTAATACATAAAGATTCACATTCGAAGGTATGTGTAATCGATTATATCTGTATTAACACCTGGAATTTAATGATATCAGTAAACGTTTGAGTTGACTGTAAATTTATTGTATGTTTGCATGTATAAGGCCATTTATATAGCGCGTTTCGAGAACCTCACAGACGCGCTGAAACATGGCCATCTAACAGTTCTTAAACGGTGCGATTTAATATAAGTTGAAAATGTTTCTTGACCATAAGATGATGTCACACTAACAAGAGGCCTTCGGCTTCTCAGAGGTTTAGGCCTATTTAACTGATAGTCCTGTATTATGATAACGTGGCATTCATTGGTGTAATTTGCTTTAGTTTCTGGTGGCTTCCGAGTTTCTAATGTAGAGTCAGAATTCGTGCAGAGTTGAGCTAAATGTTCGGTGTCGTGTTTATGTTACAATCAGGGAAGTCGTTACTGAAAAAAGTCGACAAGTCGAGAGAAGACTAAGAAGTCTACCAAGAACAAGGTGGCGAGGGGCTATTTTAAAAGACTTTTCTTATGCGTCTTTTCATTCTATATATGTCAATGATTAAAGATTACTTTTTATTCTAAAATATCCAGAACGATTGGATAAATCAGTTCATTGTACAATGGTTATTCTAAAACAGAAAATTTGCTTGGCTTTCCAGTTTAAAAGAAACTGATGTAGAAAACTGACTTTGTTCTATTTAATATTTATCGTATTTTTATTGTCGAAGTTTATTTTATTATCTAAATTATCGTGCATAGATGGCTTTCAGCATCCGGAAAACTAACTGCATTTCACCAGCCAACTGACTAACCGCGCCACAGATTCGCATCTCGGTGCGATTTTGAGCGCGTTTGACATTTTTTATGAAGTATATTGGACATCATTTGAGGCCTAAACGACTGATAATTGATGAGGAGAAAGTGAAAGCCGTAATACAAATACCAAGACCGAAGAATACACGAAATGCTCAATGTTTAATGAGAATGCCGAGTCAGATGCAAACACATTCAAGCGCTTATTACCATCAGTCAATCATTGCGAGACCTAATGAAGGAGGATTCCTGTTGGCATTGGGACACCCCTCATGAGACGGCTTTCTTGCAACTAAAACAGAAGCTTACTGAAGCCCCAGTAATCAGGTTGATGCATCATCGACTGGTCTTGGGCCTGTTTGCTGCAGGTGCACCGACCAGTGGCGTACGCAGTACGACCAGTGAATGAAAACGAAAGAAATTACGCACATATTGAGAAAGGAGTGCTCGCGATTGTGTTTGGATGCATCATTCAATGAATATGTCTACGGTCGACCGGTTACTGTAGAAACTGATCACAAACCCATTCCGATTTTATTCAATAAGCCATCGTTTGCAATGCCTCCAAGAATCCAAAGGATGCTGTCTATAGTATTGAGATAAACTTTAGCGGTGTACAAGCCTGGAAGAGAATTTCACATTCCAGATGGCTAAGTTCAGCGCCGCTTGATTTCACAAAATCTGACGAATCAAAGTTTGAGGTCTTGGTCATACGATAGATGGCCAATATCGGGAGAAAAATGACTAGAATTCAAGAAGAAACTGAAAAATACCCAGTCATGTAGGCTGAGAGTGGTCATTGCACACGGCTGGCCATGGACATGCAAGCGAAGTAGTTTGTCACATGAAGTTCAACAATTCTGGAACTTCCAAGAAGAAATAACGATAGTCGACGGTATACATAAGATCGCCATCAACGGCACTGGCAGCGAAAATATGTCGTTAAACAGCCGATGCTAACCTTGGTACATATGAATGCGTGGATCTGGATCGAGGTAGCTTGTGCTGAATGTAACGCGAATCTGAGAAAGATGGCAGAAGCATATTCGACATACATACTCACACACATGTATATATACACGCATATATGTATGGATTTGAACCTCTGGAAGAAGCGTTTCGCGAGCCAAAATGGTGTTAAATATTAATTAGGAACGAAAAGCTCATCCGCAAGCCAGTGAAACCTGGAAACAATGACATTAAAAGCTCTCGCACACACGTAGAACCAGACGAAAAGATTACCCTCACGTACCTATAGGAATTTAGTGGCATTTATTTATCGCGTACGTGTGCATGTAGTGTATATAACTGGCTATTTATATAGCGCCTTTAAATGTTTTACAAAGGCGCTCATACTGTGAAAATATTGAATTCAGACAGTGGGATATTGAGTTCATATGAGACCCCAGTCAAGTTTATTTCGGCTTTGCATTGCTATAAGTTGCGCGTTGCAAATCATTCTGACAACCATTTTTGTTGGGTCATTCTAGCATTCAGTCAAAAGTTGGATTGAAGTTGAGTTTGTCTGCTGGAAATTACGGATAAGCCCGAACGATTTCATAAAAGAATTTTAGCAAGTCAATTGGTTTTGAGTCGTGCAGGCAATTCGTCATCGCTGGTTGACGCTTTCTGCAGCTATAATTAGCTCGGTTACTGTCCAAAGAGTTGGTACTAGGTCTATACTTCGTTGGTAAGACTTTGCAAAGTAAATAGAGCATGAAAATAAGTTATTTGAAAATGGCGAACCCTCCTATTGCAATATCACATCAATCATCAATCAAAATCACAATGGGCAAATGCGGCCAACGAGAGAGAACACACAATGAAGACATTCATTCAACTATAGTTGCCCCTTGTACCAGGACAGTGCTGGATTCCAGAGCGTTCTCTGCTGCTAGTCCACGGCTTTGAAAATTCGTTGCCAAGTTCCATTCGTTCGGTCAGTTCTGTGATGTCATTCAGGTCTAAGCTAAAGACAATCTCTTTCAACTCGCTTACCCACCGTAGCCTGGCTTCTGGTTTCTCCGACCCATCGGAATTTGATCCGGCTTCTCCAACGGTGTATGATTTTTGACTGCAATTTTGACTTGAAGCGACCAGTTGATGCCTTGACATGATAACGGCTCTATAGAAGTCATTAGCTTAGAATAGATTAGATTAGTCGTGATGATTACGACTACTTTGCAGCGTATAGGACCTACTATAAGAGTTTGCGTTTAATGGACATAGCTGCTGATGCAACGCTTAAACGAAGGAAGCTATTCAAGTTGTAGGATACAACGTTGCTTCTGACCTTCTATGTTGCCGAACATTCCAGACATTCTATGTGAGAGATGTCGGTGCTTTGATGATTCAGGACGTGCTGAAGTGTTTGTATGTAGTATTGTTTAGTTGTCTAGGTCAAGAAAGAGGCTTTAGTCACGTTGCTCATTTTCATGGCCAACGCTTCAACGGCAGTTACAAAAACGTTAACCTTAGTATGGGTTAATATTATTTGCATAATGCATGCAGACAGGCCTTGGCATTCTTCGCTGAACATTTTGTAAATGGGCACGGGCAATTACTGTACTTTGGCGGACGACTGCCAAGGATTTTCTGAATATGAATAGAGCCTACACCAAAGTTTATACCAACGTCCAAGTTGCCATACATTTAGTTACCATTTTCTTTCTTCCTTCCATAGTTATTTTCTTTAATTTGCTGCCTTTCCATAATGCTTCCTTAGTGCTCGCTTTCTGCTTTTCTTTACCGATCCTTCCTTTCTTCAGCTCTTTTTCATTTCTTGTTTCCTTTCATTTTAACTTCCTGTGCTTGTATCAGCCTTCCTGCTTGCTTCCCCTATCTTAATGTTTTTCCTTCTTTTCTTCTTATCCTTTCCTTTTCTCTTTTCATCCAAGCCTGCGTCTTTGCTTTCTTCCTAGTTCCATTTCTTCCTTCTTTCCGTTCAATTTTTGCTTGAATAATTCATTTGTTCTATATTCCTTCCTTTCACACTTGTTTCTTGGTTTCCTTCTTCATATGTTTCGTTTCCTCCCGTCTCTATATTTCTATTTTGTAATGTTCTATTTTACTTTAATTCTTTCTTTCTTTATTACTTCCTTCCTTCTTTCCCTCCTTTTCTTCTTTTTATCTCTCTTGTTCCTTTGTTTGGTTTCTTGCTTCTTTCATTCATTTCATCCCAATTCCTTAGATTCTTGCGTCTTCCTTCTTTCCATTCTTTCGTTGTCTTTGCAGTTTATACCAACTCTAGCTAAAAGGGATCAATGAATCGTGCTCTCTCTGGTCTTCGTAAAAGTGTGCCGACCGGCCTGTAGTTGTTCAGCACGCCATTTTACAAAGTTAAACCTTCCATCCGGTTCTTTGTTATGATGCATAGAGCGTGGAGCACGACAAAAGCGCAGGGTCTAGCATGCTTTTGTTTGCAACAAATAGGAAGTAAACTGTGTCAAAAAGACAGGCAGTTCTCTTGAGTGGACAGTCACTCGTATTTCTAGGTTTTACACAACTGGAGCGTTAGCCGGTTTTTGCTTTTAAAGCACACATTATTTTTCGGTAGATATCCGCTTGGTAAGTTCAAGAATCAATAAAGAATAGAAAATTTTGATATGAATTTTAGTCTTATAAATTCCAAGCTTGAATGTTATACTGCTAATGCTATAAGAGCAAGTTTCAGTCATACCATATATATTACATACATACTGTATATATAAACACACACACAGACAGCTTCTCTGGGTGTACATAGTCACACGTTTTTCAGGTTTTACACAACTTAAAAGTTAACTGCTTCTGCTTCTAATATATATTATTGCTTTAACATATACGAATATATATATATATATTATATATATATATGTTCTTAATATAGGAATATTTCTGCTTTTAATATTATTATTCTGCGTTTTATATGTGTATATATATATTAAACAGGCGATAACCCGTATAGACGCTATTAGCAGTAAAGTAAGGTTAGGTCGACGTCAACGGCCTTGGCAGCTATAAGATGTTATTAAGCACTGGATACTACTAATACTAAGAGTCGTAGGCCTACGTGGGCAGCCGACTGTGGCACCGTTTGCATATGAAATTGATGCTAATTAGACAACTGACCTGCTCACTGGTTAGGAAAACATTGGAGCTCTGAGGAATAATATGAGACTTAAATAGATGGTGATAAATAAATGGAAGCTTTTACTTCATGCTGTGTTAAGGTGATATTTTTTTTATTTTATGCTGTGTTAAGATGCAAAGTGTTGTAAGTTCTGTATTAAATATCGCTTTAGAACGCCATCTTCTCAGCCAATCACAATCGAGATTACAATAATAATAATAATACATGCCACCGTGTCAGACAATCACAGTGGAGATTACAATGCCATCTGTTTGGCACTGCAAAGGTGTAATCTTTAATATACGCGGCTGCGATTCAACTAAAAAATTTTGCGCATTATTGTTGCATTTCATAAGTTTTCATAGGTTGAGAGTTTCATAGATCAAAATCAGGATCCAGACGAGTCCAAGTTATGTGTCAATTTTAATCAAAAAAGTTCGAAGGTAAGCAATGATCATAATAACTCATAACAGTTCAGAATCATTGCTAACAGCTGATGCAACCCAATTGCAGTCACATGAACGATGCAGCGCCAGATTTCTGTAGGTTTATGCCCATAAAAGAATTACGTTGCCTATTTATATTTGATGATATATAAACAGCCATTGTCACCACTTTTATATATTTTAGCGCCGTAGAGAGGTTCGTTAACGGCGCTATGTAAATAACCAGATTAACTACATACTTTTGCAACTATCCACCGCAGTTAACTGAAACTCTGATATCTGGTAGTGCCATGATCACAGGAAATACTCTCACTGATTTACTTAAATTGATTGAGACTGGCCAATCGATTGGGTGATTGACTGGCATCACGTAGTCACAAAACAATTTGTGTTTAATATGATATCAAAGTGTAGACTTCAAACAAAATGCAAGCTAGAAAATGCAAGGAAATGTAAAAATAATAAGTTGTCACTGTTGCCGTTGCATTGTTATAGCTGCAAATTATTGCTATTGTTATTGTTTCAATGTGAATTGTGAGAGGAATGTGAGAAGAAGAGTTAAATGAATCTGCCAAAGGAGCATATAGCAGAAGAGTTTAAAGAAATCAAGCAGATAGAGATCAAAGAAGTAAAATGAGTTGCCTCAAGGAGACATTCAAAGAACTGAATAAAATCAAGCCGAAATAGATCGAAGAAAACATGTGAATCGCAGTTTGAAATGAAGAGAAAATCGATTAAGCAAAACAATTCTAGCTAAACTATGCAGATTAAATGAATGCGTACTAGAAACTCTAATGCGAGGTATTAAGAGCTTTCAGCTTGAAAATCTTGAATTAATTAGAGAATGTAATTGCTGAAATATGACTCAGACTTGCAATTGCTGTGGTGCACTTTGTTGATTGAATTAATGCAACATTTCTGAAAAATACGCCAAATGCAGTCATGATGGAAATGTTTCACTCGAACATTTATCGGCGACACCTGGTTCATGGATAGAATTATTAACAGCAAATCTCATATGAAACTAAACATTATCGAGAACATATAAGGGAATACAATGTTGCTTATGTTTCCGCTTGGGATGGAAACCGAAATAAAAGCACCTCTCGAAATAGCACCCTACTGTTTTTGTATTCATGAACAAATTTACCATCAGGTCTCTCCACATTACATGAACGAGTAGGGCAATATCATTATGGACAACTGTATATCTTTGAATCTGGTGAAGCGACAAACCACCATATCAACAAGTCGCAAGGTCTTACTTATGAAAACATTTGTGTTTACCAGATTTAGTCATGATTTACTTCATGCAAGTCTATCACGATTAAGATCACTTGACTCTGTAACTATCGTATCACCTGAGTAGGAGATTCAAAATTGTGTGTATAAAGATATTTATGATCATTGTTGTAAAAGCTGTTCATCGTTCTTAGGTATGTAATGCCTTTGTGTTTGTCAGAGTTATCCTGGGAAAAAGTTCTCAAATTTGGGATAGATGTTGGCAATGACTTTTATGATCCTAAGCAAAGGGGAGCATCAGAGGATGTTCCCATAGGGAACATTTAAAGAACTAGAAAGCAGATGGTCTGTGCAGGATAGTCTAGTTGTGTTAGATTTCATATTTTAAACCTGAGACAGCTATATGAGCCATCGGTATGTAAGAAACGCCCCAAAGAAATTAAAGTGCCTGGGATTGCTAGACCTCGTCAAGTTTCTGGGCGAAAGAAAGTGCTGCGGAAGGCAAGATCATTAACGTGCTGGATCGCCACTGATAGGCGCTTGTAATTGTAACTGTAATTGTAACCAGAAACTTATAAAGCGCCACTTCAAGATAAAACTCATCAGAGGCGCTCCCGGCCCGATGTCCCAGAACTAAAGGGGAATAATATGGTCTTAAAACGCTTGCGAAAAAGAGAGGGAGAGAGAGAGTAATTCCCGCCTAAAGTCGCCAGACAGGTTGTTCCATGAGGTCTTGGACTGCTGATCGCAGCAGTCGGCGACCAGGGAAACAGGGACACAAAGTTCCCTGAGATAAATCGGAGCACAGCCAACAAGGCAGCTGCGCACAAAGACCAGAATTTTAAAGAGAATGTGCTCTCGAATTGGAAGCCAAAATTTTTTTCCAACACGAATGAAGAGATATGGCCAAACTTAGGAATGCCGCCAATCAAACGAGCTGCAGCATTTAGGACAGATTGAAGTTGGGAAAGGGAGGAGGATCCAAGACCCGCAAACCCATGTTTCCAAAGTCAATTCTGGAGCAGATAAATGCGTGGACTAGAGTGATGGAGGCCTTGGTTGAAAGGGAGCGTCGGATAGTGCGTATTTGACGCAGGTGATAAAAGCGGGTAAGGCATATACGTCATTTATGTGCTCCTGCAAAGTGAGCTCCCGATCCAGGGTCACTCCCAGGTTTCGCACCGAGGTATAGAAAGAGACTTAAGGAAAGAGCAGGGCTAAATTTGCCATGTCAATATTTGAGAGTTGGATGGAGCCGCCGAGCCAGATAAATTGAGTTTTGCTGTGGTTCAAACGAAGATGGTTAGATTTTAACCAGGCCTCGAGTGCTGACGATGCATGGAGCAACTTGTGGGGCATAGAAACAGGCTCCGCCGCCGGGCCATGAGTATAAGCCTGTGTGTCGTCGGCATATTGATGGGATACTACCCCTAATGAAGATAGTATAGGGCCCAAGTCAGCAGTGTAAAGAATGAAAAGGAGCGAAGCAAGAACCGAATCCTGTGGGAGACCCATGGTTACCGGGAACCAGACGGTGCGTGTTTCTCAAAAGACGATAGATTGGGAGCGATCAGAGAGAAAGGAGGAGAACCAGGAGAGAGCCGGACTAGAAATGCCGAATGAATTCTCTAGGCTCTCTAATAAGACACTCTGGTCGACTGTGTTGAAGGTGGTGTTAATGTCACAGCGGGCAAGGAGGGTCACTTGTCCCCGATCAAAAGCCTGGTACGTATCCGATACAGTGTGGGTGATGACTGATTCAGTAGACTGAAATTTTCTTAAGCCCGACTGTTGGCTAGGCAGTTGAGAGTTAGCTTCAAGATATTGTATTAACTGGATGGATACATGTTTTTCAATTAGTTTAGATAGGAAGGATAGGTTAGAGATCGATCGGTAGTTGGATATATCATTGATATCAAAACCAGGACGCTTGAGAGAGGGGAAGACGATAGCCCTCTTCTGGGAAGGGGATGGAGCCATCACCCATAGCCTGGTTAAAAAATAAATGTAGGAAAGGTAATAAGTCATCTATGAGTTCTTTAAGGAGGAGCGGTAAGGAGTCGAGTTCGCAGGACTTCGATGACGACCTTGACAACAGCCGTCCATGGAGATCGGCTGTAGAATCGATATAGACAATCAGCTGAAAAAAAGGACAAAGGGGCGCGCCCTAGGTGGAGCGGCGGACCAAACCAAGCTTGTTAAGCATGCAATCCAGATAGTCTCCGGCTGTGAATGGTATGTGAGAGGGTGATGCTCTTGACGTGACGCGACACAGAATCTTGGAAAGGGACGTCCACAGACGACGGGGGTTGGTAAAGATGGCATGTCGCATTTGAATCAGGTTTAAAGATTGTACATTATTACAAACTTTTCAAATACTTTTTATATTCATTTTCAATGGATATAGAAATCTGTCTTGGTTCTAGTACTGAATACATATTTAGTTACAAATTTTGAGTCAAAAACTGTGTCGTACGTGATCTGCAACACAGTGACATTAGAAAGCGACGTTTACGCGATAGATCAGTTTCGCTTTGAAAAGTAAAAGCTGACTCTATTTGTCATTTTGATGCCATCAATTCTCGACGTTTAATTGTTTAATTGGGAAGTTGAATGTTCTTTACCAGGTGACAGTAAACGATTTTTCAGAATGAAGTTTTTGTTATCGTGTTGGTTGCTGGTCCTGCACCTCACCAGGACCTTTTCAGGTGAGTTACGTATTAATTCCCTGTTTTCTTTGCATTATCAGCGTTCTTATTTTCTAACCATTCTTTTGGCAGTGATGAAGAATTTTTGAGAATAGAGAATGAAATTCAATTCATTTGCCGACATGCATCGGTCGTTAGTCGTTTGCAGTTTCTGTGTCTGGTATAAAAAAATAAGACAATTCATTGAGACAAGAAAACAGCCTATGAAAAAATGCAGTCTACAACAGAATTCTAATCGTTATCTAAAAGCCAAACCAGTCAGGTTACCAAGCATAAGTTCTTAAATGCATAGTCACTGGCTGAAGGACATTTCAATTGAAGTGCTAACACGACAATAGGTATTCGGCAACCGATCAATCTGTCAATACTGGTTACACCAGTTGACAGCGATTTGTCAATTTCATATGACGGAGCGAGATTCAAGCCACGGACGCAGAAGTTAAAAGCAACATTTCGCAATCTCCCAAAGTGCCAACCATTTGATGTCTCTGTAAATCTAATCTAATCTATTCTAACGCTATATATTCTCATATAATCTAACTTAATCTAATCTGATCGATTCAGTTTAATATAATTTCAACTATTTGTTTTGATCTGTGGAAACTTGTGATCTAACCTGACCTAAAGTGGCCTAATCTAATCCAGTCTAATAAAAACCATTCCAATCCAAAATAAACGAATCCGATTTATTCCAGTCTAATCTAAACCTAAATCAGTCAATGGCTCCATGTTTCTCTCCAGAGCTGCAGGACTGAGCATGCGCCGGATGACCTCGCTTGCACTTCTTGCCTTCTTGGCCCCCGTTGCAGGTATCCGAGTTCTCCAATCCTCCATGCATTGCAATGTGCAAACCAACGATGACACATTATGAAGCTATGCGGCAGGGAGTAATATAGTGCACCCAGACCAGAAACTCGAGCACAAACAGTCGTACTGGGATCAGTCACTAATCCAAAAGTTTGTTACCAGTCTCGAGGCCTCTCTTACCGATGCATATCACCAGGCGCGCTTCAAAGCGATCTGTGCACCGTTGCCGAAGTTTGATTTGGGATGTCACTTTGGGTGACACCGTAGCTGCTTCATACTTGGCTACTACAGTACTTCTGTCTTGGCCGTTGGAGCTGCAGAGTTGGCAGCATCTAAAAAGATAACAAAACACAATCCACTCCTACCACAGTATCATTTCGTTCCGCTTGCCTTCGAAAATCTGTGATCAATTAACAACGTTAGGCTAACTTTTATTGTGGAGCCGGGGCGCTCTCTAACGCAACTATACGGTGACAAAAGGGGAACATACCATCTTTAACAGCGCCTATCAGTTATCATCCAACGATTTAATGCTGTCGCCTTTCGCAGCACTTTCTCTCTGCCAAAACTTGAAAAGATTAAGCTAACAGAGATTTCATTTCTTCGGAGCCTTTTTTTATAGGTCCCGAGGGATCATAGATATCTCGGGCAAAAAAATTAAAGATCAACAACAATGCCGTTTCAAGAGAGTGCAATGCGCCTTCTTCATTCTAACAGGCATTGTTGAGATTTACACTCTTTGACACAAATCCTGTAAAGAAAACACAGGTATACATATAGACTTCTCAGACTTCTCTAAACATTGGTTCAAGTGGGCGATAATTAAGGCACATAATGATTAAGTTATTTCTATTTTCAATAGTTACAATATCGACACCTGGTATGCAAAGAAAAAGCCAAGGGGAAATCTGCTTGTTTCAGTGGAACATAAATGGATACTTTATAACTTACACTATCCAAAAGGATTCAGCTGGAAATTCCACAGCCTTGGGTCCGAACACCAATCACACATTCGACAATAGCAGAAGCGTGATCAAACTCTGGATATGGAACATACAGAAGTCTGATGCCGGAAATTATTTCTTGTCAATCAGCACAGGAACCTCGACTCAAGTGAACTCGGCTGCCTTGCTTTTTGTATACGGTAAGTGTTTATCTAGTACTGTATAGTACACTGCTTGAAACTGATTCAAGACTCATTAACTTAATTGCTTTATAATTTCTTCGGAACATTACCGCTAATACATAATTTGTAGTTCGAAGGAATTATTAAGTATTATCTTATCTAGCGCAGGCTTGGTGAGTGCTATGTCTCCAAACGTCTCTTCTGGGGTAAAAGTTACTGCTGCTTCCCGTTGATGCATTTCCCCTAGCCCTAGCCATCCTGTTAGTACAGACCATGAAAGTATTCATCATAAATTTTCCAATGTTATAACGTTCTCATTAACCACACAGCACCACTGCAGGACCGCGTACGCATTTAAGTACGCATGTGTCTAAGGGTATTATTATACAGACTAGTTATTTAACACAGACGCTCTTATATAGTATCTTATTTCCAAAATGTTATCAGACTGATGTGACGTATACATGTGGGTCTATAAAACATATACTCAAATTTCTTTAGTTAACGCTTACGTGTCTTCCTCGGCAGATGCTCACAGATACTGTACACAAAACGATGACCAAGTTATGTTTCCTTTTCAATCATGTATTGCATGATATTTATAATATACATATTCTTATCAAAAAACTGTGGAGAATCACCAAGACATCGGCGAATCTTAAGGCAGAGTGTTTAACAGTCATGACTGCAGTTATCTTAAGACGTAGGCTAAATGGAAGAATATTGCAAAAAACCACCGCCACGAAGGCGTTATGTTGCTTCATGAGAGTCCTAGTCTGATCAGATGAGCGAAGTGAACCACAATGGACGAATGAAGCAGGTGCACATAGGAGATCACAGAATATATGAGCTTCTGACCCCAGAGTGGTCTTGCCAATAGGGGGCCTATTGGCCTATCTCCTGAAATAACATTAAAGTCATCTTCTGTTTCAAACAAATCCTTAATATGACAAAGCCATGATTAACTATTTCAGGTCAGCCTACTTATCTCATAACCCTGGCAGTCGGACGAAATCCAGCTACTGAAGGCGATACCATTGAATTATACTGCACATGTGTTTCTAATTCATTACCAGTAGCGTTTCGATCTAAAATGTACAACAGCTGGTCCATTGGTCGGTATGGCTATCTCCGGAACATTTCCAGTGGACCAGCACTGTTAGAAAATGGAGACGCTCTTCCTGGATACAGTATAAAAAATGACGGAAGGTCTCTCGTTATCGCTTCAGCTCAGAATCGAGATAATGAGGATAATTGCTGCTGTCAAGAAGAAGGGTCACCTTCCAAATTTTGCTATTGGAGTTTATTACAGGTCAACAGTGAGTATTTTGCCTATTATCAAATTTTTATGCTGTAGCCAAAGGTATAAAAGCCTATATAAGCTCAAGGTATATGTGAATATCATAAAATTTAAAGACTAAAGCACCTTATGGTCAGCATTTCTAACGAGTTGCATACCTATCTTAATTTTTAGTCCAGCCGAGCTATTATGCAAGGGTTGTTCGGGCAGCACATTTTGAATTCTTTAACCGGTGAGACGCATGGGCGGAACTACACGCCTATGAATATCAATAAGCGCTCACGTCACCGACGTCACTTCTTACACGTTGGTAACAGCAATAATAATAAGAAACTGCAGTTGGTCTTAAAAATGGCGGCACGTTCGATGTTGGTAAAAGTAAAACATGCTTGTGAACAGAGTCAAGAAACATAAAGCTACCCATAGTATGGCACAGAATATTAGACATACTGTGGACAGTTACAGAAAACACTGACTTTCTGATGGGATAATTAATTGATATGTTGCAACTTTCGGTCAGCATACACCACGTTGGTTTTTCCTTACTTCAGGACATATCTTGTGATTTTTGTGCATTGAAGTGTATGGTAAAACAGCGTACCTGCGCCTGATGATCATGTAGTGAATGATAATAAACAAACCAGTACAGAATGCAACATTTACACTGACATTATCTTTATATTTTCAAACGTTTCACCTGGCATCATCTAAGCTACGCCAATTCCTAATTTATTACATTTTGCTACAGATAAAGCTCATGTTGTTAGCTGAACATTAAACAAAATTAAATTATAAATCAAATTACAAAATAGCCTACATTGTCTTTTAATAAATCCAGGCTGCCTAACAAGGGAAAGTCCCATTCTTAAACAATTTATACATCATACAAGCCGCCTATGCAGGGGCAAGTCATATTTTTTTCTGTCTATAAGCGTAGAATAAACTAATAAACTTTATGTTTCATTTTCTTACATTAAGAATGCTTACCACAAACCTTACTTATTTAGAAACCACGCGTGTTTGTTTCTGATCGCGATCAATGCATAATTCTGACCCATGTGATTGACGCGTCACGTGAGCTCTTATTGATATTCATAAACGTGTAGCTCCGCCCATGGGTCTCGCCGGCATAGGTATTAAAAACATGCGTACGTGCAAGACATCTTCGAAGTTTCTGAGTAATCATAATCGTAATCGTAATCTCGAGATTTCTACAGCGTCCAACGAAAGCTAAGTCGCGGGAACCAGCTTATTCACAGACGCTTAGTCAAAACAAAATCGATAGGCAAAAGGGTTCGGTTCCAGGTCAAGATCCAGGAGTCAGGCAGTCAGACAGTCGGACGGCTGCGGTGGATGGTGTTTGAAATTGAAGCGAGAAGAGAGATAAGGGGAAGAGGAAGAATCAGGATAAGATTTTTGGAAAAGAAATGTTTTCAGTCTTGAGTGAAAGACCTGAGCAGAAACTGAAAGAGGTGAAGTATTGGTGAGTTCGTGCGATTGACCAGACAACTGTCGCAATTCTGGCGGGAGTTTATTCCAAAGGGGTGGGGACGAACTTTAAAATGTTTACATTTCGTCAACTCTAGGGCATATGGACACCGTTAAGAACGCAGTAGAAATGTTTCTTACAATACAATAGAATACAATACAACACAGTTCAGTGCAACAAAATGCAATTTAATACAAAGGTCTCTTAACTGCACATGGGTTTTACCCTGTGCGAGCGCTTTATCAGATTTTTGCCAAGCTAATTGGCTGTCTTGTGCATGTATGCTAATGTTCTTCGCATGTCTTCCTGTTCGTTGCTTTCTTCCATGAACTATTTAGCTCAAAGCCGAGCTTTTCCTTGTCCTTTATCATAATTGTGGTCCATGGGGTTGCTTTGATGCCTCATCTAACTTTTATTGGCTTTACCCACTTTGATCCATACATTTTTATATTACGACAGCAACATTACGTTGTACTAAAGAGGTCAATCTATATAGAGCCTCTTTAAAACAAACTAATCAGATGCAGTTGCAGTTTTACGGCTCTGAGGCTATAGGTGAGTTTTAAGGCAGCTAGTTACAACATGATACTGCATTGCATTCCATTGCCCTGAGTAACAAGAGTAACACTAAAACATCAGTCCATAAATGTTTATTGTTTATTTGCAAGATTTCGAAGCGTCCTCTCGATCAACGATCGAGAATTTTAGCAACTGGCCACCTTTCTAATTGTCATTCGCTTGATGTCGATACATTTTTAAAAATTCTAGGCAAACCTTACGTGTATCTCTTCTCTCCTGCAAGCAGAAAGTGCAATGCACCTCTTTTCATCTATGTCTCATGCCATTTCAATTTCATCGCAAAGCCTCCACTGACATCGTATACCAACTGGAGTTTCATAAATGCGTCAGGACGCACAATTGAATTGCCTCTGACTATCAGTTCCGTCTCTGATTCAGCGGTATCTCTCTATTTTCGACTCTCCTCGACGAACTCTTACGGAAATTACTCTGTCACTTTGACGAATAGCATCGGTTCAACAACAGAAACATTTCAAGTTCTTCCTCCAGGTAGGCCTAGACATGTTTTCTTAAACATTTTATTATATTATTTTGGATTTCAAGAGAAGTACTGGGCAGGAAGGCGGACATATAGGATTAGTTATTTTAACAAATGATCATAAGATTGCGCAATCATGAATAGATTTTTCATATGGTGGGGAAAGCAAACGCGCATTGCACACGCCTCCATCAACTATTTGTTTTAGCAGGTGTGGCCTTCGGTTTCAGAATATTTCAGCTGAAATTGGACAAGGGTCATTAGAGAAATCTATTCTTTCCGCTTGCATGACCCGCGCTGGCGAATGTGAAAAGTGTCCACACGGCACCAAGCCGTACTGAACTCGATCGAAAATATTTACGACCTTCTCTCTAGGGTTTTCTGAAGTTTCGATTGACGTATTAGGACTATAAAGAGCTTATAACAACTTGTCATAAGTTAATTCACACCTTTAAATCAATCTCAATGACACGCCACCTAATATTTGTCGTGAAATAAATGCTTAATGTAGACCAAAACTTCAAACTGTCCGAAATTTTGCCTCGGATTGTTCTATAAAATCGATTTTCTTTCTTCCTCTGAAATTTCTCTGACGCATCATGCGTCATCGCCACAAGATATGACGCTCCTGCATAAAAAATAGTCTTAAGATATGGGTTCTAGGCTTCAAAGATATTTCCGCTCAAGCGCTTTTACGACAAAAATACTCAGAACAACTTTTCATTACCGCTTACATGATTTGACAATTTTATATTATATATGATTTTCTTAGTTTGAAAACTGCTGCTTTACTAGAACGATGCATGACGATATTCAGAATATTACTTTTAGCATCTATTAAAAGCTACAATCTAATGACTAAGCATCAATCGATGCCGCTGAGCAATTGTGAGTGAAGGAATTGCTGGAGATCCCTGCAACAGTATTCGTCTCGCTTACCTTGAACCGAATACGCTAAGGGCGAGCCATCCCTTTCTTGATGATCGTTATTGAGTTTCCAACCTCTCAATTCGACAAGGCAATACATATGAGCTCATTTTGTGGGACCAATTTGTCTTTCTAAACGCTTAAGAAAAATGCAACTGGTCTTCTTATATTCAGAGACCGGAAGTAATGGCTCCATGTCGTTGTGCCTAAATTTGCCGTAATAATTTCTGTGTACTTTCTTTACTTGAAGTTTTGGTCTACAGTAAGCATTTACTTGGAGGTTTAGTTTTACATTTTTCGGATTCTTACTTTATTTCTGCTTTTATAAAAGAAATATTGTTTCTGAATAATTTATTTGCTCGCGATGCTTTCAGTGGAAATTATCGCCGGCCTTTGGTGTCTTATTAAAGCCCATCCAATCTCACCGTTTCAGGCTTGGACGCTTTAGCGTATAGCGAGTTCTTCATTTCTTTAACTTAACCGCAATCATTCCTATGGTTTCTCACTAAACAAAGAAACCAGTGACAAACAAATCTCATATTGTAAAAGGTAGTAATAATTGGCCAGCCAAATTATCTTTCGTCTTTAACTACCCAGAAAAATTAGCAAATGTTGCACTCATCTGATGCTCCGACTTTTTTGGTGTCTAGAGCACTAACGAGACTGGATTATCGACCGGGAGAGGTCGTTTATCCAGTCTCGTAAGCGTTCTAGGTCGATGTTTCTAGCCTTGGGAAATCGCTGCCAGTTTCTCTCCAACCTGGAAGTTCTGTAATATCAGTTAGGTCCGACCTGATGTCTCATCTTTTCGGATTAATTATCCTTTACAGCCCATCTATCGGTCTTAGGGGTCTCTCTGATCTCGACTGGTCTTTCATGTTGATTGTGATTTGGGAATATGGTGTATGTAGAAGCGACCATCGTTCGATGCCTTTTGCACCACGAGAACGGCGCTTTTATTAGATTAGAATAGATTTCAATGATTTGATATAAAGTATAGCCAGCCGATTATATATCATTTATGCATCATCATTAAGTGATAGTATTGTGCTAAAGTGATTTAATCTTTCCAGGTCCACCTGATGTACCATCGAATTTCAGTGTACAGTACGCGACACACAGTCTCGTCTCGCTTCAATGGCGCTGCATGTGGAATAACGGCGACCAACAAACAGTTATTGTACGACTAATAAATGATACAAACAACGAGGAAGTAGATACTCAAATTGTAACTCTTGCAACAGATTGTTACAATTCACCGTATAGCACGCTGTTTCAAAACAACATTCAACCAGAGACAAACTACGAGGCCAGCATCTGGTCAACTAATGCACTTGGATCCAGTAACGTCGTCATGTTGGCCGTCAGAACTCTAAAAAGACTCATCTTTGATACTTCTTCCGCTAATATATTAATTATGGAAAATCAGGCTACAATCAATTTCGCGTAGCAGATTCTCCTAAAGCTGCATTGTTTCTAAATGTAACTTGCTGTGTTGAGATAACGACTCTGTGCAGCAACAAATCCTACCTCATAGCCAACACAGACAATCAAATTGTTTATGACATTTCACCAACTGGAAACGAGTATGTATTCGACTTCACGTATATGATACTGATGGTTACACCTACATGTACACAATGGCGATCGTGAAAGGCGTGAGAGTGTCGAGAATACAATGTGAGTCTGCTGCTGTGAAAATCACAAAAACTGTATGAGTTTCCAATACACGTCAGCCACATTGAGAAATGCCGAGGAGAGCTTCGGAATCATAAGCAAATGTAGTCTATTGCAATATAATCTATTGACTTCTATAGCTCCATTATCAAGGCATCAATCTATATGGTCCATTCATGTCATAATCGCAGTCAAAAATCATATATCGTTGGAGAATTTCAATTGGTCAGAGAAACTAAAATCCAGGCTACGGTGGGTAAGCGAGTTGAAAGAGATGTGACTATGCTGTTCTAAGCTACGAGGAAAGGCTTGAATGATGTGGGTTACAAACTTTGAAAACAGGAAGGAGCAAAGGAGGCGCTGTTGAAGCTTAATATTATTAATCTTGAAAGGAAGCAGTACCAACAAGCTCTTTTTAAAGCGATCGTTCGGTTTAGTGTGTGCGCGATGATAATTATGGTTTTATACAAATCCTACAACAGATAAACCAATCGCCGTGACAACTAACCAGAGTATAGAGAAGGCGAATGTTCTACTCGTTGCGGTCATTGTTCTAGCAGTCCTTTTGGGATTCGGTATCTTAGGACTAATCGGCGGCTTGGTAGCTTTTCTTGTCTACAAAAGGAGTCAAAAGCACCAGCCAAGCAACTTATACCAGGTAGGCCTATGCCTTTCTAAAAGAAGCATAGGAATGTAAGAATAAATATTCGGCAATACCTCAGAACAAACGATTCCGCCTCAAATGCAACCTAAGATATAACAAGTGGGAGTAACTAATTTCATTTTAGATATATAATTACTTAAAGTAATTTTTGAAACTTTATTGATAAATATAAACTATATTTTCTCAATTTTGAGACATCAGACTGGAAACATGTCATCGTCCTATATTAACTGCAGTCTTTTTGTGATGCCATTATATTAGCTACCTGATGGGATAGACAAGAAACACTTCTTCAGTGTTCTGTCGTTAGGGAGGTCCAAGAGTCCAACGATTCCACTCTTCTCTGTTCTGTGCCTTTTCTTTAACTTCTTTGTAGCTTCGTTTTCTTTCTTTATCCATCGTCCAGTCCAACAGCATATTTCTTGGTCTTCCTGGAACCTTCTTTCCTTTAATTCTTCCTTCAATTTCTGTCCTCGGGAGAGAATTTCCATGCAGTAAGCGTCCAATCCAGTTCGTTGTCTCCTTCTTATTGTGTTGACCAGTGTCCTTTCTTCTTGTACCAAGTGCAACCCCTCTTCATTGGGTTTATTATCCTTCCAACTGATATTGGCCAGCCTTCTCCATATCCACATTTCAAATGCCTCGAGTTTCTCAATTTCTGCCTTTCCAGCAGTTCATGTCTCAGAACCATACAGTGTTACACTCCACATGAGACATTTTACCATTCTTTTCTTTAGATCCATATTCAGTCTTCCTCTCAGAAGTTCTCCTCTCTTCCAGTATGCTTCTTTTCCCATTGCTGTTCTTCTCAATCTCAGTACTGCATCTGCAATCATCTCATAGCAAACTTTCCAGATAACAGAACTGGTAAACTTGTTCGATTTCCGTACCATCGACTACAGTATTCACTCGTTTTCCTTCGCATTTACTCAATCTAATCACCTTTGTTTTCTTTCTATTTATCTTCATACCATATTCTTCCGATTTTTTGTTCAATGCATCCACTATTCTTTGTAGTCCAGCGTTGATATCTGTTACCATTGTCTGATCATCTGCAAATCTTATGGCATTTATCAGACTCCCCCCAACCTTGACTCCGTCATCCATATTCTCTAAGAAACACTAACCTTCTCAAAGCGCCCGATACGGAAAAGTAAAATGATCACAATTAGTGATGACTAGTGGTTCAGCCATTTTGATTTAGATTGTTGTGTATTTTCATGGTGACTCTGACGTCATTGTTACGTGAGAACTATTGATGGGATTACATATTTCAGTAATTTAGTAATACCACCTTGTTGGGTAACAAGAGTGATACATCCGCTAATAGCCTTGATGAGCTTTATCTACAATATATCTTGTCTGAATGTACAGAAAATTGTATAACAATGTGTTAGGTTGATAATTATTATAATTCAACAGAGTTACACATAGAATTAACGCCATGAGAAACAATTGTTATCTTATCCTGTAGCTTACATACAATGGAATGAAGCTCACGCCTACGGTTCGCAGTCAAATGGCTAATATTTATTCTAAAAAGTGCTTTTTAAATCATACTGACGCAGCACACAATCAGCATAAGTTTTAAAAGTATTGGCGTTGACCTTTGCTGTTTCATACGTGTCATTTATATTGTTTTGCCGTTAACACTCGTTATTTTGTGTCTATGTACATTCTGCGCATAATACATTTGGCTGTGTTTTCGCAAACTAAAGCGTGATGACCACTTTAAAGACTGTATTATGTTTTCTGTGCTGGCAGCCACCACCAGCCGGCATAACTCGGCCCTCTAATGCGAACGGACTAGACACGACAACACAAGAGTATGAAGCAGACATCAACTATGAACAAATATCGAATCCGACAGTCGACAGTAGCAATTACACACCGCTCCATGTTCTTCCTATACCGGATGAGGTTAGTTACTGAAATGTTGTTTACAGTCTATATGGACATCATGCTAGTAGACATTCTCTATTTTGCCCTACAATTCAACCATGGTCTTGCGTGGTCATATCGGAATTTTTTTTAGAAGTGGCGTCATGTAAATGTGCAGTTGCGACAACGATCCTAAACTTTTGGCTTTTCAAGCTAAGTACTGTATTACGTGCTGTACAGAGGACCATTTCAAATGGGTCAAAAAGGAAATAAATGCTAGTCATTGTTAACAATAGGCTACTGACTTAGGCTAATGCATGTTATACTTCGTTAATGTGTGGCAGGACATTGCAAAAATGTTTCACCTTTAACATCATGACATTATGACTCATGATCAGCCTAATTCCTTTAGTACCTGTAGGACCTTCTATTTCTAAAAAGCACTGTAATGCAAGGGTTCATATACCATATTTTTACAGACATCGAGATGTTTGCAGAGCATACTATTCTGTCTATTAACTTAATCGCTTTTATTAGTCAAGGTTTTTGTGGACGAACAATAGCCTGACACATAAACCTAACTTTATGCGTTTTTGATTATTAATACATAAAAATTCATTATAATAGACCTCTCGCCATTCGAAGGTATGTGTTATCGATTATAACTGTATTTACACCTGGAATTTAATGACATCAGTTAACGTTTGCGTTGACTGTAGGCCTATGTATGAATTATATAACCGTTTATATAACGCCTTTCTGGAACCTCACAGATGCGCTGAAACATGACCATCTAACAGTTCTTAAAAGGTGCGGTTTAATATGAGTTGAAAATGTTTCTTGACCATAATATGATTTCACACTAACAAGAGGCCTTCTGATTCTCAGAGGTTTAGGCCTATTTAACTGATAGCCTTTCTTTTAAACTGGTAAGCCAAGCTACACTAGGCATATATATGTCAAATTTTCCGTTTCAGAATAACCATTGTACAATGAAGCTGATTTATCCAATCGTTCTGGGTATTTTTCCATTAAAAAGTAATCTTTAATCATTGTCATATAAAGAATTAGAAGAGGCATAAGAAAAGTCTTTTAAAATGGCCCCTCGCCACCTTGTTCTTGGTAGACTTCTTAGTCTTCTTTAAACTTGTAATGTCGAATTTTTTCAGTAACGACTTCCCTGATTGTAACATAAACACGACACCGAACATTTGGCTCAACTCTGCATGAATTGTGACTCTACATTAGAAACTCGGAAGCCACCAGAAACTAAAGCAAATTACATCAATGAATGCCACGTTATCATAATACAGGGCTATCAGTTAAATAGGCAGGTAGGCCTATGCCTTTCTAAAAGAAGCATAGGAATGTAAGAATAAATATTCGGCAATACCTCAGAATAAATGATTCCGCCTCAAATGCAACCTAAGATATAACAAGTGGGAGTAACTAATTTCGTTTTAGATATATAATTACTTAAAGTAATTTTTGAAACTTTATTGATAAATATAAACTATATTTTCTCAATTTTGAGACATCAGACTGGAAACATGTCATCGTCCTATATTAACTGCAGTCTTTTTGTGATGCTATTATATTAGCTACCTGATGGGATAGACAAGAAACACTTCTTCTTCAGTGTTCTGCCGTTAGGGAAGTTCAAGAGTCCAACGATTCCACTCTTCTCTGTTCTGTGCTCTTTCTTTAACTTCTTTGTAGCTTCGTTTTCTTTCTTTATCCATCGTCCAGTCCAACAGCATATTTCTTGGTCTTCCTGAAACCTTCTTTCCTTTAATTCTTCCTTCAATTACTGTCCTCGGGAGAGAATTTCCATGCAGTAAGCGTCCAATCCAGTTCGTTGTCTCCTTCTTATTGTGTTGACCAGTGTCCTTTCTTCTTGTACCAAGTGCAACCCCTCTTCATTTGGTTTATTTTCCTTCCAACTGATATTGGCCAGCCTTCTCCATATCCACATTTCAAATGCCTCGAGTTTCTCAATTTCTGCCTTTCCAGCAGTTCATGTCTCAGAACCATACAGTGTTACACTCCACATGAGACATTTTACCATTCTTTTCTTTAGATCCATATTCAGTCTTCCTCTCAGAAGTTCTCCTCTCTTCCAGCATGCTTCTTTTCCCATTGCTGTTCTTCTCAATCTCAGTACTGCATCTGCAGTCATCTCATAGCAAACATTCCAGATAACAGAACTGGTGGACTTGTTCGATTTCCGTACCATCGACTACAGTATTCACTCGTTTTCCTTCGCATTTACTCAATCTAATCACCTTTGTTTTCTTTCTATTTATCTTCATACCATATTCTTCCGATTTTTTGTTCAATGCATCCATTATTCTTTGTAGTCCAGCGTTGATATCTGTTACCATTGCCTGATCATCTGCAAATCTTATGGCATTGATCAGATTCCCCCCAACCTTGACTCCGTCATCCATATTCTCTAAGAAACACTAACCTTCTCAAAGCGCCCGATACGGAAAAGTAATTTGATCACAATTAGTGATGACTAGTGGTTCAGCCTTTTTGATTTAGATTGTTGTGTATTTTCATGGTGACTCTGACGTCATTGTTACGTGAGAACTATTGATGGGATTACATATTTCAGTAATTTAGTAATACCACCTTGTTGGGTAACAAGAGTGATACATCCGCTAATAGCCTTGATGAGCTTTATCTACAATATATCTTGTCTGAATGTACAGAAAATTGTATAACAATGTGTTAGGTTGATAATTATTATAATTCAACAGAGTTACACATAGAATTAACTCCAGGAGAAACAATTGTTATCTTATCCTATAGCTTACATACAATGGAATGAAGCTCACGCTTACGGTTCGCAGTCAAATGGCTAATATTTATTCTAAAAAGTGCTTTTTTAAATCATACTGACGCAGCACACAATCAGCATAAGTTTTAAAAGTATTGGCGTTGACCTTTGCTGTTTCATACGTGTCATTTATATTGTTTTGCCGTTAACGCTCGTTATTTTGTGTCTATGTACATTCTGCGCATAATACATTTGGCTGTGCTTTCGCAAACTAAAGCGTGATGACCACTTTAAAGACTGTATTATGTTTTCTGTGCTGGCAGCCACCACCAGCCGGCATAACTCGGCCCTCTAATGCGAACGGACTCGATACGACAATACACGAGTTTCATAGAGAGAGCAACTATGAACAAATATCGAATCTGACAGTCGACAGTAGCAATTACACACCGCTCCATGTTCTTCCTTAGCGGGATGAGGTTAGTTACTGAAATGTTGTTTACAGTCTATATGGACATCATGCTAGTAGACATTCTCCATTTTGCCCTACAATTCAACGATGGTCTTGCGTGGTCATATCGGAATTTTTTTCTAGAAGTGGCGTCATGTAAATGTGCAGTTGCGACAACGATCCTAAACTTTTGGCTTTTCAAGCTAAGTACTGTATTACGTGCTGTACAGATGACCATTTCAAATGGGTCAAAAAGGAAATAAATGCTAGTCATTGTTAACAATAGGCTACTGACTTAGGCTAATGCATGTTATATTACGTTAATGTGTGACAGAACATTGCAAGAATGTTTCACCTTTAACATCATGACATTATGACTCATGATCAGCCTAATTCCTTTAGTACCTGTAGGACCTTCTATTTCTAAAAAGCACTGTAACAGTTGTTGTCTTTGGCTTCTAGCGCCAAGGCACATATGACAAACCGGACTAATATTATATAGTCCAAGGCTTGAGGCGCACCTAAGCTCATAAAGGAAACTTGTCGCAGTGCCTTTGTGAGGTTCTTAGCATATTTGTTAAATTTAGAATGCTCTATTTAAATATTCATATATGCAAGGGTTCATATACTATTTTTACAGACATCGAGATGTTTGCAGAGCATACTATTCTGTCTATTAACGTAATCGCTTTATTAGTCAAGTCTTTGTGGACGAACAATAGCCTGACACATAAAACTAACTTTATGCGTTTTTGATTATTAATACATAAAAATTCACATTCGAAGGTATGTGTAATCGATTATATCTGTATTTACACCTGGAATTTAATGATATTAGTAAACGTTTGAGTTGACTGTAAATTTATTGTATGTTTGCATGTATAAGGCCATTTATATAGCGCGTTTCGAGAACCTCATAGACGCGCTGAAACATGGCCATCTAACAGTTCTTAAAAGGTGCGATTTAATATAAGTTGAAAATGTTTCTTGACCATAAGATGATGTCACACTAACAAGAGGCCTTCGGCTTCTCAGAGGTTTAGGCCTATTTAACTGATAGCCCTGTATTATGATAACGTGGCATTCAATGATGTAATTTGCTTTAGTTTCTGGTGGCTTCCGAGTTTCTAATGTAGAGTCACAATTCATGCAGAGTTGAGCTAAATGTTCGGTGTCGTGTTTATGTTACAATCAGGGAAGTCGTTACTGAAAAAAGTCGACATTACAAGTTGAAAGAAGACTAAGAAGTCTACCAAGAACAAGGTGGCGAGGGGCCATTTTAAAAGACTTTTCTTATGCGTGTTTTCATTCTATATATGTCAATGATTAAAGATTACTTTTTTAATGGAATAATACCCAGAACGATTGAATAAATCAGCTTCATTGTACAATGGTTATTCTGAAACGGAAAATTTGACATATATATGCCTAGTGTAGCTTGGCTTTCCAGTTTAAAAGAAACTGACGCAGAAAACTGGCATTGTTCTATTTAATATTTATCGTATTTTTTATTATCGAAGTTTATTTTATTATCTAAATTATCGTGCATAGATGGCTTTTAGCATCCGAATATCCAACTGCATTTCTTCTGGCGACTGACTAACTGCGCCACAGATTCGCACTTCTATGCTATTTTGCGCGAGTTTAAAACTTTGTTGAAGTATACTGTGTAGTGTCGGACTATGACGTCATGAGGTGTGGACTCTAGGGAGGAAGATATATAAAGGGGTGGAGAAGATAGACATTATATAATAATGGCGGGCAATGAACAAAGGAGTTTGTTTAGTGAATAAAACGTTTGATAAGGTTAAATCCTGGTGTTATTAGTAGTCCGTGGAGTTGCTATATACTGGACATCATTTGAGGCCTAAAAGACTTTAAATTGACGAGGAGAGAGTGAAAGCCGTAAAATAAATACCAAGAACAAAGAATACACGAGATGCTCAATGTTTTATGGGAATACCCAGTTAGATGCACAAAATATTCAAGAGCTTAGTACCATCAGTCAACCATTGCAAGACCTAATGAATTAGGATCCTGTTGGCATTGGAATACCCCTCGTGAGATGGCTTTCTTGCAACTAAAACAGAAGCTTACTAAAGCAACAGTAATCAGTTTTGTCGCCTCGGCATTACCAGTCACCCTCTCGGTCGCTTCATCATCGACTGGTCTTGGGCCTGTTACATAGAGCTGCACCGACCAGTGGCGTACGCAATATGATAACTGAATGAAAACGAAAGGAATTATCACATATTGAGAAAGGAGTGCTCGCGATTGTGTTTGGATGCATTACTCAATGAATATGTCTACGGTCGACTGGTCACCGTAGAAACTGATAACAAACCCATTCCGATTTAATTCAATATGTCATCGTCTGTTATGCCTCCAAGAATCCAAAGGATACTGTTTGAAGTATAGAAATAGACTAGAATGACTAGAATTTGAGAAGAAACTGGAAAATACCCAGTCATGTCGGCTAAGAGCGGTTATTGCTCACGGCTGGCCAGACAGGTGAAGTAGTTTGCCAGATGAATTTAAACAATTCTGGAACTTCCAACAAGAAATAACGAAAGTGGGCGGTCTCTTTTTAAAAGGAAACAGAATCATTAAACTTGCAAGCCTTTACAAAGATATGCTGCGATGAATTCATATAGCTCAGATAGGTGTTGAAACTGCCGATATAGGACTTGCTATCCATGCATGAATGAGCAGGTCACTGAAATGATTTCCAGCTGCTCTTCCTTCACTCTTTGTGCGAAACGACAGCTGCGCGAACGCTTAATTAATCATCCGCTTCCAGATCGCACCTTTGCATCAATGGATGAATGTTTCTGATAATTATCGATTACTTTTCCAAATCGACAGAAGCGATTGAAAACGACTCAAATCCAGGGCGTGATCGAGCGAATTAGTTTTCAATTTCCCATATGTGGAATACCAGAAATGTTACTTACCGATAACGAACGAACCACAGTTTTCGATCAGAGAATTATAAAAGTTCTGACCTGATAACGAGTTTCGGCATGAGGCATCTTCATCGCTCAATCCTGAGAGCACTTGCAAAGCCGAAAGTGCGTAAGATGTAGTAAAGATATTTCTCATGAAATGTAAACACGACAGCACTAACCCTTATCTGACCTTCATGACGCTGACTTAATGTTGAGCTTGGTCCTGAAAAAGCGTCACCGGCTGAACTGCTTTGCTTGCGGTGCCCGATGTTCTGCAAACCAAGCCGAATTTTTTAAGGATACAATAGACCATCTTACAAGAAGTCGAGAAAAGCAAAAGACGCGGTACTACTGGCTCCCCGATCAGCAGCGTGTCCACTTTAAGATCCTCTCCCTCATGCGCAATTATGTTCTTGGCTCTGCTCCCGTTTACCTCATTGACTTCCGCACTTTGGTCTCCTCGTTGCCGGGCCCGTAGCAACGCGGTACTATGGATCTAGAATCGTTGGTATAAGGTGAATTGCGCGAGTACTGGAAGGAGATAGATGGATTCCAGGTGTGGTAGTACAATGTTTAGATCAACCACGATCTTATTTGGTGAGCTGTCGAGGTACTAAAAAAGAGACGAAATCGGTGATATATCAGGAGGACAGCGGAGATGCCCAAGAGAGGCTACCCTACTTTTGTCAGCAACGGTAATGAAGCTGACGCCGAACAAACACGTCCAGCGGAAGAGGCGACAATGTCTGACAGGTCAACGGAGGTCGAAAAGGGACGCAAATGAAATGTTGCGTCGCAGCAGTTGCCTGTTATGTCTAGACAACCCGACAACACGCCGATAATAGATAAGGAAACTAGCGAAGGGTGTTATAGAACTCGAAGTAGACGGACAGTCAAACAGCCGAGCTATAATGGAAACTTTACATTCTATCGCTTAATTCTATCACTTAATTCTATCATTAAGTATACAAGACTACTTTATATTAAAACCACTGCTGGTTTTACATTGCTGGACATGTGGAACTTCTTTTTACAATAACTAATATGTTAGGAGAGTCGCCAGTTGACGCCACTATGGGGTGCACCCTCCAGTGAGATTTGAACATTTGAGGGGTGATATGTTGGTAAAGCAATGGGATAGTTCGGTTAACATTGCAAAGTTGGAGCAATTAGAATAAATTAAATATTATCAAAATATCGTCTGTAATGTTATCTCTTTGACTACTGGTGCACTTTGCTTCATAGGCCTGTATGTAAAGATGATCAACTATTCCAAAATAACTCTTCAACACAACACAACGTACCTAGGGTTTACGCGGCGCAGAACACATTTAATCTGTGTTAGAACTACTAAAATATATTCGTCCCATTTTGACATCAATTCATTAACTGAGCGTAACTTATTCACGAGCTCTACTGCATGCAATACACACCCGTGCTCTTCTGATCCAGAACATAACTTCTAAACCAGGTCAACGTTCGCATAAAATAGGACTATGTGCGGATAAGACATGTGCGTCTGGCCATTTAAAGTCGCCGAAATTTTATAATCAGTTTTATAATGCCCAATATGTTTGCAAACGTGCATGAAAAGGCCTTCACGTCTTCAGGTGTGTTCCTCGTTGCCTTTACGCGTTACCAATCGAATAACTTAACCATGAACTTCTCAGGTAACCTTAACTTTGCTACACTTTGCTATTGTTTTAGCTCTTTGTAACTCACTCTTGTCTTAATACAGATTTAAGAGTTAAGGATCGTAACTGGGTAGAGGAACACCGACCAGTACTTTTTAAAGCAACATAATCTTGTAGGGGTAAAATATGAATCCTAAGGTATAAATTACAGCGTCAGCCTTGTCAAATATTATTAAGGTATGTCTTCCAATTCAAATGCTTGTTGTGTACCGTTCCAATAATTGACCATTGCCACCTTACTTGTTTAGATTTCTTATTTAAAGTTGAAGCTCTACCAGAAAGCACCGTAAAAGTTTTGGTAGCGCATTGGGTCTGTAATCCAAAGATTGCGGGTTCGAGCCTGCTGGACGGACGCCATGTAACAGGCCTGGACACGTTGTCGGTGCATATGTTTCGCGCCTAAGATTTTAATGACCTCGCACGCGTAATAAGTGCAACTGAATTCGCCCTGCGTTAAAAACGCCAGAGATGTGTCATTGCGCTAGTAAGATCTGAATAAGAAACAAAAATAAATTGCATGACCAAGCATATGTAAGATTCACTGCTTCAATCAGCTGCTTCGGTTAATAAGTGTTACGGAAAATCTGTGTGTCTGCCAGCATGCATTCAGTAACACTAGTAGAATTCAAAGAATGAGGTCAAGAGGAAAGAGCCTTTATGATGCTTGGTAGGAAGTGTCGAAATGCTTATAGAGTAACACAATACATTAAATACGTACGTTTTACATAATTTCATGCTTTTTAAACAAGTTAAGTGGAATTCAAATAGTGCATCAACAAGTTTGCCTCACATTGATATGCATACTTCTGAAAGTCACAACTGCTCGAGTAAGAAGAACTAGGAAGAGGTTTTTCATATTGCGCTTCTACTGTCAGTTAAGCTTCAGTGTCCAACAAAGTCCTGGTTAGTGATCGCTCATTCTGGGTACACCCATTTTATCAACAGTCCGCAAAGGCGTTGGCATGCGTTGGTAAATCTTCTGACTTTCGCAAAGCAGTACAGAAGGACAATTTTGTTGGATAAACTGCAGAGGGACCTTTAAAGATATTTTAACTTAAGTAAGTAGTCAAACATTAATGCCATTGTAATGTTATTTCTTAACCAACTGTTAACATAATTTAGGCTAGTGAGAGCGCTTTCGATAAGTTCTTAGAAGTCGATGTGTATACGTATAATTACATTGCATTACGACGAATTACACTATTATTATTATTATTATTATTATTATTATTATTATTATTATTATTATTATTTATACTACTACTACTACTCCTATTATTATTATTATTTGTTAAACAGTTATAATTATTAAATGCGTATGATTAAAGAAAGCTTAAAATAATGACATAATGAAGCCACTGCAATTAATATTATTAATTAGTAACTTCAGTCGAATACACAAGACATCAAGCAATTAGGTCAGTATCTAGAAGATCGGTCCATTAAGAAAAAGAGACAACCTTTGGTGGATCAGCAACTTGAAAAAGGTAAGCCTTAAGTTGCCCACGAAATGATACGAGCGACTGAGCAGAACGAACAGATACACGAAAAGAGTCTCAGAATCTAGGTCCAGCAACCGAAAAATCTTGTTCACCAAACACCTTTCTAGTCTTAGGTACGACCAGAGAAAGACTATCAGATGTCCTGGAATAATAATAAGTCTGGGGAATGAGGATTGAAGTTAAATATTGCGGTTGGCCGAAGTTCAATATTTACAAACTATAAGCCCAATTTTACGGTTTTAGTCTTAGATATGAACAAAGGCAATCAGATAACCTGGATGACTAGTGACAAGTCAAGAGAATAAGAGCTCATTTTAAGTGTTGTGTTTGGCCAGAATTGGGTGCATATGGGACAGTTGGTGGTATGGTTATCTCCGGAACATTTCCAGTGGACCTGCAGTGCTACAAAATGGAGACGTTCTTCCAGGAAACACTATAAAAAAGTGACGGAAAGTCTCTCGTTATCGCTTCAGCTCGATATACAGATAATGGTTTCATATGCTACTGTCAAGAAGAAGGATCGCCTTATCCAAGTTTCGACTGGCTTTACTTACAGATCTACAGTGAGTTTTTTGCTCAATTATGAAATTATTATTCTTTAACCAAACATATTAAAACCCATTTATGCATGTACATTACTATACTCATGTATAGTAATGTTCGAAGATGAAAGGATCCGAAGGGTCGATATTTCTAACAAGTTATTTACCCAGGCTGATAGTAAGTCCAGCCGAGCGCTTACCCGGAGGATGCACTGTCACGAACCTTAAAATGCCTGCATTAGCTCAGTGAGACATGCGTTCTGTCAACTCTGATAGGTTGTTAAGAACGCAGTAGAAATGCTTTCTTACAATGCAATATAATACAATATAGAAGTCTCGTCAGGGCACATACTGTATGTTCTACCGTTGTGCAAACCCTCAATCGGTTCTTTTTCAAAGTTAACTGGCTGTCCTGCATATGCTTGATAATATTTCTTGGCATGTCTTCCTGTCCGGTGCTGTCCTTCATAACTGTTTATCTTACAACCAAGTTTTCGGTATCCTTTCTCACAACTATATTTCGTATAATTAATGGAACTCAGGCTACAATCAATTTTCGCATAGTGGATTCCACTAAAGCTGCACTGTGGCTATATGTGACTTGCTGTGTTGAGATAACGGCTCAGTGCAGTAATAAATCGTATATCACAAAAAATACGGACAACCGAATTGTATATGATATTTTGCCAACTGGAATTGAATATGTATTCGACTTCATCGCGTATGATGGTTACGACAACACGTATACAATTGCGATTGTGAAGTGCGTGCGAGTATCAAGAATGCAAGGTGAGTATGCTGGTTTAAATGTTGTAATAATTGTATGACTTTCAAATAGATCAGTTAGATAGAGAAGTGCAGAGGAGGGCTTCGAAATCATTCGGGATTATGCGGTTCTAAGCTTTGAAAAAAGCTAAAATGATGTGGGCTACAAACTTTGAAAATAAGAAAAAGCTGAGAAGACTTATTTGGCGCTTACAACATTATCACTGGAAACGAAATAGTACTAGCTGTTCACTAGAAAGGAAGCAGTACCAGAGTAAAGATTCTTCAATATAGCACCGACCTAAGCGACCCGAAGGCATAGAAACAAATAGTTAGATAAGCCTAAGGTATATTTCATGCAGAAATTCTTTAGTGGAATTTATTTTACGCTTAAAGAGGAACATTTTAAGCCAACTTTTAAACATTTCAAGCCAACTTTTAGAGCACTCATTTGTTCGAAAGAGCGTTTTTCATTAAAATTGCAAAATTATCGAGAAGGCTAGATGTAAAAGCTGTAGCCTAGCAACAGTATTTTTGGCGAAATTTCATTTTTTTAAATGTTAACTTGACTTTAAACACAGATGTTATTCATACCGAAAATCACCAGCACTAAACATTTCTCTGACTTTATATAATTGAGTTACGCATTACAGGGTGAATTCTTGAAACTAGAACTATTTTTTGTGTATATTTGTTCACTTGGTTGTTAGTTATTTTCCATTGAATTGAATTTCGTTTAACCAGTGCATTGTAATATTTCCCGTACATCTTGCTAGCAATTTATCAAAGCCAATCGCTCGCATTTATGCTGTCGTTATGCTCAGTGTACCCGATGATAATTCTGAATTTATGCAATAGATAAACCAAACGCCGAGAAACTCAACCCGAAAACAGAGACAGCGCATGGTCTGATCGTTGCAGTCATTGTTTTGGCCATCCTTTTGGGAATCGCCACCTTAGGACTAATTGGCTGCTCAATAGCTATTCTTGTGTGCAAACGTCGTCAAACGCTCCAACATTAATTTTCACGGAGCGTAGGACTGAGAAGAGTTATTTGGTCACAATTCGCATTGAATATTGCTTCAGACTTTTTGGGTTAGAACTCTTACGTCTTTGCTACATCAATATTTTGTGGGGATTACAGAATTAGTAACTGAGTAATACCGCCTTGTTGGGTGACTTGAGTAACACATTCTCTAATAGAATATTTTCATAAAATTCTCTTCAGTAGACCACCATCTTTATGCTCATGACACTCAACTCCTCATATCCTTCTCTTCAAGTTCTTTTTCCTCGTCCATCACTTAATGTTGTCTATCAAATCTCAAAATTGATGTCTTCTAACCTCCTTTGTCTCGACCTTGCTAAAGCTGAGTTTATTGTCATAGGTCTACCAGATCAGATAAAAATCCCTGGCTATTATATCTACTTATCAACTAAGTCATCTACTAGCAGTCTCACTTCTAATTCGCCTGTACACAATTTTGGCATCACCTTTGACCCACTTCTCTCATTTTCAGATCACATTTGCCTGAGCTCATCTGAGCTCATCATTCCACTGGCTGAAAATCCCCGAACGCATTCATTTCAAAGTTCTTTCGCTGACCTATAACTCCCTGCAGTTTCCCCAACCTATTGTCTTCGAAAACTCTTCACCATCCAATCACTCCGCTCTACCCGTTCATCCTCCTACCTCACTCTTGACCCTCCTCCTATAACTACTCAGCTTAGGTTCTGTAACCGATCCATACAATACACTGAGCCTCGAATCGGGAATGATCTTCATCCTGAATTTCGCAAATTCTCTGTTCCTTTATCCCTTCCAGCCTCAAGCCTCTCTGTCTATTACAACTCAAGTATTCCATTCAGAGCCGGTCTCGCCTTTTCAAGAAATTCTACCCTGATCCATCGAATCCGAAGCCTTCTCATTTCTCTCAGCTTAAACACAACTCACTCTAACAGCTCCTTTGCCCTTTCTCTCTGTGGTCTCCTGGCAACCGGGCTTGGTTCTTTATATAACATCTTTGGACAACCCCTCTTACTTGACGCAGCGCTCGTGAATAAGATGGTGCTCTGTACTTAGCTTTAAAGAAGCGCTTTAGAAATTTTGAGTTTACGTCATTTTAGCTACCAAAACGATGCTTGTCGTCTGAATGTACAGAAAAATGTATAGCAGCATGTTAGATTGATAATTATTACTGATCGGTTTCAATAGAGTTACAGAAAGAAATAGCGCCATGAGGAACAATTTCTATCTTATCTTGTAGCTTGCGTAAAATGGAATTAAGCAAACAATTGCGGTCGTAGTAAAACGGAAAATGATTATAAAAACCCCATTTTAAAACAATACTGAAGCGGCACACGATCCGCATACGGTTTCTAAAACACTTCCGTTGAATTTTTCCTGTTTTATATACATTGCATTTGCATTGTGATGCCGCTAACCGTCGTTATTTTGTGTCTATAAACATTCTGCGGCCAGCACTTCGTATGTATTGCGCGCAAACTAAAGCATGTTGACCAATTTCAGGACTGTATTATGTTTCTGTGCTGACAGCAACCATCATCCGGCATAACTTCACCCTCTAATGCGACCGGACTCGACATGACAATTCACGAGGGTGAAACAGACAGCACCTATGACCAAATACTGAATCCCTACAGCGATAACAGCAGTTATACACAGCTCGATATGTTTCCTAGGCGGGCTAAGGTTAGATATTGAAATATTGTTTACTAGTTATATAGGAATTATGCTAGTAGACAGTCTGTATTTTGCTCTACAATTCAATCGTGGTCTTGCGTTGTCATATCGGGTTTATTTCTGGAAGTGGCGCTATGTAAATGTGCAGTTGCGATTATGACCTTATTTATTTGGATTTAAGGACTATATTACGCGCCGAACAGATGACTAGTTTAGTTTGGCTAAAAAAGAAATGCATGGTAGTCGTTGATAAAACAATAGGGTACTGACGTAGATTAGCACACGTTATAATATAATTATTAATAGGACATTGCACAAATGCTTCAACTTAAGCAGCTTCTAATTGCTCCTCATAATCAGCCTCGTTCCTTTAGCCTGTAGAACCTTCTGTTTTTATGAATGACTGCAATAGCTGTCAATTTCACAACTATAGTTATCTATGGCTTCCACAGCCAAGGAACAAGTGACAAACCGCATATATGCAAAATTAATAGCGCATACATAGTGCAAGGCTCAAGGCGCATCTGGACAGCTAAAGAAAACTTCTCGCAGTGCCTTAGTGAGGTTCTCAGCGCCTTTGTTAGTTCAAAAGCTGCGCTATATAGATATGCATGCATAAATCGGTTTATACACTACTTTAATAGATGTTAAGGTTATTGCAAAACATGTCATTCTGTATACCAATGTAGGCGCTTTTAGCTCTCAAGTCTATGTGAAAGAAAAAGAGCCTGTCACAGCAAATGAATAGTTTCCCCCTGTATGCCAGATTGTTGCTGGATCTATGATGACGTAAGTGGATTGGCCAACTATACAGGACTTAACGAGAAAGAGTTGCTGTTTCGATGATGTTAGGATTAACTGACCATTGTGTGAGGATGTTCTCAGCGTATTTCTTTTGCCTATATGAACTACACATGACTCATTTTAAAACTGCAGATGGAACCAGCTGGCGATCAGCAATATCAGCTGGCGCTCTCAAGTTTGTGCAGATTATAAGAAGTGCGTCCAACCTGAGTCAGTAGCAGGAACTGCTATTAGTAGTATGGCTAAAAGATACGTCTTACTGCTATAATGCCTGCTTGTGGCGGATTCATGGCGTATACATAGCATTGCCATAATCAACCGTGTATAAATATAAACAAATATCATTGCCATAAATCAACCCTGTTCATATGTATTCATTTCATGTAGCATAAGGTTTTCATAAAGTCGACACCAATAGCCCTGATAGTAATAAGATGTCTGTAAACACTCGATACTTAACCAGTTGCATATGAATTCTAATTTAATCTAAGCTAAAAAAGACTTCTATAGCACCGTTATCATAATGCTCAAGGCATCAGTCGATGGTCCCTTCAAGGGAAAATTGCAATCAAATTCATGATTCTTTGGAGAAGCACGGTCGAATTCTTATAGAAAATTGGAGAAGCAGAAACCAGGCTACGGTGGGTAAGCAATATCTATTAGTGTGAAGGGTGACCATGGAACATAGATAGGTCAGCTGATATAAATGTAGTACTTATGTGAACAATAGGACAGATTTTGAAATAAACTCTTTGCTCAATGGACATCTAGAGCAATGAATGCAATATTGGCTTAATATGTTTATTTTTAAGGGTTTTTGTTATGGTTCAGGCAAGACAGTTTTGAACCATTTGTAGTCTGTGCAGATCTCCCTTAGTGATTCCAATAAGAAGTGAGCTACAGTAGTCAAGTCTGCTGGAAACTGATGCATAAGCTAGTTGGATTAACACAATATGAGGCGAAAGAGATTTGATTCTACGAATATCCCATATGCAAAATTGAGTTAGAAAATAATATGGTTGAATCAAACACCACACCCAAACTGCGTGTGCATTAAGTAGGCTACGGTGATTAAGGTCTTGGCATCAGGGTCGTGGGAGTTGAGCGGCATATTTTGCGAATCTGAATCAATGATAGAGGCAGGTTTCGACATACATGCACACATGTATGCACAAATACATATGTATGTGTATACATATATACTTATATATATATGTATTAGGACTTCGTATTGGTTTGAAACGGCAAACGATATATATGAAGCATTACAGGTGACAGTCTTTAGCAAAATAAGAAAGACATATGGACATTATATCTAAAACATTACTGGTGACAGTAAAACGGGAAGACATAAGAACAAACTAGTAACGCTGCATTTATTCTTTGAAGGCTGTTAAACATACGTTCCTGTAAAATTATGCATATTTGCTTGAATTTGTCTGCAAAACTTACAGTAAGAATATAGCAGCTGCCATTTTGCAATAATACGTTAGAATAAATCGTAGTTCTAAGCAATGGCCTATAAAAAATTTATGTATGCATATTTCTGATTATTCATGTAGCGCCCTTTTAATCTCACAGTGTTAGGCTTATATACAATTTATATAAATGATACGTGTAAACACAACACAATCTAGATCTGCATCCTATACTGTGTCGATTGTGTGAGTTCCACCAGTGTTGTGCCTGGCGGATAATGAATGGTCAAAGTGCATATCCTGGATGCCAGCAAACAGCAACAACTGCTTTCGGTGCTTGGGCCAAGATCTCAGAATTTAGTTCCTGAATGCGTCTGTTCGGCTAAGACCCCTACCAATATGTTTGCAAAATGATATGCGTAAACACAATCTAGATCACCTGTCGATTGTGTGAGCTTAACCAAGCGTGCTATATGTGTCATGCCCAGCAGAGTCCCTAAATGTGTCTGTTCGGCTATCCCCCACAATTGTCTGGCATTCCGATTGCAGGTTAAAGCCTAACCTGTTTCAACGCGCTAAACTTATTTCCGACTCCTTAAGCGTTCCAATTTACTAAGCACGGATCCGACTTGATTATGGATAAACATTAATCAGCAAACGATTGAAACTGCGTTTTTGAATTAGAATAACAGCGTTATAGAAGTTTTAAGATTAGGTTATAAAACAAGCCTTTTCTTCTCACCCTGTGGTTATAGGCCTATATATATGTATATATATATATAACGTCTTTTATAAAATCTCTCAAAGGTGTCTCTTAAGAACCTGAAGAGTAATCACAAATAAAATATCGTAGCCAGTAGCCTTTTATCACTCCCTTGTCATGTCTTTGCGTAAGTCGTTATAATGTGTCGTGAAGGTCTTTGAAGACACACATTTATAGACCTAGATAACTCTTTACAGCTGGCTGATCACGAGCAGAAATTCACATCGGGATTGGTCGTAAACGACTTAGAAGCCAGGCACATAACCAATAAACTCTGTCAAGAGGTTTTCTAGTATAAGATTTCTGCCTGCGTTTATCACAAAACCACTTCTTCTTTCTTATTTAGGTCCCTGGGGTCATCGCCCGTTTTTGTTGATCGCATGCTTCACTGAAGATCCCCGCTGTCCCTCGGTCCTGTGTCAACAGATTCAGCTTGTGCACGTGCGATCCACACCAGTAGCTGATGCCGTCCAGCTTAGTTAAAAAGCCTTCGGTAATATTGTTCAGTCTACCACGTTAACGAATCTACATCTTTCAACATGAGAAGTAAACACAACCAGCAAAAGCAATACTCGTGGATTTAGTACGTACAATAGTCATTCATCCTGCGATGAGTTATTGTCACGTAACAGAATGGCATTTTCACCATCAACGACACGCTTAACTGATTTCTGCTGAGCTATAAATTACTATGCTTAAAATAATCTACTTCCTTGGCTTGAATGTATTAAGGACATTTTTGTTACTAACACAATGAAATGGATGCTGAGCACCTGCTTTTGGACAATGTTCTTGAATTGAGAGCCCCCATAAATACACACATTTTACCTCAAATTAGAGCCATTATTTGTCGCTTTGAGGAGTAATAACATGTTGAACCGGTATGGCTGTACTTTTTCTGCTTCACGTTCTCTACCCTCTGGCAGGTTCATATATCCCATGGCGCCACTCCTCACGATGTTGTGCTTCCTCCTTCAGCGTGCTGTATCCGTCCGTTATCATTCATTCCAATAATATCTGTCGAGATCTTTCTATTATTTTCTTGCTCTCCATTTTTCCTTGGGTGATAATTCTTAGGAAACTAATGTACGCAAAACAAAATCAATGAATGCGTACCTTTAGCATAACTTCATAGTTTCTTAAACAAGTAAAGCACATAAAAAGTTCCCCTACAAATAGGCCTAAGCAAATATGCTCGAGTGTAATAGCTCTCTGAGCAAGAAAGAACTAGGAAGAAACTTTTAATATTACTGACAGTTATGCTTCAGTGCCCAACAATGTTACGGTTAGAGATAGCGCATTCAAAGCACACCTATATCGTCGACAACCCTCAAAGGCGTTGGCCTTGTGTTTCTGGCTTCATAGCAGCAGCACACAACTGAACAGTCTTATTTGAGAAACTGCATAGGGTACTCTGAAGGCTATTTTACTGAAGTAAGTAGTCAACTATTCTTAGTGTTGTTATTTATGTGTACACCTATATCATCAACCGTCATTAAAGGAGTTGGCCTATGGATGATGAATCATATGGCTTCGCAGTAGCAATAGAGCAGTTCACTTTATTTTGGTAAATAACTTAACATAATCAGACATTCTTGTCATTGTTATTTATTAACCAAATCGTAACACCATGTAGAGTAGCGAGTAGGACTTACGGGTGTCTCATATTAGGAATACATTACATTACTCAACGTTAATTACTTTGCATTACTTTTACTGCTACTACTACAACTACTACTACTACCACTACCACCACTTCTACCACTACTACAACTGCTACAATTATTATTATTATTTTATTATTATCATTATTATTATTATTATTACTAGTTAAACATTTATGTTTATTAAATGCGTATGATTAAAGAAAGCTTAAAATAATGATATATTGATGTCACTGCAGCATTATAATTAATATTATTAATTAGTAACTTCTGTCGAATGCACAAGACATCAGGCGTTGATGTACCAAACCATGCCGTAATCAGGTCAATATCTAGAAGATCGACCCATTAAGAAAAAGAGGCAACCTGTGGTGGATCAGCAACTTGAAAAAGGTAAGTCTTAAGTTGCGCACGAAATGATACGAGCGACTGAGCAGAACGAACAGATACAGGAAGAGAGATCCAGAATCTAAGCCCAGCAACCGAAAAATCTTGTTCACCAAACACCTTTCTAGTCTTAGGTACGACCAGAGAAAGACTATCAGATGACCTGGTAGAATAATAATAAGTCTGGGGAATGAGGATTGAATTTAAGTATTGTGGCTGGCGGAGTTCAATATTTACAAACTATAAGCCCAATTTTACGGTTCTAGTCTTAGGTGCGAAGAGAGAAAGGCAATCAGATAACCCGGATGACTAATGATAAGTCAAGAGAATGAGGGTTGATTTTAAGTATTATGGTTGGCCAGAATTCAGCGTTTACACACTATAAGCCCCAATTGGTCTTCATTATGTCAATTGATTAATACAGAATTTTGTTTTCCGTTGGTTAATCCATGTTCTGATGCCATTAAAACAACCAACTTAACGTTACTAAGGACAAACAGATTCAATATATTAGGCCTACTCTTTAAATTACAAATTAATAGCGACATAATATAAAAACACTTTATCTCAGCCAGCAATCGAAATGAAGACAAGACATGCATGGAGTAGCGTAGCAGTAAAACTGAACGCTTGATTATTATTTTCTGTTTCTCACTTCTGAAGAAAATAATTGTCTTACAGTCAGGGCCCCTATATATTCATATAAAAGCTTTCTCATTCGGCCTTCTCCAGCGCTTAATCAAACATTTCACGTTTATTATCAGGTGACTCTGTTCAATCATTCAGAATGAATTTTGCGGCCCTGTGTTGCTTTCTTGTCCTATGCGTGACCCATGTTTTTTCAGGTGAGTTCACAGGCGTCTTCTTAGATTAGAGAGGGCCTATATTAAAAGTTTTCAGTTTTTAATATATTTTAAGAATTGTCACTTGAGATAAATGAATTATATCAAATAATTCGATAAACAAATGTAACTTTAAATAATTTATGGTGTAGTTCGTGTAATTTAAGTCTCAAATTGCATGATTTTAATCATAACCCTTTTACAACAGACTATTCTTAAAATGTGACTCAATCTGCGAAGTAACTTGTGGGTACAGGGTAAAGCAGCTTAGGCAGCCAACTTTGTCAACTGCTGCACCCCGCTGTATGTCGTTTCTAAGTTGTCACAAATCTAGCATCACAGCGATGAACATATTATGCTGTTCGAAAGGTGGCTAATGGCTTCTGTAATATGTAAATTAGCGGAATACATTAATGAAATATTATGGTTATTTATTTCTGAAGTGTGATTATATTACAAGTTGTATATAAACATATATATATATATATATATGAAACATATTCTATATGGTAGTAACAATATCGTCACCTACTATGCAAAGAAAAAGCATAGGAGAAAGCTGCACATTTCGGTGGAACGTCGCCGGAAATTTTACAACTTACATTATCAAAATTCTATCAACCGGAAGTCCTACAGCTTTGGGTTCAAACACCAATCACACGTTCAATAGCAGTAAAGGCCTGATCACTCTATTCATATGGAAGATACAAACGTCTAATGCCGGAAATTATTCCTTGTCAATCAGCACAGGACCTTCGACTGAAGTGAACTCGGTTGCCGTGCTTTTTGTATACGGTCAGTCTATGCTCAATAATAAACTATAAGAAAAATGAACTTGATTTCTCAAGGCCTTTTTAAAATATTTTCACATACACATAATCATTCGTGCACAAGTTGGCCTTGGCCTAAATTTTTTTCTTTGATATAGAAAAAATAATATAATCACGTTTAATTTTAAACTTTGTCTTTCCTTGTCAATCAAATCTCCCTGATCCAATTCAACTATCTGTTTTAATCTAACTTAATCTCATCATGCTGCATCTAATCTAATCTTATAGATCTAACCTTACACGTAAAAAGTCAATTGTTCATATACATGAAAGAGTATAATTTGACAACAGAAGATTTGTATGAAAGTGTTAACCAAATTTAATTGATTTAAGTTTAAAAGATAAAGCATTTGCAACAAAATTGTGTTCGTATATTATTTCAGCCACCGGCACCGCTTACGCAATTCTGGCAGTTGGACGGAATCCAGGTTTCGAAGGTGATAAAATCGAATTCAATTGTTCAGCCTATTCTAATTCGTTACCGGCAGCGTATATAACAAAAATGTACTACTTTTGGTACAATAGCTGGTATGGTTATCTACGGAACATTTCCAGTGGACTTGCAGTGCTGCAAAATGGCGACGTTCTTCCTCGACACAGTATCAAGAATGATGGAAAAACTCTTGTTATTTCTTCAGTTCAGAATACAGATAGCAGCTTCTTTTGTTCAGTCCAAGAAGAAGGATCGCCTTTCAAATCTGGCTATTCCAGTTCTCACAGTTTACAAATCTATGGTGAGTGTCAATGTTTTTGTAATATAAGTGATAGGCTTATAGCACAAAGTTTCCATTGCTGATAAACTACCTTTATATTTGAGGCTACAAGCCTATCATGCCTAGCAATTAGTCAAGTTACATAGCCCTTCAGCCTAGGCCTACACACAAGATTCATGCTCAGGCCATTCGTGTTTCTCGTCGAGTGGTGTTGTGTGTATGTAATTATGCATAGGTTATTTATATAACACCCTTTAAGAACCACGTAAATGCTCTAAATATGGCTAACTAACAGTTCTAAAAAGGTGCAATTTAATGTGAGTCAAAAATGTTCCTTGAGCTGTTTCGTAAAATTACGTATTTTAAGAGGAATAGTGTTCCGCGAGGCCGGTCCAGTACACGACAAAGTACTATGTGCTTTCGTCGTCTCACGGAAACGCAGGACTAACAGGTTCCTGCGGAGGCTATACGGGCCGCTGAACGCAATGATCGTCGATCCGGCTGACTAGAGACGGAAATAGAGAGCTCCCTGATGTATTCTGGGCCGCACCAACTAGCGAAGTTCGTACTATCGTAATCGTAATCTCGAGATTTCTACAGCGCTCAACGAAAGCTAAGTCGCGGGAACCAGCTTATTCACAGGCGCTCAGTCAAAACAAAATCGATAGGCAAAAGGGTCAAGATCCAGGAGTCAGGCACTCAGACAGTCGGACGGCTACGGTGGATGCTGTTTGAAATTGAAGCGAGAAGAGAGATATGAGGAGAATCTTCAATGTGATCCTGTCCTCGATCTGCAGCCAGTGCAGCATGTCTCGCATATAGCTCGAAAAAGGCAATAATTTAGGCAGGTTGGCGACGATTCGGGCGGCGAAGGTACTTTGCATTTTCTCCTTATATTGGTCTTAAGGACTATGCATTTCATGCCGGTATCATGCGGTCGTGTTTCGCTCTTTTAAGTTCGTCTCAGTGCGGAGTTTGTTCCATAATTCTTTCGTGTTGGGACTGCTACCTTTCAGCCATTCAAACTTCTTAAGTTAAAATTTAAGTTTCGATGGGTTAAGTATGAGTTAATTAGCTACGTTAGCAACGATTTCGATAGAATCTAAAAAGTGCTATATAAATTATCTAAACATCAAAATGAGATTTATATATACATATAAACACAAACACCTATACTATCAATGGACATATATAAGTGAAACGATGGTTAGAGTTGGTAAACTGTTAATGCAATTTGTGAGCCTGGCATACAGTAGAATTTACGTAAACTTTGCAGCTAAAAATAGTTACCACACTGAGCCATTCAATCCAAGAGCTTTCCGTAACTGTAAACGTCAATGCCCACACAAACAGAATGTATTGCAAGATCTCGCCTAATATCTTGACCTCGCCAAATTCATTCAATCTGGAACACAGAAAACCCTTAGGACCCTCTCTCGGACTAGACATTGTTATACCTCGTTAATCTGTTCATGTAACAACCAAAATACAATTATATCATAGCCAATAACATTCGCCTCAGTCTGTCATATGGTTCTTAACTGGACTTACCTTTCTCAAATTGCTTATGCACTATAGGCTGCCTCTCTGTCTAAGTGGACTAATCTTCTGAACACTGATCTGACTGCGACTTGGTGCTGGTGCGTCATCGTGTACTTTAAGCATCGGCGCCATAGAAGCTACAAACGGATCTTATTAAAATCTACGACTGCAAACAGTAAAAGCCAAAAACGATTTTCTTGATTTATAGATTTTTCTGCGTTATTTTATCAACTTTCAGTTTCCTTTGCCTTTACACTAATAGTTTTACAGCTGTATTTGGGACATCAGTATCGTTAGTTGTGCAATTCGAGTATTGTGTTCTAGTTGTCATGCTTTCCCATTTCTGGTTTGTCTCCCTAAAATGATTTATTTATGTTTTAGGTAAACCCTGCACATCTTTCTTTATTCCAGCGAGCAGAAAATTCAATGCAGCCTTTGATTCCTCAATATTTTTATCCTTCAATTACCGCGCAAATCCTCCATTAATATCGTATACCAATTGGAGCTTCATAAATGCTGCAGGAAGTATAAGGGAATATTCTGTGGAATCCAATCCTTTGAACAATACTCAAGTTTATCGTTCATTTATTCTTTCCTCAGCAAACTCTTATGGAATTTACTCCATCACCTTAACCAATAGTTATGGATCAACAACAGAAACTTTCCACTTTCTTCCTCCAGGTAAAATTTAGTCAAATCCAATATAAAAATTCCCATAACGCTGTTATATCGTAACGTCCCATGCATCAATTGATGGTCGCTTCTAAACAAAATTATATTCCGATATTATGTTCTTTGAACAGAAGCAGTCAATCTCAATGTGGCCCAAGAGTTCTGGACTTGAAACTCAACCTGACCATATCCACCTCAAACATTTTTTATCTAAGCGTCGGCGAATACACTAGTATCCAAGACTTAACCTTTCAGGTGATTACAAATTCCAGAGATTACAACGCTTACACTCTAGCTAATTAGTATGTTGGCAGGGTTAGAGAAACTATTGGTCAGGACTGCCAACATGTAGACTGGCATTAATTCTGGGCAGTGTATTGAGAGATGATCATTATTGGTGTTACAGGCCAGTAACCATGCGTTTCCAGACAGATAACATCAGCGGAGATCACTTCTGATCATTAGTTAAACTTCGGTTTTTCCATCTAATTTCCATCCGATTGAGCTATCAAATGCATTGCACCAACAGCGCACTGCGAGTGAATCTCGAAATGAATTTATACCTAAAGTTTTTACCCCAGTTTAATTTGACAAAATTCTTCGAATGACGATACACAGCAGTCTGAGTCTACATGTCGCTTACAGCTAAAAGTTTTCAAAATTATTGGCTTGTGCAGCGCTGCACAAAAATCTGTTGTATTTTGCAATCGATATCTCAATATTTACAGGACCTCCTGAGAGCCCATCCAATATCAGTGTACAGTACGTGACGCACAGTTTCGTCTCGATACAGTGGCGCTGCATGTGGTATAACGGCGTGCAACAGACAGTCTTTGTACGATTAATGGATGTTGCAAACAACGTAGAAGTAGAAACTCAAACTGTTTCTCCTGCAACAAATTGTTATAATTTAGCTTATAGTACACTGTTTCAAAACAACATTCAACCAGAGACAAACTACGAGGCCAGCATCTGGTCAACCAACACACGTGGTTCCAGTGATGTCGTCAAGTTGCCTCTCAGAACTTCGAAAAGACTTATCTTTGTTACTTCTCCCGCTAATATATCAATTGTGGAAAGTCAGGCTACAATCAGCTTCCGCATAGCAGATTCTAATAAAGCTGTTATGTGGCTAAATGTAACTTGCTGTATTGAGATAACGACTCAGTGCAGTAATAAAGCGTACCTCATAACCAAAACCGACAACCAAATTGTGTTTGATATTTTACCAACTGGAGATGAATATGTATTCGACTTCACCGTGTACGACAGTGACGGCTACACCTACGTGTCTACCTTGGCGATTGTGAAAGGCTTACGAGTGTCAAGAACAGAAGGCGAGTCTACTGCTATAAAGCTAAAGTTGCTATTATTATAATTACTAGTATTAATCTTATCAACAATACTCAGATACTTATATCGCGCTAATTTATGAATTCACCTCAGAAGCGCGGGTGGCTGAAAAATATCTTCCATTGTTTGCGAAATGAAATAAAGGAAAGAGAAAGGCCATTGAAAGCTTGTGGTAGTGAATTCCACAGAAGTGGATCAGCATGTGAAAAGCCACGGAAACCATACGTATTATTGGGTAAGTTGGGACAAATAGTTGGCCAGATGAAGCTGATCTTAAGTTGTCCGTGTGGGATTAAGTGTATGTGGAATGCGTAAGTCAGCATGGGAGCTAGGTGCTAGACCATGAAGCCTCTTGAGATACAAGTACAGAAATTTTAAACTGGAAAGTTCAGTCAATTTAAGCCAACATAAGTAGCCCTATTTGATAAAATTAAATTACATCAAACATTAGAAGTGTAGAATTAATAATCAGATTACTTGAAAATGATTAACTCGAATATCATATCTACAAGAATGGCATAGTTTTAGCTTAAGTAGTTTGCCAGTTGACTCAGACGATGCAATTTTGGGTAACAATCAGTAGGTTTATGGTTTCAGTAAAAAATTTCCAACTTAATTTTTTTACATATAAAATTATCAACAATTTATTACATATGTTCAGCATGTTCAGATTGTATGGACTAATGCTTCGACATTCATCATGTGACGTTTTATGTCTTTCCTTCGTAAATTCACCATAAAGGCCTAGAATATTTAGAAGTGTTGAAACTCCATCACTCATTTTACATTTAGGGCTATTCATTTCCCCTTTGTATTATCTTACTTTACAAAAGAATTGTATAAATGATCATTAGGAAATTTCCTCAAAACCTTAGTTGTACATTGTTTAGAGTTTAAGTGTAAGTATGCTTCCAGTTAATAGTGTCATTTTGTTTGACATACGTAACCTCAATAACTGTAGATGTAAGTTATACAAATTCGACGACATATATTCCATGTGACACAACCACCATTCAATATGGAGAGAAAGAGAATCCACTACTCGTCGCGGTCATTGTTCTGGCCGTCCTTTTTGGAGTCGCTGTCTTGGCGTTGATCGGCTGCTTGATCGGTTTTCTTGTCTGCAAATGTTGTCAGAAGAATTTTTCTCAGGTAAATAACTTTTTGATTGAAACGAACCCTAAGCATGGCTGATTTAATTAAGACAGGCTAAAACAAATCGTGGTTGCAACCAGAAATCCATGTTACAAAGTGTATCAGTTTGAATTGGCAACCTTTGAGACAACTTGTACTTCAATCAGAAAATGCGGGACCAAATATATATTTATTTATTTTAATTTAACCAAAACATGGCTGAAGCGCAGGCGCGACATCAGAAATCCAATTACTGCGCAGAAATTATAAAGATTATAAAGATCAAGTACAATCATGGCCTTAAACATTGTCAAGCTAGAAGCATTGTGAGATCGATGATAATTTAAGCCCATTGTAACCGTATGTCTGCTATATCACAACTAAAGTTAAACACTTGTCAGCAATCTATAAACGTCACAGCCTATTGTGTATATGTTTAAAGGCATTGCCATAGGTCTCGCTAAGCAAATCTGTCTTCATTTCTTCATGGTTTGTTCTGTAACTTGTTTTCAAAATGAATTTTCATCACGTATTCTCCAACGTAATTGGAAACAAAGAACAAAGATTGACGCTTTTAGTCAGGCAATATATAGTCGACCATTTGTACAGCTCTATGCTACACAGACTATCATTATTGCATACAAATTCTTTAACTCTTGGCCACACTAATGTCTGTCGTTAGGATCTCTATTGAGGATGCATGATGTTTTCTATTCTGCCAGCAGTCAGCAGCAGCTCAACCACCTCTGCCTAAAAGAAGTAAACCAGACCCAAAAGAGTCATCGGAATATGCCAATGCAAAGGATTTGTTTAAACCAGCGGTGGACTTGAATCCGTCGAAGGAGAATGCTTATTATAAATCGCTCGAACAATCTCCTGGCAGAGCTAAGGTTAGATATTTAAACCTTGGATGAAGGCTAATCTTACTATTCTAAGAGATATCATAAAAAGTTTACGATCTTTTAAATAAGGGGAACGGATCACGACATTGAACTTGATGACGTTCATGTAATGCTTTGTTTCCACGGCAACGGAATACTCGGTCTGCGAAATAAGTAATCACGTCTATGAAAAACTGTACTTTCTTATCGTTTCTTCACTTTTTGTGTAAAATGCAAACTTGTTACAAATAATTAGAGATTTACGTATGCCTTCTGCCATCAAATACGACATGAAGCTTACTGTAGAGATTAGCTAATCGGTGATTTCACCCTTTGCAATTTGTGTTCTCACCAGGGGAATGGGTAAAAATCAATAATTTTAGACTTCTAAAGTAGAGAAAAAAGTGTGCACAGAATCTGAGAACAATTTAAGACAAGATCGAGAAAGAGATTTATTCAACATAATTAAGGTTTTCATGATATTATTCTCAATCTATATTCAATTTCACAATACGCAATTTAAAACTGTACAATGTAGATGACTATGCTTTTCTATTTTTCTTACTATATATTTGCTCATTTATGAACTTTTTGTTGTCAATGAACTTTAGCGTTCTTTAGACTTACGTGCAGTGCACCTCTGATTAGTTTCTCTTCAAACATTGCCATGCAAATTTACTATTATTACTACAATTGTAATTACTTTGGTTCATAAGACGATTATATTAAATTATCTTCTTGAGTTACGTTGCCTTAATATTCCCTTATATAATAAAATAAGCAGTAAGATTTATAAAAAAGTTGTTAATAAAATATTCATCGTCTTTATTGGCATTTTTGTGCAGATGACCAGCATGAGGTTTGAAAAGTATTGACGTTTAATATTTGCTGCTTTAATATGTGTATCATTTGTATCAATGTCATTTGTAACATTGATTCTTAAGCTGCGAAGTTTAATTTTTTATTAATATGTTATATTTGATATTCGATAGAAAACCAAAATATTTGGCAAGGAGAGGTAGGAGTTGTGTGTAATTAGTTGGAATCCGTAGAACCTTCTGAAGTTGCATGTTTTATTAGTATATACGTTGACCAGTTATTACAGTGTAGTCTATCAATGATTTCTTGAGTACTGCATGCATTCTGTAGCTATTTCGTTAGCGTAACGATGAAAATTCACATGTTTGCTTTTTGTGGGTTGCTAAACTTTCGTTGTATTCCATTGTGCGATTGTGTCAAGGTATAAGGTTGAATGGATTCCTCATTCCGCGAAATGGCATGCAACGCATTAAAGCTGTCGAGCTCCATACGAAAACTCTAAAGGATCGATATACAGGCCAGTCCTATGTTGTGTAATGCAGGCACTCAGCAAGTGCACATACTGCATCGAAAATGCGCAATATGACCACACAACACCAACTAAGACACTCCCAACCTTGTATACACATAATATACAATTGTGTTTGACATTGCCTTCATCTAACAACCTTTGTTGGTACCAATTTACTGACGAATAAGCAATGGAGAATTTAGTGAGCGCCATTTTGAGTGGTATCTCGCAGTACTAAAACGGCTAAATTTATCTTAACTTGTTTGTGCCTGCCAGCGCTGTATCAAGAAAATGAACCAAGCATCCACCTTGTTGGTAGCGGTTGGGGCGGCGGTAGTAATGACATTTTCTCTGTTTGGTAGCAATCCTCAGGAGTTCTGCATAAAGAGCAGTCACCTAAATCAAGCAATGAAACATCCGTTGATCAAGAAAATATCTATGAGCCGGGGGATATATACCCAAATGATGATATTTTCTACACAAAACTGGATGGAACGTTGGATAGACCTAAAGTAACTATTAAACTATTCCAATACTGTGTTTGCATTCACGAAGAAGAAGAAGAAGAAGAAGAAGAAGAAAGGAGAAATTATAATAATAATATTGGAAAAACATGACGATAATAATAATGAAAACAAGACAAATGCGAAGAAGACGACGACGTTGATAAAGGTGCGAATGTTTGTGTTGCCGTTAGTGTTAACGTTAGTGGTGCTGCTGTGACGGTCAAGAAGAAGGTGACTATAAAGTCGGAGACGATGACGATCCTGATAAATTAAAGAAGGAATCGATGACGATCCTGATAAATTAAAGGAGGAATCGATGACGATCCTGATAAATTAAAGGAGGAATTCGAGATGAAAGAGAAAGAAGAGGAGTATGAAGAGAGGTGAGAAAACAAGATGAACAAGAAGCTGAAGAGGTTGATTAAGATAAAGAGATAGCTGTAAAGGATGAGGAAAAGAGGAAAGCAGTTTAGATACATTCATCATATATTTTTTGTTTGTCTGCTTACTTGAGAATAACAGGCAGAAGAAAAGAAAGATGAAGCAAAATTGGAAGTGGAATAGGAAGAGGAAAAAGAAGAAAGCATTTCTTAGGCAGATTCATTTTGTGTAATATTTTATTTTTCTGCTTAACAGAGAAATCGCTATCAATGAAATCCAACTGATAAGACGAAGAGCAGGAAAAACGCCATTCTGAAGAGCCTAACATACCTGTAGACGAAGAGGTTCAAAGAGGACAACAAATTTTTGCAATGTTTTCGTTTTAGAATAATATTAGTTTTTTGTAAGGTTTCGTTCAAAGACGCCAACTGAATCTCTGGTTCAAATGTTTGAACATTATATGGCGAAAAAGGATTTCTTAGCTGTAACATTATAAATAGGTACTTTTTGTAACGCATGATAAAAATGTTGCATCTTTTGGAAATTCTATTTATTGGCTTGGTCTATTGAGTCTGAAGAATTCGTGAGTATAAAATTTTGTGATAATCATCTAATAGGTCCCAACAGATCAGATTTATTTGCTTTTAGTGGGTTTACCTTAACGTGGATTTTCTTATGTGATGAATATCCTTTTCTGTATAAATTAGTTTAACTCAGCTAATTTGTATGCTGCATAATTTGAAATATTTCAAGTGGCTTAGAAGGCGGTTAAAGTGTTAAAGTGATGCATTGCTTGCAGAAATGATCCAGAACAGTAATTCCATTTACGTCTTCTCATCTTTGATTATTTAAACATTAAATGAAGCTGTGATTAATTATTAGGAATATATCTAACATAATTGGGGTGAGCTTGGGTAAAGACGCTGTATAAATGTCCTGATACATATCATGCTTGACACAGAAGAAAATTTTCACGAAAAAGTTAATTTGTATTGATGTACGCTGTACGTAACAAAATAATTCAAAGTTAATATGCACACTTGTAAACTTCGTTAGCCTTTTAACTTTCAGCCAATACAATTTTCTGGTTCAAATGTTTGTGTAGCCATTTTCCTCACTCACCCTTTTTCTTTCGTTTGCCCCATAGATGCTTTCCCATTCCAGTTGCACCATAATCCTGCACAAACATTCAGTGAATCTTTATAAGCTTCCAGGTTCATCTATACATTTTCCAACACCCACCGGGAAAAAGTTACACCATCCAACTACACGACGAGTTGAAGTGACTATCGTTCAATTTTATAACTATCGATACTTTTAACGACCAAAGTAAGCAGTTTGAACGGCCAGCGTTGGCCAAAGACGATTTTCAGATCGTCCCTTTACTCAACGGACAGCAGTCTCGCTGGTAACCAATGTCCGCAGTTTCAATCACTGCAACAACTTATTTAATAAGTTAATTTAACTATTTGGCTAGTTAAAATCATAATTACTCGTAGCTATCGAGGTACAGACCAGAACGGTCCGCTTCCGCTCACTGTCATTGATCAACTTACTTGGATCGAACATTCGTGCCTTTTATAACTTCCAAATAACTCTTCAGCTTTCCTATGGCGAATCCTGATCAAAATCCCTGTGTCACACGGTCGCAGCTTAATTCGCCAATTAGTTCGTCTGCTTCGTAATGGCCAACCAAACTTGCACAAACTCAAGTGAATCTGGTTTTAGCCAGTTTCACGCCTCCTTGTAGATTCTCCAACAGGACGCGTAAGTTTCCTCAAAATGACACAGTAATAACACAACCTAACTAAACTGGCCATCCTGTTTTAAGTTAACTTTAACACAATACTGGCCTGGCTTATTTACTTTTAAATATACACTCTTACTACCAATATTTAACTGCCTAATTCGGAGAGGGAGCTTCCAGATAACCAAGCAGGATTTAGGAAATCCCGTGGAACTCGTGATCATATCGCCAACATGCGGTGGATAATGGAGAGACAAAAGGAGTATGGACAAAAATTATACATATGCTTCATTGACTATAGTAAGGCATTCGATTGCATTGATCATGAGTTGATGTGGAAAACCTTAATAGAAATGGGAATACCAAGGCACTTGATACAACTTCTCAAGGGATTGTACGAAGAACAGATTGCGGTAATAAGAACTGAATTTGGAGATACTGAAAGAATCAAAATAAAGAAAGGAGTGAGGCAGGGATGCATTCTGTCCCCATTCCTATTTAACCTATATGCAGAAAGGATAATGAGGATGGCGGAAATGGATGGAGCAAAAGAGGGAGTAAAGATAGCGGGAAGAACACTGAATAATCTGAGATACGCAGATGACACAACACTATTAGCAGGTAAAAAAACAGATCTGGTAGAACTGATAAGAAGGCTGAAGAGAGAGAGCGAGAAAGCAGGACTATACTTCAATATAAAGAAAACGAAGATCATGACAACAGCTGAGGAGGGCAGTTTTATGGTGGATGGAGAGGAATTAGAGACGGTAACAAGCTTTACATTCTTGGGATCAGTAGTAGAAAGAGAAGGAAAGTGCGATATGGAAATAAACCGAAGGGTGGCGATTGGAAAAGCCGCAATGAATGGACTAGAAAAAATATGGAAAGACAAACATGTGAGCACAGACACGAAAAAAAGATTGGTGAGGGCCTTGATTATACCAACAGTAACATACGGCAGTGAGACGTGGACAATGACCAAGAAAATAGAGAAAAAAATCAATGCTTGTGAAATGTGGATATGGAGGAAGATGCTGAGAACATCATGGACGGAGAAAAGGACTAATGAATGGGTACGCAAGGCGATTGGAATTGAGCAAGATGAGACGTTACAACAAACAGTGCTAAAATCAAAGCTGAGGTTCTTTGGACATGTTATGAGATCAGATGGATTGGAAAAAGAAATGATGCTGGCTTGTGGAGAGGGAAAGAGAAAACAAGAGAGATCAAGGAAAAAATGGATGGACAAGATACACGAAGCAACTGGAATGAACTTGGCACAACTAAGGGACGCGACATTGGAAAGAAAGAAATGGAGAAGATTGATCATGACGGTCGCTAGAGCTCAAAGAGCTGACAGCACAAGGTGTGAATTCGGGTACTCTATACAAGACTAACCTAATCTAACAAAAACATAAATATTCCACTCAAACACATAATATTTTATTATATGCAAAATAGACAATATACTACAAAGATGAGTCGTAACATTGTCACAGAATACACAAGCAAATGTGAATTAAAAGGAGAACCACTCCATGGTGCAGTAGACAGATGGAACACCACCTTGAAAATGGACTTAGATTATACGATGTAACCAATAGTATATTGCTTCAAAAACATTCAGCCAAAAATTCAACCAGACAAGGCCAGCATCTGTTCGTGCCAGATATTATGACCTTTGCCCAGTAATACGCGGAATTTATTTTGCCCTCTGCTAAAAACGACCTAGATATCATTGTGCTTGTAAAATCTGAATAATAAACAAAGAGAAATTGTTTGGCCAAGCACAAGTACATGTAAGACTCTTTGCAAGAATTAGATGCTTGGGTTACAGGTGTTTCCAAAAACCTGCCTGTATGCTAGCATGCATTCAATAATACTGATAGAATTCAAAGCCGAAAGTCAAAAGGAAAAGCCTTTTTGATGCTTGGTGAAGTGTTGAAATGTGTATACAGTAACAGAATACATTAAATACGTATGTTTTGCATAACTTCATGCTTTTTAAACAAGTTAAGTGGAATTCCAATAATGCTTGAACATGTTTGCCGTTCATTTATATGCATACTTCGGAGCGTTATAAATGCTGGAGTAAGAAGAACTAGGATGAGCCTTTTCATATTACGCTTTTCTACTGTCAGTTAAGCTTCAGTGTCCAATACAACTATATGTAGTGATCGCTCATTCTGTGCACATCGATATCATCAACAGTCCTCAGAGACATTGACCTGCAGTTGATGAATTTTCTGGCTTTCTTACAGCAGTACAAAGGGACAGTCTTGTTGGATGAACTAATTTTAATCAAAGTAGGTAGTCGGGCATTAACATCATTGCTTTTCTTAAGCAAATCTTAACATAACTTAGGCTTGTGAAAGGGCCTTCGAGAAGTTATTGGAAGCCGACGTGCAAATATTTACTTACATTGCAATACATTACAATAAAATACAGTGTTATTTTTAATGCTATTACTGTTTGTTTTTACCCAAGAAACACAAGATCTCTCAGGAACAAACAGTTTAGCACAAGAGCAAAAAATGCATCTGTAACTAAAAGTCTTTGTCTCTACAGGTCTGCGAACGCGTCCTTGATTGCAACGGCACTTTAAAGCTATGTGCAAGTTGAGATACTCTGCGGATCACCAGAAATAGCAGTTCCACCACTATCAAATGAGAAATGAATTCAAGGCTGATTGATCCCAATGTTCCAAATGCACCTGAGACGGGAATAGTTTGTGTGTTTACGAAGTGCGCTTGTTCAACTGCGCTTCCATGTGAAATATGATGTCAGATGAATATATGACACTGCCCAAGTATGGAAATTTGTCAAATCCAAAGCAACATATTTTTCAGACGACCATGGTACCAGCGTTGCTCCAACAGGTCGTTTTCTATCGTTAAAGATAGGCAGATGACTCATTAGAGCTAGGAATATCTCCTGTTTGATGAGCTCTCCAGATATTATCGTTCATTGCATAGTGTCTGCCTAAACGTCCACTTGCCAGTTAGCATACCAGTCCATGATGTCTTCCTGCGTCAGCTATCTTGCCACGTTGGCATTTTTGTCAGACGCATATACGGTAAGGCAAGCCGAAGACCCACTGAGAAACAGAAAAACTCATTGTTGAGACACAGACCAAACGGTTAGACTAAAGTTCGTCGTAGGCAAACGTCGCCGTTCTCTGTACAATGTAGCTCTGTAATCTAGTTTGCATTTGGACGAACACTCGCGTCACGAAAGACATTTGTATTGAATATTCATTCATATGCTGAATGACAATAAAATAAGCGATAGAACAGTGCAATGCGAAGAGCATGGGATTCACCCTTGCTAGAGATGATGTGGATTGTTTTGCTTCGAATCTGCGTGGAACCTCTTCAAAAGCGTCTTTCTGCGGGTCTGTCGGATGAGGCGCAAACGTGACCACAGCAGTCCAACAACATTGATGAAAACAAATGGTTTTAATGCCAGCGCCTTGAACAATCACTTTTTCGCATTCTCATACTGAGTTGTCGTCATCACTGCTTAATCAAACATTGCTTGTTTATCTATTACAAGGCGACTGTTTAGCCATTCATAATGAATCCTGTGATCCTCTCTTGCATTCTGGTCTTATGTGTGACCCAAGTTTTTTCCGGTGAGTTCAAAACCTGGATTATTTCTCTCTTTTCTCCTAGATGTTTTCGAAGATAACTATAGGGCCTAGCGATGAAATATAATTTCTGCCTTTTGCAGATCAATTCCCTGTTTACGTGAGACGACTTCCGGAGGAAGAGTACAAAACCTGAACGCGTGAATGTGACCGTCATGCATCCGTTGAAGATCATGGTTTGAGGGTGCATGAAATCCAGGGAATAGGGGGCCTGCACAACGTCGAGGGCATGGTAAACGCGACGACATACATCAATATTATGCAGAAGAACATGCAAACCAGCTGTTTGCTGAAGGCTACGTGTTTCAATTAGACATAGCACAAAAGTGGTAAACTATTGGAAGATACCGAGCAAGATGTCACCAGTGAATGGCCAGTTAAATCACCAGACCTGAATCCGATCGAATATTTAAAATAGCTGTCGAAATATCCAATGGTCGTATGGAAGACAAGTACGAGTCGATTATAGCAGCTTGGAATCGAGTTGTCACCAGAGACCATCATGTCAAGTTGATTCGTTCCAAGCCTGCCAGGTTCAAGGCCTTTCGCAAAGTAAATGATGGCCAATCGAATACTAAGCCATCAGAGTCATATGTCAAAAGGCCCTTGTCAGAGCCACCACATAAAAGAAAGAACAATTAGTAGGTCAAACAGTTGAAAAATAAAACAATCAAATTGCATGTTTTCGTTTTTTATACCACTATTCCTGTACTCTGTAGTATCTCCTGCAAAACACATGTGCAACTGGCATTATTTAATGTAGCTCACTGCTAAATAATTAATAGCCAACGATGTTTTAAGGACTGTACGAGCACCGTTTTACATACACAGGTAGCATGAAAAGGAAAAACATGCAGAATTTTCAGTATGTCGCCTCTGTATTCCAGATATTTGCACACCATTCTACATGACAGTAACAACAGAGACACATGCTATTCAACAGAAGAGTAAAGGAGAAAGCTGCACATTTCGGTGGACCGTCACAGGAAATTTTACAACTTATAATATAAAAGTGCTGTCGACCGAAAGACCGACAGCCTTGGGTCCAAACACAAATCACATGTTCAACAGCAGCAAAGGCGTGATCACACTTTTCATATGGAATATACAGACGTCAAACGCCGGACATTACTCTTTGTCAATCAGTGTCAATCAGCACATAACCCTCGACTGAAGTGAACTCGGTTGCCACGCTCTTTGTATACGGTCAGTCTCTGTTCAGTAATAAACTACAAGAATAATCAACTTGATTTCTCAACGCCTTTGTTTTAAATATTTCCACATTGACATAATCATTTGTGCACAAAGTGAGGTTAGCTTAAACGATAGCTTTGGTGATACTGAAAGACATATGATAGACTCTGATTCAAAATTTTATATGACCTTTTTTGATTTTAGCCGATATCCCTGATCCAATATAAACTACCTGTTTTAATTAAGCCTAATCTTACTTTGTCTTATCTAATTGAATGCTATATGATCTAGCATTATAAGTAAAAAGTCAATCGTTTCATACGTAGAAGAGCATATTTTGACAACACTAGATTTTTTATGTAAAAACCAACCATCATTATTTGAATTAAGTTTAACAGATAAAATATTTGCAAAGTTACGTTCTTACATTGCTTTCAGCCATGCCTGTCACTTACACAATTCTGGCTGTTTGACGGAATCCAGGTTTCGAAGGCAATAAAATCGAATTAAACTGTTCAGCCACTTCTTCTTCTTCTTCTTCTTCTTCTTCTTCTTCTTCTTCTTATTATTATTATTATTATTATTATTATTATTATTATTATTATATAGAAGAAATTGTTGCTGATGAGGAGGGGAAGGAGGAAGAGAAAAAGATGAAACGGAAGAAGACGATATTGGCGGGATCGCGGCGTTAGCTGTAAAGGAAAAAGTAAGGGTAATACATTTATTTTCACACACGCCGCTATATGAACAGCCCGTAAATGTGGACCCGGTGTCGAAAGACTATTTAGCTGATGCGCAAGCACAAAACCCGCAATTCAACGATAGACATCCCTTTTACCCTTCCAACTTTTATTGGTACTCATTTTCCAGCCAGTAAAGAATCGATGTCCGAGGGGCCGGCAGGAGGCGTTGTATCCCGTTACTAATCAGCTTCGATTTTTAACATCTAACAACAAAAGAAAGCGACCAGCTTAATGGCAATGGTGTGTTGTTGGTGGTGATGACAGCGTGTACAATGTTGATGACGATTTTCTGCGTTCTGTTAGGAATTCTCAGGAGCTCGCCATAAAATACCCTCGTCTCAGTCAAGAAAAGAAGAGACATCCATTGAACAAAAAGATAACTATGAGCAAATGAACATGGATTCACCGAAAAATGATATTTACTACACACAGCTGGATGGAACGTTGGACCGACCTGAAACAGCCTGAAATAGCGTCCCCATTACATTCGCGATGAAGGTGAAATAAGAGAGAATCAGGTGAAGAACAAGAAGGAGTTGGGAGTGGGGTTCTTGATGATGATTATGATGATGATAATGATTATGTTGATGATGATGGAGCTATTGTTTGGGTTGGTGTTGGTGTTCGTGCTGTTCGTGCAGTGGTGTTCAAAGGAAGAATGATGATGAAGTCGAAGACGATGATGATGATGATAAATAGAAGATGAAAATCGAAATGAAAGAGGAAGGAAGAAGGAGGTAACCAGATGAAGGAGATACTACTGAAGAGATGATGAAGAATAAAACAGTGTTGGAACAGGATGAGAATAAATGAAAGCATATTTTATCATTTTTAGCCATAATCATAATAAAATACCGCCTGCGTCATTTGGTCTTCAACTCCACCCGGCTTCTTGTGAATCTGCCGAAGTTCTATCATAAATCGCATTATTTGAGGGATACATTTCACTGATTTCCTGTCAAGAAGAGTATAAACTGGACCAGCCTCTTTGGTCGGCATAGCCCCGGAATACATTGCAAACTCTGTGCTTCAGTCTCGCATCAACCGAGTCGGCGGATGTTTCGCTCTCCTGTTTTCGTATGCAGGTGCTGCTCTTCCACGCATCAGCTCGAGCTCACGCGGCCACCTCCTCTCTGGAACCCTTTCTTTGGAACAGTCTTCCGCTGCACATACGTACTGTTGCATTTTACTCTGCTCAGCAAATATTTTTAAACTGCCTTAAAACGCACTTATTTAGATCAGTCATAATATGATCAGTTATGTAAGGTATTGTAAGGTATTGAAAAGGCACTGTATTATGTGTCTTCATACATCTATTTATACATGCAAACATATATACGTACATAGACGCATGCACGTACACATACATACTTCATACTTACATTCATACCTACATGCATGCGAACATATCACTCAAACATACATGCATACATATTTATGTGCATTCAAACATACATACATATAAAGTACATTCCTACATGCATTCAAACATACATAGATACATATATAGACCTATATTTTATCTTTTTTCTGCTTACCAGAGAAATCGTTACCAATGAAACTCCAACTGATTCGACAAAGAACAGGAAACAATTCTATTCCGACAAAGAGGAAAAGGCTGACATAGGACAAGCAATTTTTGCAATGCTTTAGTTTTGGCTTAAATTGAATTTTGCATGATTTCATTTTAAGACACTGCGTTTAACTCTGCTTCTTCAGCCATTTTTATTTTGTGGGTTTGATCTTTTGCGCCTGAAGATTTCAACAATATAAATGTCCAGTGACTATTATCTTAGTGACTATTTTAGAATGCCCCATATAGATAAGATTGTGTTGCTTTTATTGCCCTTATCTTACTCTCAATTTTCACGCATGATAGATTGAAAATGGAACATCATTTAATTAATAAATTATTTTAATACATAATTGTAAGTTGTATCTTAAAATCTATCGAATAATTTGCAATATTTATGCAAAATAACTTTATGTGCCTAAGATGTGTTGCTATGGTAAAATGTTATAAAATCGACATGTTAACTTCATGTAATGTGACTGTTCAGATGCTTGTGATTGTGTTTAGTTATAAAAATTTCTGCATTTATTAAGCACCACTCTCTGATGATTTAGTATCATCGAATGGCGCTAAACAACTGTGAGCGAAGGATTTGCTCAAAGTCCCTACCTTAGTTTCAAGAATGAGTATCATTCTTCAGTTATTACATTTTATATGTCTATCTGGAATAATATATTATAATATTAAATTGGATGCAAATAGAACTTATGTCACAAATAGAGAGAAAGCGTGAGATTTCTTGTTCTTTTGTACATGTAGTTTTTCTTATATGTTTCTATAAATTTTCTTTGTTTTTAGTTTTAGTTGTGTGATCTGTCCGCTTTTTGTGAAATAAAGTATATATAATATATAAAATATGTTAAAAGATGGTTAAAGTAATGATTCAGGACAGTCAGCTCATAGAACTGTTCTTATCATTTACCATTTTACCATTTTAGCAATAAGGGTTATTGCTTCAAACAATATAAAAATTATTATTTTTAAGTATGTAGCTCATTACTCAAAATGAATATATGTATGTATGAATGTATGTTTGTAAATATGCATGTATCAAGACGTTTAATATAGCCCCTCTTAAATCATGTCAAAAGCTCTTCACGCATGACTGATTCAAATGCGTGCGCTTTAAGGTAGCTTGAAAATAGATGCTAAACAGAGTCATATGCAATAGTACGTAAAAAGAATCGAAGACTGTATAAAGGTAGTATGCCATGTGTGAGTTTCAATTCAGGTATGTTATACAGCATAAGTCGACATCCATCCCTATTATTTCGTCTCCTCTATAGAATTATTCACCTACCCAATTGCATCAGAACCTTTCCAAACATTTAATAAACTTTTATTGTTTATTAATGAATAAAACTTTGGCGAATGCCCGAATGTTCAGTAAACTTAGCCACTATATGTGGATTACGCATTTGTCGAAAAGTTTTCTATGGCGTGTGAGACCACGTGAGACCGTAACACTTTATTTATGGAAGCATTTTATCCATGACAAATACTGGAAACATGGTAGTTTCAGTTAAAAGTGACACATCTTTTAAGACTAATATAGTTACAGGCGTATAATGATTCAGCAATTACCATAGATTATCTCTTCGATATAAATTTGTTGAGTTTACGTAAGAATAAATATTATTATTGCTTTTACACTGCTGGGTAGGTGGGATTTCGTTTGATAATAATTGTTTGGGAAGGTGGACGTTAAGAGAGTCGCCAGTTGACGTCACTATCGGGTGCACCCTCCAGAGAGAGTGTGAACATTTTAGGGGTGCCATGTTCGTAAAGCATTTGAACAGTTCGGTTGACACTACAACATCGTAGCAAGTAGAACTTGAATAAATTAAATATTATTAAAACTTCGTCTGTATTGTTGTCTCTTTGACTGTTGGTGCACTTTGCATCATATGTCTATATATAAAGATGTTCCAATGATGCTAAAGGCAACATAGTACAAAAAGGTTTAAGTAGTTTATAAGACATTTAATCTATGTTAGAATCACTAGAGTATGTAGGCCTACGTCTTGTAATGATATCAGCATAGCAAATCACTCCTTGAGCCGTAGCTTATTCACGAGCTCAGTGGCTTGTAATACAAAGCCCATGCTCTCAAGATCCAAATATAACTTACAAAACAGGTCAACGTTCGCATAAAATACGACCATAGGTGGTTAAGAAATGTGTACTCAATTCGCAGAGACGTTAGAATGAGTTTTGAAACGATCAGTATGTTTGCAGACGTGCGTGCATGTAAAGACCTACAGGCCCTATGGTGTTCGCCTCATTGCTATTGCGCGTTAGCAGTCGATGAATTTTTCCTTGTCCCATTTTTGTATTAGTTTCCTTTATCTCTTAACAAATTTCGGTTGGAGGTGGACCGTCATGGCTGCTAAGTTGTAGTTGTGATTTGTGTGGGCATCAGCTCCTGGTATTGCTCTAGAGTTTTTGACGCTGTTTCTGAATCTTAGTCGAGTCTTGTTATAGTCCAGTTGCTATAAGTAGATGGTGAACCCCGATTCTGGCTCAACAACCAAAACTCTAGGTTAAACTTCAACCTATAGGTGCACCCACAAATAACCACGTTATAACCACGTCGAAACTACTGGAAATTCCCAAATCTCGCGCACGCAACCATATTATAGGTTCATCGAAATCTTTTAGTAATCTATAAATAGATTTTGCATTTTGGTATAAAGAAAAATATTTATAATAATAAAATGGAATACAGTTCGAAACCAATACGCGAATTACGAGATATGGCGAAACAGTGTGGGGCGAAGGGTTATTACAAGTTACGAAAAGCGGAGTTGATTGAAGCTATTAACACGAGTAATAATACCATAGAGAGTGTGAAGTATAATTTACCCGTTAGCCCAATCCCTGAGAAACTTTATAACTGGCAGGCCGAACTCATCGAGATGGTTAAATCTCCAGCTGTTGATAGAAGGATACATTGGTATTGGGGTCGACAAGGCAGTATAGGTAAAAAAACTATAGCTAAAGTATTAGTTAACGATTATGCCGCTCTTGTTCTATATGGAAAAGGAGCGGATATAATTAACAACGCGACTAAACACGTTGGGAAAGATAAAACGTTCGATCGATATATATTCATCATTGACTTAAGCAGAGCAGCGCAAGCTTATGTTCCTCACCAATCGATTGAATATCTCAAAGATGGACTAAAGTATCAAGAAAAATACAAAAGTTGTATGACTCTAATTCCTCCTCCTCACGTCATTGTATTTGCGAATTACCCACCTAGTCCTTACAAAGGCAGTCATGGCAGATGGTTTGTACATAATGTGACACTAGACTAGTTGTATGTGTATGGATATCGGCTACCCTCATGATGGCTCATCACATGATGGCAACTATTTACATTCTATAACTAACACCATAGTTATAGAATACAGAATATAAAGTCATAAATATCATATCGTTTACATCGCTGTTTTGGTAACAAAGTTTGAACTTATAAATGTATTGAGATCTTTACATACACGCTTGTGAAACGCATCTTTCGCCGCGAGATACCTCGTTTCCAAGTTATTGATCTTATTCTTAAGATCACAAATGATAGTCTCGAATTCATTAGCGACGATCTTTTTAGTAAGTTCGTTGTTGAAATCCTCCAACTCCTCCGAATCCTCAGTCTTTTCGGAATTGTTTTCTATATCGGGAACTTCTTCATTCTTATAACACATCCTACAATCACTGCATTGGCTATCACTACATTCACTATATTCGCTATCACTATATTCGCTATCGATACATTCGCACTCTTCAGAAGCGTCTCCGATCAAGTCGAAAACATCGGTTACGAATTCTTCGCAAGCGTCTTTCACTTCAGAAATAAAGTGAGACATAACTTTTACATTATTAGAAGTGAGAGTTAAAAATGAATCTGCCTGAGTCATAGGCTCAGAAATGGGTGTTAAGTTGTACCACACGGGAGTTTCAACATTTTCTGTGTTCAAAGTAATAATGGAATTCATTTTATATTCTCGTATTTTATATTATCAAGAAACTTTTAAATAATTCAATGTTAATAAGTAAGAAGTTAAACTCTCATAATTGTTTTAAAAAAAATATTTCTTCGTTTTTATTTAAAGAAATAATTTACCATAATAAAATGGCAATGACAGTGAATTATAAAACATTCGATATTAACAGACTAATTTTTTCCGATCCAGTTAAACGAAATACGACTAATGCTAAATTTCACAGAATTTATATCAAATATAAATATCCTAATGGTGTAATAGATAATTTACATTTAGAAACACCTAAATTAATGACGTGGGGTATCCAAGAAAATAGTTATAATGGTGAAGACGTAGATTCTTATACTCTACCACTAGTCATGTACGATTCCCAGAAAGGACCTAGAAAGGAAGAACTTAAGACTATCGATATTTTACAACAATGTACTGAAAAATGTAAAACGCATTTAAATTTAGAAACTAATAAACACGCTTTTAAAAAATACTATACGGAAGTCGATGTAGATGTCTTAGAAATTTTACGTTACAAGACCAAAGGTGGCGTGCTAGTAGATGGTGTACCACCAACTATATATCCTAAATTACTTAGGAAATATGAGAAAGACGGTAAAACTAACCATTCCAGCATCCAAACCGGTTTCTGGGATATTCATGATACACGAGTAGATCCTGTAACCTTAATGGGCACGCGGTGTAAAGTTATAGCTGATATATCTATATCCGATATTTATATAGGTGATCAACTGTCTATACAGTTGAAAGTAAATGATGCCATAGTGGTTGAAAATTTTACTCGCGAACGAAGACTATTCGCTTCAAATATTCCTGAAATAGTAGCGATGACTGGTGAAAATTCAGTCATCGATAGTGAAGAAGATGATTCCTGTGAAGAGCAGTAAGTCTTATCACATTAATACATATTTCAAAAGATAACACCTTTTGAAATATACTCTCGTTTATAATACCAATAGGCTCTCGTTGTCAACCCAGGAATTAAACGATTCTGGGTAACCATACCATTTTACGAGAGACTTATTACCGCGTCTTTTAATTATCTTTTCGATTCTATAAATTTCCTGATTAGTTTTTTGTAGTTCTTGTTCGTAAAATGTACCGATTATTTCTTCGTCGTTATAATCGGTTATTTTATACGTTGGAGGATCTGTGTATTGTACTCCCGATATAGTAAATACTTCTTCGGTCCATCTAGGTGTAAACCCTTTTTCGAATGTTTTCTTCTTTTTCGTAATTCTTACTTTATCACCGATCGAGAGTTTCGGAGACGCACGTTCATTAAAATCGGTTGGGTATAAATTTAACCATACTTTACTTTTGTTTGCTTTTTCACTGGCTTCTATCGGGGTCATTTTTATAGAACTATGCTTAGTGTTATTGTAGAGATCTACCATATCGTTTAAAACATCTATATATTTTATAGTAGAATTAGCTGAAAAATACTTGTACATCTTTTCCTTCATCGTTCTATTCCATCGTTCTATAACGCAAGATTTTTCTTCATTTTCGGTTGAATACGGGTTTATTCCTAAATTTTTCACGTGTTTATTATAGAATTCCTTCCCTTTGTCGACCCAAAGTTTTTCAGGTTTCCTACCACTACTTTTAAATATTTTCTCGAAAGCGGTTGCTACTGATTCTCCGTTCTTGTTTTTTAATGGAACAATCCAACCATATTTAGAAAAAATATCGATAACGCTTAACAGATATTTAAAACCATCGTTGTCTTTCGCGAATGCCTGCATATCGATTAAATCAGCTGCCCATATTTCATCGATATCTCTAACGTAAACTCTTCTTTTTCGAAAATGTTTTATTACGGGTTTATGTAGTTCTTCTGCGAGTTCATCAGTCCATTTTACATCGTCTTTATCTTCGACGTTTTTTTTAATAGTCGTTCGAAGTTTTTTGAAGTCGATGGAACCCCAAGACCAAAATTTACTTTTGCATTGAGTATAGGTTTTATAAAGGCTCTCTCCAAACGCTCTCTAATAGTAGGATTCGTTATACCGCTTATTTCATCTACCATAATTTTATCGGCGACATTTCTGTTTCCTGTATCTGGATATGCAGCGTAAGGTAAATCGTGATGATACGCAGCTTTATCGACTCTGTCAATAGGTTTGGAATCTTCCTTGGGTGTACTATCGGGGTTCAATCTTAAATCTAATCTCGTACCAGGACCTGCGAAATTCATTCCTGGAAGATGCATTTCACCTGGGAATCTAGCCCATGGTAGTTTAATTTTACTAGTAATCGCGTTCAAAGAGTTGACCATATCACCACCAGTAGCATTTCCTTTTTCATTCATTTTTACGAACTGCGTTTTAGTAGTGCCACAGTCGACGCACACGCCTCTAAGCATAGGTCTTCCGTTTTTGCTAACGACATTCCTCGCATCTTTAGTTTCTGTACGTTTTTTACATTTTACGCAATACATAATAACTCTTTTATTTTAATACAAAAAGTTTTATATAAAAAACGATGGAAGTAAAAGATTTATCGTGGAATGACTCGCTATCGAAAAGATCCAATAATCCTCTATTACCGAAGAGTATAAGAGGGGTGATTGTTGGAAAGTCGGGGTGTGGTAAGACGACCCTACTACTGAATTTACTTTTAAGACCGGGGTGGTTGGACTATAACAACGTACAACTATTCGGTAAATCTCTGTTTCAACCAGAGTATAAAATTCTTAAGAAAGCATTCGAAGAAAAATTACCGAAAGAAACGATCCTTAGATTGTTTGGTTTAAAAGATGAGATTATGAAACGTGGTGTGTCACCCGCATTAGTCGTCGAGGAAACCGCTAAAATGACGGGTGAGAAATCCAACATTTGCTGCAAGTTCTTTGAAACCGCGAATGACGTACCGGACCCGAGAGACTTAAGCAGGGAGAAGAAAAACCTGATGATTTTCGATGATTTACAATTAGAAAAACAAAACAAATGCGAAACGTATTACATCAGAGGAAGACATAGTAACGTAGATTGTTTTTATCTCGCACAAAATTACTTCAAATTACCTAGACAGACTATCAGGGAGAACGCAAACTTTATCTGTTTATTTCCTCAAGATATGAAAAATATTAATCATATCTATAACGACCATGTGAGTACGGACATGGGTAAAGAGGAATTTCGTAGTCTATGCGAGACGGCTTGGGAACAACCGCATGGATTTGTTGTAATAGATTTAAGCAGCAAAAAGGATAATGGTAAATATCGTTCGGGGTTGGATACATTTTATATCCCTATGCAGCTCGAAATTGCGAACGACGATATTTAAAAATTCCTTAATTAATAAAAAAGATGGACCCGCAAACGGAAAAGATGATAAACGCTATGGAAAAGACAGCACGCAACACGGAACCTAAAGCGTCTTTTTACATTTTGTTGAACGAGAAGAGCACTAGAATTAGAGTAAATTTTGCTCCTATAATCGAATTGGACAGAAACAAGACGTATGAAATGGCTTTGGTTGGTCTCGAAACGTATAACTCGATTCCTAATATTAACCCTACGAATAACAATTTTAGATATTCTCCCGATGGTGGTTCCACATGGTATAATATAGTAATACCGGAAGGTAGTTACGAAATCACTGATATGAATGAATACGTACAAAGAATCATGAAAGAGAATGGTCATTCCAATCCAGAAGGTGATGAGCCTTATATATCTCTCGAACCAAACAACAACACGTTGAAAGCGGTTTTAAATATCGCTCCTAATTTTAAGGTTGATTTTACACCTGAAAACTCTATTGGTTCTACTCTAGGGTTCAATAGTCGTGTATATTCATCCGGGTATAACGAATCGGAAAATTTAGTGGATATAATCAATGTAAGTAGTTTGAGAGTGACGAGCGATATAATCGGTGGTTCGTACTCTAATGGAACAACGACAAACGTGATATATTCGTTTTTCCCGAATGTAGGACCGGGATATAAGATTATCGAAGCGCCAAAGAATTTTATATATCTTCCTCTTACAACATCCACGATTTCAACGATGGAAACGAAGCTTACGGACCAAAAAGGAAAATTACTTAATCTTAGAGGAGAAGAATTATCGATAAAGTTTCATGTGAGAGAAGCGTAAAATACATTAAAAGTTTTTTAATTATATGTAAAATGAGTCGATACACGAATATAAAAGTCAACGTTTCGGAAGGACAGATAGACAAAATTAAACGAGCTATTCAAGCGGGAACTGGAGTAAATATCAAACTGTCTTTCAACGATCTATCCGGAGAACATGAGTTGGCTCTTACACAAGCGCAAATTAATAGGATGGCAAAAGCGTACCAAGATGGAAAAGGAACAACGATCAGATGAGTAAAACGCAATTAGAGCATAATTCGAAAATTAAAGGTGGTTTTATAGGCGCAATTCTACCGTTTCTTGCTACAGCTGGTAAATTTCTCCTATCTACCGTTGCACCTAGTCTGTTTCAAGGTGCATTAAGTGGCCTAGGATCTGCGGCTACTTCCAAAATAATCGATAAAATTAGCGGATCGGGAGTATTGTACGTTAAAAAAGGAGATAAAGCTTTCAAAGTGGAACCAAGAGGTAATGGTTTATATCTTGCACCATGGAATAAAGGAAACTCTGTAACAGGAAACGGTTTGTATATGAAAACGCAAGGATCGGGGTATGTGGATGGTCGTGGGTTATTACTCGGCCCGAATTCACCGTTTCGAAATATACCAATCCTCGGAATGATTTTGTAGAATATTTAAAAATTATAATCGTGTAAATAAAATGTCGTATCGAGGTTATGGTATGCCAATTCATAAATTCATAACGAGAAGAACTCCACAAAGTAGAGTCGTTATTACACCACCGAATACGGTAAAATGGTTACCAAAGGAAGAAGTTACTCACGCGCCTATAAGACAACGAGGCGGATGGAGATGTGAAATATTCGCTCAAGAGACGATTACGATTCAACCTAGAGCAACGGTTACCCTAGCATTAGCATTCGGTGTTTCGTTGACTCGTGGTATGTGTTTCATCTCTCTTCGGCAGAAAATTAAAAAAGAAATGTGCAGTCTACAAGATGGGGTGATTTCCGAAGATGAAGAAGATATCGCGATTACTATCCAAAACAATTCCGATTCGGTAGTTGTCATAAACGGAGGAGATTCGTTATGCTATATAAATTATAACGTGTAATTATAATTATAACGTATAATTATAATTTAAAAAATAATCCATAGTATAAAAAAAGATGGAAAAAGATAGAATAGATGAAGTCGATGATGGAACTGCGCAAACGTTTCGTCTTCGAGAAATTAGCGAAATACGAAAAGAGATCGAAGAAGAACGTGGGAAAAGAGATGTGTTAAGTAAAAAGTACCATAGAAGTGCAGAAATAATCTCAACATTAGATATTTTGTTAAAAGTTATTACGATGGGAATGGGAGCAACGGGAATCTCTCTCCTATCTACCGTAATCGCGGTACCCACATCTATCGCTTTAGTAGGAGCAGCGGTAGGATTAGGTACGATAAGTTTCATCGGTGGTTTCGTTAATAAAAAACTCTCTTTGAAAGCGGTGAAGCATGAAAAAATTAAAACGTTAGCGGAAGCAAAACTCAACACGATAAACGACTATGTCTCAAAAGCTCTTATAGACGATAACATTTCGGGTGAAGAATTCTCGTTAATACTAAACGAGAAGGAGAAATTTAACGATATGAAAGAAGAAATTCAAAAGAAAAGTAAAGCTGTAATAGAGGAGGAGACAAAAAAATCGTTAATCAACAGAGGAAGAGAAGGCGCGATACAATCTTTCAGAAATATGTTTTCAAAAACCTCAGACACAAAAATGTAAAAACATGTTAAAACATTATTTTACTATGTTAAAAAAGCATGTCGTTTCTAAAAATTTCCGATCCCGTAAAAAGAGACTTTATCGTCAACGAGTTTCTTAAAACGAAGAAAAGGTTACAACGAGACTTTTTATCAGAAAAATTAGGCGATATAGGTCTACAACGAGATTTAACGAAGTTGTACAAACCGATCGTCGACTCGCAATCGGCAGTTTCGAAAGAACAAAACGCTTTGTTATCCGATATAAAAGAAAGCGCCACATCAACGGCTACCGCGTTAAAAGCGCTTCCCGCATCCATTTCCTCATTAAAAGCCGTTCAATTTCCTCAATACCCTTCCATAGAGGCGTATACGGATCCAGTCGAGGATATTAGTACCTTATATCTAGGAGATATAGCGACTAAATACTTACAAGAATACACATCGAATAAAACGGATGTAGACAAGACGTTCGGAATATATTCTAAAGACGGTCAATGGTATATAGGAGACAGTCCGATTTCGATACAAGGAAACGATGTAACGGTTGGAGATAAGACGTACGTCGGAACTATGGGACTTTGGGAATTAATGACGATGGCCGACCCGGATGACACGATATACAATAATAACGATTTACAAACGTATACCGAGATTCTAGACGAAACGAAAGCCATGTGCCGACCGAGCAATCCAAGTTACCCTAAAACGGTTAAAGGCAAAAAATACAACAAAATTATAAAATCGATATGGCATACGAGGTTTGAAAGAGCGCCGCATCTTTATTCAAAGACGGGTAAAGGAGTGGGTAAGACGACGACGATGCAGCATGTAATTACCATTCCAGAAAATCCTAATGACTTGGTGGAAGATCTAATATTACGAATGAACAGCTTGAAAGCGGGTAACACGGGTGTAAGAAACGAGATCGTAGCGATATGCGATGCGTTACTGAGAGGAGGGGCGATAGATAAAGAACGATATAAAAAACTAATGTTACTAATATAAAATGTTGGCTATTACTAAACGAAGGTATAAGAAAGTACACGTTATCGGTGGTTCTGGGATATTCGATACGGTTTCAGGAATTTTCAAGAAACTGTTAGCATCGACCACCGCTAGACAATTAGGGTCGACGGTCCTAAGTGCTGGTAAAGACGTCGCGAAAGAGATCGGAAAAAAGGCTCTCGATGTTGGGAAGAATGTGGCCATCGATGCTGGGAAACGATTAATGGATAAAGCGGTCGTTAAAATGTTGACGCCGAAAAATCAGGATGCTCTAACGAAATTGACTGAGTCGTCTCAACCTAATGTATTACTTACGCAAAAATCTAAAGACATTCTAGATAAGTTAATCAGCGAAGGAGAAACTAAAGCGAGTATGAATATAAATAAATTAATCGATGGTTCCGGAACCACAGCTGTTAAAATTCAAGATTTAGTACGCGCGATAAATGGGGCTGGAATGAAAGTCATTTAAAAAATAATCTTCTCTTATTATAAAATGCAATCCGATATTTTAAGATTTACTGAAGAACCGTTGATCGACGAGAGTATCGAGCGTTACGAATTCTACGAGTACGAACCCGCTGCTAGAACAAATTATAACACATCGGGACAAATTCGTATAGATGTAATAACTCAAGATATATACGCTCATCCAGCAGAGTCTTATCTACTATTCGAAGGAAGATTAACCAAAGCGGATGGAACCGCGTACGCAAATGCCGATGTAGTGGCATTGGCGAATAACGGGTTAATGCATCTTTTCAGTCAAATTTCGTATTCTCTAGCGAACCAAGATATAGAGACGATATACAGTCCTGGTCAAGCCACTACGATGTTAGGTCTGTTGAGATATCCAGACGGTTTCGCAAAAGCCAAAGGACTGAACCAATTGTGGTACAAAGATACTACGGGTACCGCGGATATGGATAATAATACCGGTTTCGCCGTTAGGCAGGCGTATCTTATCCAGAAACCGAACGCAAAAGGTAAATTCAGTTTCGTCGTACCGCTAAAACATATTTTTGGATTCTGCGACGATTACGATAAGGTAATCTACGGTGTGAAACATACTTTGACGCTAGTTCGTAAAGCCGACGATGATGCTATTTATAAAGCCGCCGCAGCTGCCGGGTTGAATGATCCTGGAAAAGTTACACTCGATAAAATTGCTTGGTTTATGCCACACGTGATCCCAGCGGATGTGGAAAGAATGCAATTGTACAAAACCATAGAATCAAAAGTCTCCGTACCCATCGCGTATCGGGCTCGTCAATGCGATACTATATCAGTCCCCCAAACGACTACGTTCAACTGGAGATTAGGCGTTAAAGCCGCTTCCGATAGACCAAGATATATAATAGTAGGTTTTCAAACGGGCCGAAGTGGTGATCAAAACGCTAATCCATCGATATTCGACCATTGTAATCTTAAAAACGTGTACGCGATGGTGACTTCGGAAAGATATCCCGCCACCGATTACGACCTTTCGTTTCCAGACCAAGTTTTCGGTCGTCTATATAGAGACGCAGCAACGTTTAACGAACAATTCTATGGCACGACCGAACTAATCGCGCAATGCAATATTACACCGCAAGATTTTAAAGATTTATACCCAATCGTGGTAATCGATGTAAGTAAACAATCCGAGAGGGTAAAAGCATCGAGTGTGGATATCAGTATTAAAGCATTTTTCACAGCTGCTGTTCCCGCTGGTACACAAGCGTTCGCGGTCGTGATTTCGGATAGATTGGTTAAACTCCAAAGCGATGGTGAGAAAATGTCTGTAATAACTCATTAAGTTTGTACTACCATATCATCGGTTGTTGAAATAGAGTTTTAGTTTAAAAAAAAAATTTCATTATAATAAAAACAAGAATGTATAGTCTATCCGGATTAGAAAAAATAATCAAAGAGCATAATATTAAAGGAACTTCTTTTATGAATAAGCCTCAAAAAGTCAAAGTTCTCATCGAGCGAGGAGTTTTACCCGAAGACTACGCGAATAAGCCGGTAAAAGTGAATGAAAATCCCGAGAAATATTTAAAACTTAAAAATATTCGAACAAATCCTAGATGCGTAAGCGTGTACGACATCGAAACTAACGAAACGAAAACATATAAATCGTTATACGCATGCGCAAAGGCATACAACGTAAGCCCAAACATATTTTTCCGTTATAATGGGAAAACGTGGCGAAAACGATATAAAATAACAATCATAGATGAAAAATCTACGAGTAATGTGGAAGTGGAAGAAAAAGAAAAAGAAGCCGTGTAAGTTTTAATAGTTTTATTACCTCACACCCATGTGGTAATAAAACTTTCACACAGAAATAATAACACATTCCCTATAAATTTTTAATTATTCAAGCGGTCGTAAATATGCAGCTGAAAAACTTCTACCTTGAATAGTTACATCGTTATTCGAATACGCGTATATTTCGAGGTAATCGGTATTAGTTAATCTAACTAAAGTATTACCCATTGAATTATTATACGCTTTACCTGTACCTCCACCACCACAGATCTGCGTGTAAGACTCCCCGTTTTTGTATAGATAAACATTACCAAACTCATTATTAACAGATTGAAATTCTATATACGTCGAAACGGTGTAGTATCCAGCTTTACCTGGAGTGAAACGACTCAATTCTGTACTAAAGCTTGCATTGGTGTCGAATGTTAGTACCGAAAATAAAACTTTAGTGTAAACGAGGGAAGTTACTGATTGTACCCCCCATATCCCATCATTGAAGTTCGTAGCAGAAAACGTAGGACCTAATACAGCAGTATCTACGTATTTTTTCGTAGCAGCATTACCATCAGCAGTAGGTTCGGGTAGTCCTGTAATACGAGCACCATACATGTAAATGTCTTTATACACATTAATTCTCGAATTATCTCGACCGGTTTTCACGATTTCGATAGCGACTCCATTGTTTACATGAATGCGCACCCCCATAGTAGTTTGTATCATTACAATATTTCTTTCATCTTTAGGTACACTACTAGCATCACCATAATAAATCTTATTTCCAGTATTACCGAGATGTAGAACAAAACGTTGTCCTTCTCGAATATTCATGCATCCAAGTCTCCTGGGTATAGATGGATCATCCGAAGAAGAAAGCAAAAGATCACCATTTATAGTATCACCGTTCCTCGAAACTTTATTCGCGTCCACGTAATTTTTAGTAGCAGCATCTTGTAGATCGGTAGGGTCTGATACGTTAATCAGCTTATGAGAATTCAAATCTAAATTTTCGGTCATGGCGTTCCTTCCATCCGTACGAAGGAAATTTTCATTCATTTGAGATAGAGTAACACCACCAGAAATTACTCTTTGCGAAACCCCTACATCGGTATGTCCAAATTTATCAACAGGCATTTTATTTATAAGTATTTTTTAATGTAAACTGTTGATAACTTTTTGAAAGTCTACACCATCACCAACCATCTTCAACACGTACAAACACAAATGTCCACAAAACACTTCATTATTAGGTTGTATTCGTTCGCTGTTATAATACACCGGAGTATGTAAATATTCTAACAGTTCGTTAGGAGGAGGGAGACCGTAACTATCGAAATAATGTTTTTTCATACGATTCTTCGTCCAAACTACCCAATGCGTCCCCTCTCCGTTAGAATCATCTAGGTTGAGGATACCACACTCATTCGTTCTCGGTCTTTTAGGTAATTGATTTCGTAGGTATACTCCTCTGAAATTTGGGATTTTAATCTTTTTTACCGCATCGAGAAGTTGTATATTCGACAAAGGAACGTTTGGCAATGCGACTCCACAAACGTCTATTTCTTTAACGATTTCGGAACTCATTTTGTTTTAATATTAGTTTAAATATATATACTAAACGGAGTTAGCCTTTAACGAATAATGACCATAAGCCAATGTGTGAATCCCATCTGTCGTCATTACTCGTTTGTCATCGTCCGCGGATAATGCGATTTTATTAACCTCTTCGGTGTACATATCGTGTTTATGCGATCTGATAACATTCATTTTTCGTAATTGTTCCCTTTTAGTAAACAAGCAGTCTTTGTAGTCGTCGTGAGTAATCTGTTTCTTGACAACGCTCTTCTTCACACCTTTACATTTCTTGTGTTCCTCACCATCCATTCTATACGAGTACAATTTAGCTCTCAATCCTACAAACTCTTCAATTTGCTTTCCTCCAGCTTCGTCTTTAAACATGCCGATAACTTTCTTGTTAATACCAATTTCTATACCCGATGGATGGTTTTCGCATACACCTAACACCGCGTCTTTAGGATACTCGCTAGTATCAAATCTACACCGAACGTCGTCGACGATATCGGCGTAAAAATCTTCAGTTTTTATTTCATACGCTAACGAATCGGTGTCGGTAAATAATAATTTAACCCTATCTCCGTATTTTACCTTTATATAATTGTAATGAAAATCGTACATTAAACTTTTACTCAAGTCTAATATACACATACCTAGATATACCGGTTTATTATAACACACCTTCGTTTTTCTCATGTGTACGGCGATTAAATTCTCGTCAAAAATAGTTAGACTATCGTAATTGGGTTTTGCGGCTAGTTTAATCGCCTGCTTTTCTTCACATACCAATCTTACATCGACTCTATTTTCTATGTTCTCCATCGTCTTCCCGAACACGCTGTTGTTCATCAATTTGAAAAAGTCCTTCTCGAAATCATTAGAAGCACTCGTTCGTAATCGCGTGTTCAAATCGATATACTCTTTCAACCAAGTACTTTGTTCGAATAGTATACCTCTATGAATTCTCGTTACCTTCAATCCAAGACTTTCGTACAGTTTTAAATTTTCGTAATGTAATACATAATTCTTTTTATCGTTTAAGTTTGGAATTAGTTTCGAAACTACACTCGTGCCGGGTTTTACATTTTCGGGAGCAAGAGGATAATCGTTGTGAAGATCGTGTAATTCTTTAGGATATTCCAAGTCTACTTCTAGTATACAACCTAAGGATCCTTCGTTGGTAAGACTTTTCCAATTATTCAACTCATCTTTTTCCATCCATTCAAATCCATGGGTCGGTAGTAATTGACTGATAGCCCATCCATATAAATTATTTTCATCCAGATAAGTGATGAATTTAGACTCCTTCGAACTATCGAATGCTTGCATATATTTATTGTTCGCTTTCGCGTAACGATTTGAAATTGTACTGATTCCTCCTCTCGTACCATTCTTAATCATTAGAAGCATATCGTAATCGCTTAACAGTTCTAATTCTACTCCGGTTAACTTTAATGCGGCATCCCAAGCTAGACCGGGTGATGTGTAATACCAAGCAGGGTCTAGACCGTAGTTCTTCACGCATACGTCTCTAAAATTCTCGAATACATCAGCTAGCAGTAAAACATCGGATTCGTTGTACAAGTCGTGATAATCTCTTAAGGTCTTACACGCAAACTCTTTCCATACCGTTTGCGCGTGTTGGTATTGTTCTTCGCTAATATTGGAATCGTTTAGTTTCGAATAAAAAGCATCCTTCGGAGGTAATTTAGTCTCATTCAGTTTTTCAACGCAATCGATGTAATCGTATGGATAAACTCCTTTTCTTAGTAAAAGATCGAGCTGTACACCGGAGTAATTCGCGTTAAGATTTTTACATTGGTCTTTACTTAGATTATTCGATAACGCTTCGAGACTCGAAGCCATGAATTTAAAGCTGTCGATAAAACGTAGTTCTCTTTTAACGAGTACTTTTTCCCCGTACTCGTTTACGAACTCGTCGACTACAACCTCTCTGCTAAAAGATATATACTTCTCCTCATTATTAGGGATACAATTGATTTTCTCACCGTTATCACCACGCAATTTCTTTATAAATAGATGACTGTCGTACCCGGAAAGATTGTGAAACACTACCGGGAAAAACTTTGGTACTCGATACTTCAGATTACACTCGTTATGAGCTGCACCTCTGAATTTACCGTTTAAATGGCAATGATCTCTAACTCGATCTTCACCCAACTCTCCTCCGCAGATATGGCAGTTAGTTGCCTCATCAAAACATTTCTTCTCAGTTTTGCCGAATATCATCCGTTTCTTAAATTTAAACCTCTGATATATATTTTTTATATTTTCTTCAAGAGTATCTACAAATATTTGTGCAACGTCGTCTTCTTCGCTTTTCGCTGTAAACTTTACCAGACTTTGTGAATAAAGTTTATCATCGAAACATTTGATGTGATAGCAAAACGAGCTAGGCGTATGCTTTTGGTATTGGTTGGTGTAAGACACGCTAGGATCGGGTTGACATGTATCGATTGGTTTTATGAAAGATTCGAAATCCGCATACACGATGAATGGGACTCTCATCGATCTATAATAATTTTTAAAATGTAACATAGTACCATCCTCTGGCATCTCCACTCTCGCTACACCGTGGTTGCTGCAGTGCTCTGTATGTTTAACAAGAGCTTCTTCCCTTTCAAATCCATTAAGACAACGCCGACAATAATGTCTGGTATGTCCTACTTTACTCGTTTGTGAAGATAATAATCTGCTAAGATTCTTGATCAAACAATAATGTCGTGTGTTATCATCCGCAATCAGTAGTAAGTCGATGGGGGTAACACAGGTATCACCGTTTCGATTAGATATTCTTAACGGATATACAAATCTTTCATAGCCGAAAACATTAACGCTTAGATTATTATTTTTCTCGAATATATCGATGTCTTTCAACGAAGCGGAGAAATTAATTTCAGTCCAATTAAAATTTTCAGATTGTGTTCGTAGTAATTCGGTTATTCGCTCAGAGTTTTTATCAACAGGATTTACGGCTCTAGTAATACACCATTTAAAACACTCGTCGTCTTCGTTTTTCATATTGATAATAGCCTTTTTGCTAGCTAGTTCTTTCGGTAATGGAATGTATGAATTACCTTTCAGTGGTTTATAAACAGCTGTATTAATATCTAACTTCACAACAGTCTTAAATCTCCAATTACTTCCTCGCATCTGGAAAGTAGCCATTGACTCCAACATCTTATCTTTCATATTACTATACACCTCGCTCGCATCAGTAGTATCTAAATTAACTTCAGTTCTCGTCACGAATGGAATATCGCTATAGGCCACCTCCCCTGATTTCATATCAGCGCGTTCCATCGTACAAGTGAGAACCAAATTAATCTTTGTCTGACGATTACTAGTAAACAGATTAATTACCTGTGGTTCGACCTTATTAAGAAAAGACTCGGCATCTATTCCAACAACCCCGTTGATTGTGTATTGTTTAGCAAATCCCCTTATAGCGGTAGCGACCTCTCGAATTTCAAACTTGTTCTTTTTATAAATTTTATCGAAAATAGAATTTACTTTTGTTTTCAATGCTTTTAACTTTTCATTCACGATTCTTTTTGGTTCCTCTGGTATATAACTTTCAATCCAATCAACAATATCTTTGGTGGAAGTATTAATCGTTGATTTAATCTTGTTAAAAACTTTCTTAACATACGAAACTGGTAAAGGCGCAAGTGTTGGCACGCCTATTTCAGGGATTGGGTCATCGAGCAAACTACTCGTTTTAATAGTTTCAATCAACTCCGCTTTTCGCAACTTGTAATAGCCTTTCAATTCACGCTGTTTCGCTATATCTCGTAATTCGCGTATTGTTTTCGTATTGTAGTCCATTTTATTATTATAAATTATTTTCTTTATACCAAAATGCAAAATCTATTTATAGATTACTAAAAGATTTCGATGAACCTATAATATGGTTGCGTGCGCGAGATTTGGGAATTTCCAGTAGTTTCGACGTGGTTATAACGTGGTTATTTGTGGGTGCACCTATAGGTTGAAGTTTAACCTAGAGTTTTGGTTGTTGAGCCAGAATCGGGGTTCACCATCTACTGCTATATACTAATCTCCCGGTGCTTTCTACGTGTACCTGAGTCTTTTCTCGTGTTGGAACCAGGTTTTTGTCATAAATAGTTCCCTTTGCCTGCAGAATTCCACTAATTTGTCTCCTCTGCTGTTTCTTTTCCCCAGACTGTAGTTTTCAATATATCTTCCGTCTGCACCCTCTTCAATCACTGCATTCCCGTCTCCAATTAAAAACTGCATAGTCTGTTCCTTTAGTTCCATCCAATTCTTCCTCAATCATCTCATACAGAGTGTCTATCTCTTCCTCTTTATGTGACGTAGTGGGAATGTACACCTGGTTTATTACAATGTCCACAGGCTTGGCTCGTATTGTTACCTTTGGATACACAATCTTCTCTTTCAACAGTGCGGCAACGTCGTTTGACTCTTTCTTCCTCCAGAATGTATTATTCTTACTCCATCGCTTATGAAATCCCCCTCCTCCCTCCATCTCACCTCTGAAAGCTCCATTTTATCCAAGCCCGTCCTTCTCATCTCTTCAATCACATTTGCAAGCTTTCCAGGTCTTAACATTTTTCGGACATTCCCGGTATCTCTTTACAAGGATTTCGCTGGTTTATGACCGAAGAGGCCTTGTTCCCTCCCCTGCCGAACACAACTCTCTCGGGCAAAGACCGGTTCGAGTCCTTCACGTTGTTGTCGTGACCACATAATTCGTGTACTCGGGATTTGTAGAGAGGTAGTCTCCCGTTGCTTTCTTCTTGGTGTTTTAGCAAGACACCATCTCCTAACGTTGATGAGCTCATCATGAGTCTTTCAGGCACTTTGCCCCTGTGCATTCGCATATACCGGCGAGGACTCGGTAGTCCACCACGCAGTCTGTTCGAGAACAGGAGGACCACGTGAAGGTGGCGTGGTGGGCTGTTGAACAGCAGAGGCTTTTGGAGACGCTTACTGTATAATTTCCTTCCCTCCCCCAATAATAGAATACATTAAATACGTACGTTTTACATAAATTCATGCTTTTCAAACAACTTAAGTGAAATTCAAATAGGCTGTGTGCATGAATAAATTTGTCGCACATTAATATGCTTACTTTAGAATGTCATAGCTGCTCGAGCAAGAAGAACCACGATGAAACTTTTCGTATTCAATGGTATTAATGTCTGACTAGTTTTCGTGTTCAATTGTCAGTTAAGCTTCAGTACCCAACAAAGCCATGATTAATGATCGCCCATTCTGGATACACCCATTTTATCAACAGTCCTCAAAGGCGTTGCCTTGCGTTGATGAATCTTCTAGTTTTCTTAAAGCAGCACAGCAGGACAGTCTTCTTTGATTAACTGCAGCGGGTACTTTAAAGATATTATAACCAAAGTAAGTAGCCACACATTAATACCATTTATATTTCTTAAGCACCTCTTGAAACAATTTAGGCTAGTGAGAGGGCCTTCGAGAAATTCTTAGCAGTCGATGTGTAAATATCAATTACGTTGCATTAAATAACCATTAATTACACTGCTAAGAATGTTATTATTTGTTTTTAACCAAAGTACAGATGGTTCCTCTGGAATAAAAAAATTAGCACAAGAGTAAGAGATATTCCTAGCTCTAATGAGTCATCTGTGACTAAGTCTTCTTCCCCATTGAGGTCTGCAAACGTGTCTTCGATTGCAACTGCATTTGAACACTGTTTGCAATTTGAAAGTCGCTGAAAAAAGACGGATTGTCTCATGTGGATCACCAGAAATAGCCGTTCTACAGCTATCCAATCAGGAATTAACTCAAAACTAATCAGGATGATTTATCCCAATATCTTAAATGCACCTGAAACCTGAATAGTTTGTGTGTTTACGAAGTGCAGCTTGTTCAACTGCGCTTCCGGGTAAAACTGATGTCAGATGAATATATGTCACCGCACAAGTATGGAAATTTGTCACATCCAAAGCAACATATTTGTCAGACGTTACTTCAGCAGGTCGTTTTCCATCATTAAGGAGAGGGCAGATGACTCATTAGAGCTAGGAATATCTCCTGTTTGATGAGCTCTCCAGATGTTATCGTTCATTGCATAGTGTCTGCCTGAATGCCCACTTGCCAGTTAGCATACCAATCCATAATGTCTTCCTGTGTTAGCTGTCTTGCCAAGTTGGCACTGGTCAGGCGCATATATTTTAAGGCCAAGCCGAAGACCTAATGAGAAACGGAAACCCCAGTGTTGTCACAAAATGAAATAGGCAGAATGAGGTGATGACACTGCGGCGGTCAACCTTGCATGGTTGAGTAGATCGTTGAATGAGGCCCGGACCTCCGCGCTATTCCTGTTTCATCCCTTTCCTATTCGATCAGAGGCCTGTCTTAGGCACCCTGCTTAGTTGGAATTGGCTTGATAACTGCAGATAGAGACGAGATTTGGGCTGCCAAAATCCCTATCATGTATATATCTGACCAGTCTTCACATCCTCTAAGTATGGCTGACTCCAGTGTCAGATTGGGTGCAGCTGATCCCAAATAAGCAGAAGAAGCCAGCATTGACACCAATCGAACACCAAGATCACAATTTCGGCAGTGGCCTGCCTCTGTTATTTAATGTCATGGAGGTTGTCATTCAGGATCAGTTCCAATCTATGACGCATCTAATTGTCTATATACTCCTTTGACCATAGCATTCACCACAACACAGTGTATAAGACAGCTTTACAACCCCGAAATATGAACGTAACAGGGTTGTTATTGCTATTATTATTATTATTATTATTATTATTATTATTATTATTATTATTATTATTATTATTATTATTCAGCAGCAGCAGCAACATTATTTATATAATAAAAAAGCTTCAAAGAAATAAAATGTCTAAGTTGTCTAAATCTCGTCAAGTTATTTTTAAGAATTTTTAAGAATTATGAAGAAAACGCTATTTAGTTTATGGTCTGATGCTGTTAAAATGTAGGTTATGCAGCGCATAGTGAATAATCGAAGACATGATTTAAAATTCTTTTCAATAGCCAAGTTAATAGCGAGCACATTTCAAGGTGTGAAATCTTGTACATAGACTCTATCTCAGCCAGTAATCTACAATACAGTCCTACAATTGTTTCTGAGCCTTTGCCTGAACTTGCTGGATAAATGTAGTAGTGACATTTGAATTGGTTCATCGTCTTGTGTTTATTTATGTTGCACTGTCCTCAATTAATATCATGTGTTCCTCGTTTTTCTCATATCTCTGATTACATCATTCAGCAACTTCATGGGCTACCTATCCTATCTCGTATTCAGTTTAAAAAAATTGTCTCTGGTAATTAGAGCTCGCATGGGTCAGGCTCCAAAATATCTTTGTGACCTTATTCGGCCTCCACACTCTAGTACCCCATCCCGTCCTCTACGTTCTCTAGATCGTCTGGATCTATTTGTTCCTCGTGTTAAGTCCTGGTTTGCTCAGCAGAGGGCTTTTCCTGTTGTTGGCCCATCTCTATGGAATGAACTTCCGCTTGTTTCGTGCAAGGGTCACTGTTAGCGATAGAGCTCAGTTAGCTCGTTGTTTAAAGACGTTCTTATTTCCCAGGGGCTCTCATGCTGGAAGCGCCTCTGAGTAGTTTGTTCTGTAAAAAGCGCTATATAAGTTATCAAATACAATACCATACAATTGTTAAATTGTTAACTTTATTACAGTAACACGCATTATTATTTAAGCTGCGACATGCTAATGTCATTGTACATGTAAAATATTCGTAATTCCGGTATTTCTAAAGCGCCCAACGAAAGCCGCGCCGCGGGGACTAGCTTATTCACAGGCGCTCAGTCAAAACAAAATCGATGGGCAAAAGGGTTCGGTTCCAGGTCAAGATCCAAAAGTCAGGCCGAGAGACAGCGTGGCAGCTACGGGGTTGGTGTTTGGGATTGGAGAGGAGAGAAAGAGGAAGAAGGGTATCAGGATACGATCTGTGAAAGAGGAATGTTTTGAGTTTTGAGTGAAAGGCCGAAGGAGAAATTGCAAGCGGTGGAGCATCGATGAGTTTGTATGATGGGTCAGAAAACTGTCGCAGTTCTGGGGGGAGTTTATTCCAGAGTGGTGGGGCAGTTATGGCTATGGAGCGATTACCAAATTTTAAGGATGAGGTGACGGGAGGGCGGAAAAGTGTTATGGCAGAAGAGGAGCGGGTTGAGCGAAGCGGTTGTATTGTAAATAACTGACGAAAATAGGAGGGTTGGGAAGATTGAAAGGGTTGTAGGTAAGTGATAGGCCTTTGTACTCGATTCGTTCAGGTATTTTAAGCCAGTGTAGTGATTTAAAAACAGGAGTTATGTGGTGGTGTTTAGGGGTTTTGGTGACAGCACAAGGAAGAGCATTCTGTATGGTTTGAAGGCGGCTTATTTGAATGGAGCCTATGTTCAGGAATAGTGAATTGCAATAGTCTGATTTAGCATGGACTATGGATGTGGCGATGGTTGGTGCAGTTTTAAAGTCAAGCATAGGGCGGATTCTGCGAAGGTCACGAATATGCATAAAGCAAGAGCGGGAGAGATGGGTAATGTGATCAAGAAACTGAGGTTTTGGTCGAAGATCACACCTAGGTTACGGACAGCAGAGTTAGTGTTAAATGTGTGTGTGGAGGCAGAGTCCAGGCTGAAGAAGATAGAGGAATCTGAAATTTTCTTGAGCTGGTCGCGTAAGCCTATAAGTATGAATTCGGTTTTGTATGGGCTCAAACACAGGAGATTAGATGTCATCCATGAGGAGATCTGGGTAATCGTACGAAGAAGATGATCTATGGAGTCCTTGAAACAGTTCGGAGAGAAAGAGATGAAAAGTTGAGTGTCATCAGCATAAAGGTGATGATCGACTTTGCATGCTTTTATAAGTGAACTGAGTGGAGTAGTGTAGAGGATAAATAGGAGAGGTTCAAGAACAGAGCCTTGTGGAACTCCACAATTGAGAGGGTATGATTGGGATGAGGTTTCCGATATTTTGACGGAGAAAGAGCGGGAAGAGAGATAGGATCGTATCCAGGTTAGAGCAGTGTCAGTAAAACCGAACCAGGTTGAAAGTCTTTTAAAATATTGGTCATAAAACTCTAACAGTTTAATTTGTTAATAATTAATAAAACATTAAACATCATGTAACAAATACAATTTAGATATTTCAATGCTGTGCATCCTCCTACCCAAGCTCACGTAGAAGACGTATTTATAACCAGTACACTGTCACCAACATAAAATAAGCATTTAGAACTCCGAACTAAACGTGTATTGGTATCTAAACGTTAAGATAGGTAAAGGTAACCCATTGCAACACTTGTTTACAGATCTACAACCGAGGTAATTTCAGAAAGTACTAAAGTATGAAAGTAAGTAAACTCTTGTAGCATATTAAACTACGTAGTCAGCCTCGCCACGACAGAAATTATAGCATTAGTCAGGCTTAATGCAGTTCTGACAGGGAGAGAGACAGATACACTCTAATGCAGAGAACTGACCAACAAAATATCAGCTCGAACCTCATTCAGAGCCCCGGCGTCAGGAAGCTGGACGTTAGGTAACTAGATGCCAGCTAGTCTGAGAAGGACTGGTCAGTTCTAGTCGATCTTAATTAGCTGATGTGTAAAGTATTACACCAGCTGGTGGCCGGAGAGGTCCGTGAGAGAGAAACATGTCTCTCCACTGTAACAGTCCATTAACCGAGTATAAGTGGTGAATCAAACAATAGGCAATTCCTTAGGCCAGGCAAGGGAAGACCCAAATATTCGATTGATATTACCTCTTAACGAATCTAGGGGTAAATCCAGATGTGAGATCCAATAGGAACTTAGCACATATCTCTTAGCGATAACTTCCAAGCAAGGGCTGAGAAACTTAAGAAGAGCAGTCAGAAGTTAGGAAGTAGTCGGAAGCCGAACAACAGTCAAAAGTAACGCATACAGTATAGTATCTAGTGTCCTCTAGACACTACAATCAATCATTTGGATAGGTTAGATTAAAGTTCGCCGTAGAAAACGGCGCCATTCTCTGTTTAATGAAGCTCGATAATCTAGTATGCATTCGGAAGGACATTCGCATTACGAAAGACATTTTTGTTGGAAAGGCATTCATATGCTAAATGACAATGAAATAAACGACAGAACAGTGCAATGCGAAGAGCATGCGTTTCACCATTGCTACAGATGGTGTAGAGAATTTTGCTACAAATCTGTGTGGAGCTTCCTCCAAAGCGTCATTCCGCAGCAATCCAACAACACTGATGAAAACAAATGGTTTTATTGTCGGCGCCCTGTACAATCACTTTCTCGCATTCTCATATTGAGTTGTAGTCATAACTGCTTAATCAAATATAGCTTGTTTATTTTCAGGAGACCCTTTAACCATTCATAATGAATCCTGTGATCATCTTTTGCATTATGGTCTTATATGTGAGCCATGTTTCTTCAGGTGAGTTCAAAACCTCGATTATTGTTCTCTTTTCTCCTAGATGTTTTCGAGGATAACAGTGGGGTTTAGTATACATTGCACCTTCAAGAATTACCAGTCGAAACAACTGAATGTGAAATTCATCGACACGAAAGAAAAATGTAACTGAAAGCAATTCAAAATGTCACTTACATAATTCACACTTTAACTTGCATGATTTCGATAAAACATTTCGAAAAAAATTAACTCTGAAAATTTTACCCAGTATGCGAGATCAAAAGGTTCAGGACAAAAACCTAAGTAATCATCTCTCAGTCAACAGTTACAACACACTGCATAGCTTTTTAAGTTATTTAAAATTTGCTAAAATCCATATAAACACTTTTAGCAACATATGCTAACAAAAGGGCTATCACTATTTCTCTATTATTTTCGCTATTATTTTTTCTCTAAAAATCAAGCAGTTTAGGTTACTTGTACTGTATTTATTTCACTTGGTTATCGGTCAAATACTGCCGCCTCGATAATGATGGGTCATGCATTAAAAGTGGATCGAAATTCACTAAACAAATGCACGCAATTCTGACCATTAAAACTTTCACTTTGTTAACCAATCACGTAGCAAATGTAAATGTTAATGTACACGGTTTTCTATATCGACCATATGGCCTCGACCCTGCTCATTTGTCAATGAATTCATGAGGTGACATCTTTCATTACCGCTGCCCGTCGTTTGAAGTCGCAGCTTTGTTCTAGGCGATTACGATAAAACGTGAGCTCGGCCCCAATCTTCCATCTGAGCAAACATCATTAAAGCTGTATGTCCGTATCCAGAATGAAGAAAAGCAAGTTTCTGTCGGCGAAATCTTATGTTACTGATAAACAAGAAAAGCTATTCCACCTCACAGATAGAGACAAAAGTTGGTTGCAGTCAGAGTGAATGCAGTAGTCAAAATACTGCATAAGAAGAAAGAGACTGGATCTGTGACTGACAGGGCGCGTTTAGTTTCGTCTCCGAACGTCGACTCACCTGCAAGATCGAACTCTTCGACACACCTGTCTAGCGGATCGCAAGCTTATATCACCTCAGCTCTTGAGGCAGTGTATGGTATAAGAAGTGTGGCGTTGCTGAAGCATCGTCGCAGTACATGGAAGGTGCCTGAAATTTGGACTGCGGGGGTGTAAAGCGAGAAGAAGGCCACTGCGGACGGACGCACAGAGAAGGTGAAGAGTCGAATGGGCAAGAAAGCACTAAGAATTGACGTTGTGGGGAAAGGTGCTTTTCAGCGATGAAAGTACTTTCTGCCTCTTTGCAGATCAAGCGCATGCTTACATCAGACGACTTCCTAAGGAAGAGTACAAACCTGAGGGCGTGAATGTGACCGTCAAGCATCCGTTGAAGATCATAGTTTGAGGGTGCATAACATCCAGCGGATAGGTCGCCTACATACCGCCCAGAGGGCATGGTAAAAGCAAAGAAATACATCAATATTCTGCAGAAGTACATGATTCCATCTGCATACCTGCTGTTTGTTGAAGGCTACGTGTTCCAATTAGTCATATAGTGCTATGCCATCGTACAAAAGTGGTTGTCGATTGGAAGGTACGGAACAAGGTGTCACCAATGAATGGCAAGTTAAGTTACCAGACCTGAATCCGATCGAAAACTTAAAATAGCTGTCGAAATATCCAAACGTCGTACGGAAGACAAGATCGAGTCGATTATAGCAGCTTGGAATGGAGTTGTCACCAGAGACCATCATATCAAGCTGGTTCGTTCCAAGCCTGCCAGGTGCAAGGCCTACCGCAAAGTAAATGATGGCCAATCGAGTAATAAGCCATCAGGTTCATAATGTCAAAAGGCCCTTGTCAGAGCCAACACACAAAAGAAAGAACAATTAGTAGGCCAAACAGTTGAAACACTAAAACAATCAAATTGCATGTTTTCGTTTTTTTATACCACTAGTCCTGTACTCTGTAGTATCTCCTGCAAAACACATAAGCAACTAGCATTATTTAACGGAGCTCACTGCTAAAATGATTAAAAGCCAACGATGTTTTAAAGAACTGTACGAGCATCGCTTTACAGCACACAGGTAGCACCAAAAGGAAAAATTAGAGAATTTTCAAAATGTCGCCTCTGTATTCCAGATATTTGCACACCATTCTATATGGCAGTAACAACAGCGACACCTGCTATTCAACGAAAGAGCATAGGAGAAAGCTGTACATTTCGGTGGACCGTCACAGGAAATGTTACAACTTATAATATAAAAATGCTGTCAACCGAAAGTCCGACAGCCTTGGGTCCAAACACAAATCACATGTTCAACAGCAGCAAAGGCGTGATCACACTTTTCATATGGAATATACAGACGTCAAATGCCGGACATTACTCTTTATCAATCAGCACAGGATCCTCGACTGAAGTGAACTCGGTTGCCACGCTCTTTGTATACGGTCGGTCTCTGTTCAGTAATAAACTACAAGAATGATCAATTTGATTTCTCAGCGCCTTTGTTTTAAATATTTCCACATTGACATAATCATTTGTGCACAAAGTGACGTTAGCTCAAATGATAGCTTTAGTGATACAGAAAGATATATGATAGACTCTGATTCAAAATTTTACATGACCTTTTCTGATTTTAGCCGATTTCCCTGATCCAGTATGAACTGCCTGTTTTAATTTAAACTAATCTTATTTTGCTTTATCTAACTGAATGCTATACGATCTAGCGTTATAAGTAAAAAGACAATCGTTTCTATACGTAAAAGGGCATAATTTGACAACACTAGATTCTTATGTAAAAACTCGCCATCATTATTTGATTTAAGTTTAACAGATAAAATATTTGCAAAAGTTACTTTCTTACATTGCTTTCAGCCATGCCTAGCTCTGACACAAGTCTGGCTGTTGGACGGAATCCAGTTTTCGAAGGTGATAAAATCGAATTAAATTGTTCAGCCACTTCTAATTCGTTACCAGCAGCGTATAGAACAAAAATGTACTACTTCTGGTACCATAGCTGGTATGGCTATCTCCAGAACATTTCCAGTGGACCTGCAATGCTGCAAGATGGTGACACTCTTCAAGGATACAGTTTCAAGAATGATGGAAAAACTCTTGTTATTGCTTCAGCTCAGTATATAGATAACCTGTTCTCATGCTCGGTCCAAGAAGAAGGATCGCCTTACAAATCTACTTATCGTAATTACCTCGAGATACCAATTGATGGTGAGTATCAATGTTTTTGTAATAGAGGTGATAGGCTAAATTACTAAGAAATTTTCAATGCATTTGAAGCTATAAACCTACTCTCACAATTTGTCACGTCCTTTAGCTAGCCCTTGAGTGTTGAAATATATAAATTTTATGCTCAGGTCATTCGTGTTTCTGGTGCAGTGGCTTTATATGTATGTATTTGTGTATAGACTATTTATAGAATGCCTTTTAAGAATCTCTTACATGTATAAAAATGGCTATTAACAATTCTAAAATGATGTAATTTAATGAGTCGAAAATGTTTTTTTTAAGTCTATCTTTTGAAAAGTACGTATTTTAAGAGGAAGATTGTTCCGAAACGCCGGTCTTACACGCGAGAAAGCATGATTTGCCTAAATGGTCGTGCTGGAACGCGGGTCTAACAAGTCCCTAAGGGCCGCTGAACGCAATGATCGTCGACCCTAGAGACAGAAACAGAGAGCTCAAACAAACATATTTGTCCAAATGTTCGAACAACACCGGCAGAAGTTGCATCTAGTATAGTTTATTGTATGTTCAGGTTAAAAAAGTACCACTTTCCTCAACGAAACGAGCTCAATAATCCAAAACCGGTCGAAAATTGCCAAGTTAGCACCTGAGATGAAGTTATGACGCAGTTAAAGAAACATTTGCAGCTTATTACAAGTCGCGCAGGCCTTTTAGATATTGTAGATAGCTACGTTAGCGACGATTTCGCAAGGCTTAGAAGTGATAATAAACACTGTCTAAAAATCTGAATATTTAGATTCATACATAAATACACAAACTCCAATTTTAAATAAACATATATAGGTGAAACAATGGTTAGAGTTGGTACAGTGCTAAGGTAATTTGTGAGCTTGGTAACTAGAATTTACGTTAACTGTGTAGCTAACATTAGCTAGTACACTAAACATTCAATAGAAGATTTATTCAGTTGCTGTATACGTCTGTGCCCATACACACATAATGTTTTGCAAGATATCGCCAAATATCTTAACCTCGTCAAAATCATGAATGTCTGGAACACAGAAACCTCATAGGACCCTCGTTTGGAATAGACCTCATTATACTTCGTTAATCTATTAATGTTCAACTGTTTACGTAACTACCAAAGTATAATCATATTATAGCAAATAACATGCGCCTCAGTCTGTCATTTCGCTTTCAACTTATGACTCACCTTTCTCAAATTGCTCATCTACCATAGGCTGCCTCTCTGTCTTAGTGGACTGGTCTTCTGGATCCTGACCTGATTGCGCTTTGGTTTTGGTGCGCCATCGGTTGATACCTTGTGTATTAAATGCCATCGCCAAAGAAACTACTGAATGATCTTATTAAAATCTACCACTGTAAACAATACAAACCATAGACGATTTTATTGTTTTGTGGACTTGTCTCTAACACAGTTATGACCTGCATTATTTTATCAACTTTTAGTTTTCCTTTGCCTTTACATCAATGATTTTTCTTGCTGTATTTGGAACATCATTATCGCCAATTTTGCAATCCTAGTATTGTGCTCTATTTTTCCGATTTAAAAAAAATGCATTTATTTATGTTCTAGGTAAACCCTACACATATGCCTTTTCTCCAGAGAGCAGAAAATTGAATGCGGCGCTTTCTTCCGATGTAGTTTTATCCTTCAGTTACCGCGCAGATCCTCCATTAATTTCGTATACCAATTGGAACTTCGTAAATGCTTCAGGAAGTAAACGGGAATTTTTGCAGTCCAATAATCAATTTAATCTTTCAACCTGGATTCCATCAGCGGCTTCATATGGAAATTACTCCATCACCTTAACCAATAGTTACGGATCAATTACAGAAACCTTCCAAGTTCTTCCTCCAGGTAAATCTAATGGAATCTATTATGTAAATTTATTTAACCCGCATTCTCGTAACGCCCAAGGCATCAATCGATGGTCGCTTCTAAAAAATACTGTATTCCGAGTATTGTGTTCCTTTGAATAGAGGCAGTCAATATCAATGTGACCCAAGAGATCTAGATTCGGAATCCAACCTTACTATATCTGCCTTAAAGATTTATTAACTAAAACTAAGCGGTTATGAATACTGAAGCCTTTTAGGTACTGACAATTTTCAGAGTATACAATAGCAGTTACGCTCTTGGTAATCAATTATGTTGTTAAAGTTTGAGAAAAAATTGGGCAGGACATTTAGGCTTAGCATTAATTTAAACGCAGATTGCTGCCTCATTATTATTGGTGCTACCGGCCAGTGACCTTACGAATCCAGATCGCTAACATCAACGTTGATTACATTTGATCTTTAGTTATATCTCGGGTCTTTTTCATTTAATCTGGCCACGATTAAGTTATCAAATGCATTGCACCAGAAGCGCACTGCGAGTGAATCTCGAATATAATTCACCTAATAAAATTTGCTACTCCAGGTAAATTCACTCAAAACCTTTGAATGATGGTGCTAAACAATCTGAATCATGACTACAGCAGACTTGCATCATCAACATTGTAGGCTTTTGCGTTAATGCTGGATCAAATATCTGTAGAGTTTTACACTCTGCATTTCTAAATTTACAGGGCCTCCTGACAGCCCGTCGAATTTCAGTGTGCATTACTTGACACACAGCTTCGTCTCGCTTCAATGGCGCTGCATGTGGTTTAACGGCGAGAAACAAACAGTCTTTGTACGACTAATGGACGTTACAAATAACGTAGAAGTAAAAACTCAAAATATTACTCTGGACACGTATTGCTATCTATGCCGACACAATACACTGTTTCAAGACAACATTCAACCTGAGACAGACTACGAGGCCAGCATCTGGTCAACCAACACACTTGGCTCCAGTAATGTCGTCAAGTTACCCGTCAGAACTCAGAAAAGACTCATCTTCAACACTTCTCCTGCTGATATATCAATCATAGACAGTCAGGCTATAATCAGTTTCCGCATAGCAGATTCCACTAAACCTATAATGCTGCTAAATGTAACTTGTTGTGTCGATGTCGAGATAACGTTGCAATGCAGCCATAAAACGTACTTTGTAACCAACACAGAGAACCAAATTGTATACGATGCTTTACCAACTGGAAATGAATATGTGTTCGACTTCACCGTGTATGACACTGACGGCTACACCTACACGTCTACTTTGGCGATTGTAAAAGGCGTGCAAGTGTCAAGAAAAGAAGGTAACTCTACTGGCATAAAAAAACATGGTCACATAACCATCAGACATTCAATATTCATTTACTTAAGCTTAATAATGACGATTATTTAAAGATGAATAACTTCTTGACCTTTCTTTGCCAGTTTTCTATGAGCTCCTGCAAACATTCTATTCCATCATGTTCTGTATTGTCAGGTCGAAAGCACCTCTTATGAATTTCTTTTGATGTGGCGATATATAAATCTGTGATTACGATTACAAATTATAACCGAAATTCTATGGAGGTTTAAATCTATACAGGGGAATTTTGCGAGCACAGAGCGCAAGCTTTTTAGTGGGAGTCTGGACCAAAGTCCTCAATGGCGGGTGATTTAATCGGAGCATATTTTCATTTCTAAAGAAGAATCTGTGATTACAATTACAATTACACCTCGAACAGCATATAGGAAAGTAAGTTTACATTGGGACAAACGATTAGGCATTCCATCTAGGGATACGTAGAATTGTGTCTTTAGTAAGAATTGTCAACTTAAAAGCCTTTATATGAACATATTGCCAACCCTTTCTTACATCTGTTGACGTATTTGACCTCAATAATTGAAAATATGGGCTACGTAGATTCGACGATATACAATCCATGTGACAGGAATTCCGAACAAGGAAATCCTCTGTCCATCGCAGTCATTGTTCTGGCCGTCCTTTTGGGAATCGCTGTTCTGGCATTGATCGGCTGTCTAATCTTTTTTCTTGCCTACAAATGTCGTCAGGATTCACCTCAGGTAGGTCTATAGCTTAATGATAGGCTAGAATTCTAAGCAAAGTGGGAAAAATACGCTAGAACAACCTAGTCGATCTAGTTTTAGTATGTTGCTTGTTTGTGCCTTTTCTGAGACAATTACTGTATAGGGACCATGAGCAAATCCGTACAGAAATAATTATAATAATTATAATTATAATGATAACAACATTAATAGCAATAATAATGTTGTCAAAATAGCCGTCAGAACTACAAAAAGCCTTATGTTTAGTATTTAATAATAATAGTAATATGGAAGAAAATGATGCGAACGAGGAGGCGAAGGAGGAAAAGAAAAAAGAAGAAGCGGAAGAAGACGATGTTGGTTGGGTCGCGGTGTTAGCTGTGAAGAAAAAAGTCAGGGTAATACATTTATTTTGTTCACACGCCTCCATATGAACAGCCGCAAAGATTTTGTCTCGATGTCGAAGGTCTGTTTAGGTGATGTGCAAACACAACACCCGCAATCCAACTATAGGACTCTTCTTTTTACCCTTTCAACTTTTGTTGGTACTCATTTTACAGCCAGTAAAGAATTGATGTCTGAGGGGACGCCAAGAGGCGTGTATCCCGCTACTAACCCGGTTCGATTTTTAGCATCTAACAACAAAAGCAAGCGACCACGTTGATGGCAAGGGTGTGTTGTTGGTGGTGATGACAGCGCGAGTACAATGGTGATGACGGGTTTCTGTGTTTTGATAGGAATCCTCAGGAGTTCACCGTAAAAAACGATCATCTCTATCCAGAAAAGAAGATAAATCCATTGAACACGAGGATAACTATGCGCAAATAAACATGGGTTCACCGAGCAATGATAATTATGAGCTTACGAACGTGGATCCCCCCAGTAATGATATTTACTACACACGGCTGGATGGAACGTTGGACAGACCTGAAACATTCTGAAATAGCGTCGCCTATACATTCGCGAAGAAGAAGAGAAAAATCAGGTGAAGAACATGAAAGAGAAATCGTTTGTGGTGACCTTGTTGATTTTTATGATGATGCGAATGATTATGTTGATGATGATGATGGAGCCATTGGTGTTCGTGGTGTTGGTGCAGGGGCGTTCAAGAGGAAGAATGATGATGAAGTCGAAGAAGATGACGACGATGATATATAAAAGATGGAAATCGAGATGAAAGAGGAAGAAGAGGAAGGTGGAAGGAGTTGACTAGATGAAAGCGATACCACAGAAGGAGATGATGAAGAATAAAGTAGTGGTGGAACAGGATGGAAGTATAGGAAAGCATATTTTATCATTTTAAGGCATAATCATAATAAAATTCCGTCAGCTTCAGTTGATTTTCAACTCCGACCCGGTTTCTTGTCAATCTGCTGAAGTTCTATCATAAATTGGATTATTTGAGGGATATATTTCACTGGGTTTTTGTAAAGGAGAAAAAAATCTGGGATGAGCCTCGTTGGCCAGCATAGCCCCGGCATGCATTACGAAACTCTGTGCTTCAGTCTCGAGTCAACCCGATCGGCAATCGTTGCACTCTGCTGTTCATAGAAATATGCAGGTACTGCCCTTCCGCAGATCAACTCGAGCCCACCGTGCTTGTCCTGTCTGTAACCCTTTCTTTTGAACAGCTTTCCGCTGGACATCAGTACTGTTGCATTTTACTCTGCTTCGCAAATATTTTAAAATTGCCTTGAAACGCACTTATTTAGCTCAGTCATAGTATGATCAGTCATGGGTGCAGCGCTTTTGTAAGGTATTGAAAAGGCACTGTATTGTGGCTTGATACATCTATTCATACATACATATATGCATTAATATACACATACGTATATACACACATACATACATATGCGCATTCAAACATACATACATATATACTTGCATTCATACATGCATTCAAACATACATGCATTCATAAATAGACCTACATTATAATCTCTTTTTCTGCTTACCATCTCTTTTTCTGCTTGCCAGAGAAATTATTCCCAGTGAGACTCCAACTGATTCAGCAAAGAACTGGAAATAATTCCACTCCGACGAACATAACAAAGAGGAAGAGGCTGACAGAGGACAAGCAATTTTTGTAATGTTTTAGTTTTAACTTAAATTGAGTTTTGCACGATTTCATTTTATGACGCTGCTTTAAGCGCTGCTTCTTCAAACATTTTTATTTTGTGGGTTTGATCTTTTGGGCTTGAAGATTTCAAGAACATAAATATTCAGTGACTATTATCTCAGAGACTATTTTATTATGCCGCATGTTGATCAGATTGCGTTGCTTTTATTACGCTTATCTTACTCTCGATTTTCAGGCGTGAGAAATTGAAAACGGAACATGCTTTAATTTATAAATTATTTTAATATATAAGTTTAAGCTGCAGCTTAAAATCTACTGAATGATTTACAATATTTAGGCACAATAACTTCATGTGCCTAAGATGTGTTGCTATGCTATAATTCTATAAAATCAAAATGTTAACTTCCTGCAGGCATGTTCAGTAAACTTAGCCACTAGGCCTATGTGTAGATTACGTCTTTGTCCAAAAGTTTTCGATGGCATGTCAACACATACGACCATGACAATTTATTTGCGGAAGCATTTTATCCCAGACAAATACTAAACACATTGTAGTTAGAGCTAAAAGTGACACATCTTTGGGACTAATGTTGTTACAGGCGTATAAAGATTCAACAATTACCATACCTTACCTCTTCACTGTAAATTTGTGAGTTTACGTTAGATTAAATAGTCCTGTTGCTTTAACACTGCTGGGTAGGTGGAACTTCGTTTAATAATAACTGTTTGGAAAGATGGGATGTTAGGAGAGTCGCCAGTTGACGCCACTATCAGATGTACCCTCCAGTCACAGTATGAACAATTTAGGATTGTCATGTTGGTAAAGCAATTCGGTTAACATTGTAATGCTGTAGCAAGTAGAACTTTAATTAATTAAGTATTATCAAAGCCACGTCTGTACTGTTGTCTCTGTGAGTGCTTGTGCAACGTTGTAACAAAGCCTATATAAAGATATTTGACGCTAAAGATAACATAACAAAATAAAGGTCTTAAGTGGTTGAGAAGACATCTAATCTGTGTTTGAGCCACTAGAATATGTACATACTAGTATGATATCAGCATAACACTAAGCCTTAGTTTACTCAGGAGCTCAGCGGCATGTAATACGCAGCCAACTCACTCACGATCCAAAGCATAATTTACAAAACAGGTCAACCTTCCGACAAAGTAGGACCTTGGGTGGATAAGAAAGGTTTAATCAAGTCAAATAAATTCCCCGAGTCTTTATAAAACGCTCTATAACTAACAATATGTTTGCAAAATGTTATGCGTAAACGCAATCTAGATCACCTGTCAATTGTGTGAATTTAACCAAGCGTGCTATATGTATCCTGCCCAGCAGAGTCCCTAAATGTGTCTGTTCGGCTATCCACCACAATTGTCTGGCATTCCGATTGCAGGTTAAAGCCTAACCTGTTTCAACGCACTAAGCTCCTTTCCGACTCCTTAAGCGTTCTAATTTACTAACCTCGGATTCGACCTAATTATGGACAAAAACCATAATCATCTACCGATATAAACTGTGTTTTGAATTAGAGTAACAGCGCTATAGAAGTCTTTAGATTAGATTATAAAACAAGTCTTTGCACCTCACCCTGTGGTTACATGGAAATAATCATCCGTATAACGTCTTTTATAAAACTTCTCAAGGGGTCTCTTAAGAACCTTGACATTAATCACAAATGAATATTTATAGCCAGAAGCCTTTTATCAGTCCCTTGTCGTGCTTTGTGTAAGTCTTTATGATGTATCGTAAGGTCTTTGAAGACGCTCATAAACAATTTGTAGGCCTAGATAACTCTTTTACGGCTGGCTGATCACGAGCAGAAATTCATATAAGGATTGGTTGTAAATGTCTTAGAAGCCAGGCATGTAACCCTTATCGGTCTCAAAAGGTTTTCTAGTATAAGGTTTATACTTATGTTTTACCATGAAGATCGCATCAAGCAATAACGGCATTTTGATGACATTATGCTTACAGACATGTAAGTCATGCGTCCATAGACCTACAGGCCTGAGGCCTTTAATGCTATGCCAGTCGGATAATTTATACAGGAACTTCCAAATTAGTATTAAGGAACAGATATACTTGGAATGTAAATGTTTTTGTTAGTCAGCTACTTTTAGAGACTCGTGGCTTACAACAGATTGAACAGTTAGGGGTCTGACTGGACTAAACATTGATCAGTACTCTTTAAATAAATCTGAATTCTACAAAGGTAACCCTGGTTTTGGCAGGTACACTACACATCTGTACCTGTGTCTATTTATTTAAGCATGTTTTCCATACCAACAGCTTGTATTTGGCTTTTTCCATCGGTGGTCATTGGTGTCTTCAATATTTTTATGTCTTTGTGACGTTTAAACATTACCAGAAAGCCCAGATGCTACCTCAGGCCATGCCTCAAATGACTTGCATAGCTATCAACTCCTCGATGAATAAATTTACAAAACACAAATTTACTATTAGGTCTCTTTCTTCTCTTGCCTTAATTTATTTCAATCGAATGAGCTAATTATGCTTTACAACTATGCATGCTAATTGAACAAGTTAAATAGGCTAAGTGCATAAACAAGTTTGCTACACATTTATGTGCAATTTTTTGGTTGTCATAACTGTTTCAGGAAGAAGATCTAGGAAGAAACTTTTCATATTGCGATTCTTTTGTCAGTTAAGCTCCATTGCCCAACAAAGCCAATGTTATTGATCGCTCATTCTGGGTACAACAGTTCTCAAAGGCGTTGCACGGCAATCGATAAATCTTCTGACTTTCTTAAAGTAGTACAGCAGGACAGTCTTATTTGATTAACTGCAGACATCTATAAATAAATTTACAAAGCACAAATTTGCTCTTAAGCCCCTATCTTCTCTTACCTTACTTCATTTTAATCGAATGAGCTAATTACGCTTAAATTAGCGTAAATAACATTTATGGGTAAGGATGCCACTGATGTTTTCCGCTTGTAAAATATGAGTAACAATAACAGAGAAATTGTTTGGCCTAGCATATGCAGTACTCTCTGCATGAATAAGGCGCATTAGTTCATAAGTGCTATGGAAAGTCTACCTTTCTGCTAACATGAATATGCTGCTTAGTTAGAAAGGCTTCAGTAACATTGTTCAGTCTACACGCTAATCAAATTCAAGCCCCAATATGGTAAATATCTAGAAAGTCTGTCCAGTAAAACTCAACAGCGGATAAGCCATCTGAAAAGGTAAGTCTTAAATTGAAAAATTACCAAGAGAATGAGCATAACGCACAGATGCAGGAAGAGAATTCAAAATTTAGGTCAAGCAACCAAAAAAGCTCGTTCACCAACAATAATTCTAGTCTTTGCCACAACCAGAGAAAGGCTTTCAGATGACCTGGTTGAATATTAATAAATATGAGGTATTTACTAAGTACACCAGTCACCTATTATGCGACGAGCTACTGTTTCCCTCGTATATAGTTAACGGAAATCACTATATTTTTGCCCTTCACCAAAGCTGTGTGAGGAAAACCAGCTTATTCACCTGCGTTTAATTAAATAAGCATTAGAGATAGATTGTTCAAGTAGTTTGATTGTCAAGTCAGTGTCAAACGAGGTCAGAGGTAAACGCCAGTTTGATGCATCGTGGAAAAAGTGTTGAAAAGATTATAATATAATTGCGTATTAAAATTATTGTAACCCCTCTAAAAACTCACAAATGTTGCATTCGTTCATCTGATGCTTTGACTTTTGTGGTCACAAAAGAAGAGCGACAGTGGAACCCAGCCCTCTCACTGTCGATTGTCCCAAACTTCCGAAAAAATCACTGTCCAAATTGCAAGTCTTGTAATGTCATTTAGGTCTGGCATGATTTCTTATCTCTTTGGATTACTTATCCTTCGCAGCGTATCTTTCGGTTTGAGGGGCTTCACGGGTCTCGACCGAATCTGCAAAGTGGATTGTGATTTGGGAATGCGGTTTGCGTAGAAGCGACTATCGATTTTTTCCTTATGTATTATGATATATTAGATTAGATTCCAATGATATGAAATAAAATATAGCCAGAATATTATGATCTTTCATTTAAACACGGGTTGGTAATAATATAGTGTTGAAGTGATTTAATACTTATAGGACCACCTGATGTTCCGTCGAATTTCAGTGTACATTACATGACACACAGTCTCGTCTCACTTCAGTGGCGCTGCATGTGGTTTAACGGCTACAAACAAACAGTCTTCGTACGACTAATGGCTGTTGCAAACAACGTAGAAATTGAAACTCAACTTGTAACTCTTGCAACAGATTGTTACAATTCAGCTTATAGCACACTGTTTCAAAACGACATTCAACCAGAGACAGACTACGAGGCCAGCATCTGGTCAGCCAACACGCTTGGTTCCAGTAATGTCGTCAAGTTATCTGTCAGAACTCCTAAAGGGCTCATCTTCGATACTTCTTCCGCTAACATATCAATTATTGGAATTCCGGCTACAATCAGTTTTCGAATAGCGGATTCTACCAAAGCTATAATGTGGTTAAATGTAACTTGCTGTGTTGAGCTAACGACTCAGTGCAGTAATAAATTGTATTTGATAGCCAACACAGACAACCAAATTGTATTTGACACATTACCAACTGGAACTGAGTATGTATTTGAGTTCAATGTGTACTACAGCGATGGATACACCTACATGTATACTATGGCGATTGTGAAGGGCGTGCGAGTGTCAAGAATACAAGGTGAGTCTGCTGCTATAGAAAGATCATAATAATTGTATGATTTCAGATAGTTTAGCTATGCAGAGAAAGCCAGAGGAAAGCTTCGGAATCATTCGAGATTATGCGCTACTAAACTTTGAAGAAAGGCTGAAATGATGAGGGCTAACAACTTTGACAAGGGGAAAGAGCAGAAGAGAGTTAATTGAAGCTTGCAATGTTATAATTTTCAGTGGAAAGTAAGCAGTACTAGCTACTTACTTGAGAGGAGCAGTACTAAGGAAGCATTCTTCAGCCTCGCACCCACTAGGCAACCTGACGTCATAGAAACAAATAAGTAGAGAAACCGACAGTTAATTTTAGTCAAAAATTATTCAGTGCAATTTATTTTAAGTGGATACGCATAAGCTTTAAAGTACATTTTTGTTTGAAAGCTGAATAATATGTGCGTTTCTCATAAAAATAACAAATAATTGAGAAGCTTAAATGTTAAAGCTGTAGTTGAAAATTATTTTTTTAAATATGTAAGAAAATGACTTTAAACACATATGTTATTCATACCAAAAATCAACAACATTGAATATTTCCCTTACTTTATAATTAAGTTGATTAAAATTGGAATTTGTTTAAAGTGTTCTTCCTAGATTTCTTTTATATCTGGGAATATGTTTATTCTGTTCATTATTGCTTTCTATGGTATTTTTACGACGCCATTGATATAGCAGACTCGTGTACCATATCCATTCTTTGTCATATATCTGTAGTAGCGCATTGTACAAAGACAACGGCTATTAAAATGACTACTGAAAGTCAAGCAAGCTGAACCTTTGTCTTAATATAACTTCTGTAGTCTGTCTAGCTTACTTAATGCACTTCACAGACCTCGACCGGTTCTGGCATGTGGATTGTTTGAATTTTACATAGATCTTCTATGTAAAGAAATGCAGAGAAGAGCTTTGAAATCATTCGGGATTGTACGATTCTAAACTGTGAAGAATAGGTGAAATGATGTGGCTTGCAAACTTTTAAAATAGGATAAGCAAAGGAGACTTAATTGAAGCTTAAAATAATAATTACGGTAAACGAAGCAGTACCAAGGGGAAGATTCTTCAATCTAGCACCGAATTACGCAACCCGACGTCATAGATACAAATAAGAGAAGCCAATAGTATATTTCATGCAGCAATTCTTTAGTACAATTTATTTTACGCCCAAGTAGGAAAATTTTACCCAAACCTTTAGAGCAAACATATTTTGTTTACAAGTTGAAAATAGAAGGGTGCATTTTAAAAATGAAAATTGCCAAAAAAACAAGAAGCTTAAGTGTAAAAGCTACGATCAAGCAAGAATATGTCTGTCAAAATTATATTTTCGAAAAATGTTAAAACTGACTTTGAACAAAGAAGTTTTTGTTACAGAAAATTGGCAACAGTGAACATTTCTTTTGCTGTATAGTTAAGTTATGTAATGATGTGTGAATTCTTAAAACTGTAGAATTGTGGTTTTTACATATTTGTTCACCTGGTTGTTAGTTATTCTGCACTGAATTGATTATTCGTCTTTTCAAATAGCATTCCATGTGACGTAGGTGTCCCAAATAAGCGGAACATGGTTCTTTCTGGGTCTGCCTGTTGTATCCAACGTGAATTTGTATGTAATATATTATATGCTGTTGTTTTTTGTGAAGCAATAAATGAAATGATGTTGATGATGATGATGATGGTGATTGTTTTTTTGAGTGGATTCATTATAGGTAAACCATATGCTTGGTTTTTGCTGGGTACAGTTTATGACTACATACTCTTAGTACCATTTAGCTACAGTAACATTGTAGCAGCAGAATGCCTATCTCCAAATACTACGAGCACCACCTGGTTACAGACGTTATAGTACCCGTATTACCATTTATAAGCACAAGCTGATGACATACCCATATTATTATTTATAAGCACAAGCTGATAACAATCAATATAGTGGCCGTAGACCGAGCACCATTACACTACAGTATCGTTGTCGTCACAGTGAATGAGTAAGTGTCTGCCTGTATGCCAGCTTGTTGCTGGATCTCTGATGACGTAAATGGATTTGTCAACTATACAGGACTTAACGAGAAAGATGTGCTGTTTCCATGATGTTAGGATTAACTGATCATTGTTAGCATGATCTCAGTGTATTGCTTTATCCTACCTGAACTAAACAGGACCCATTTTTATTAAAACGGCAGATGGAACCAGCTGGCGATCAACTATATCAGTTGGTGCTCTGAAGTTTCTGCAGATTATAAGAAGCGCGTCCTACCTGAGTCAATAGCGGGAAGTTGTATTATTCAGTATGGCGAAACTGTGATGCCTGAGCTGGGGAAATTCATGGCTTATAAATAGCATGGTCAAAATCAACCCTGTGTAAATATTAATGAATATCATTGACATAATCAACCCTGCCCATAAGTATTCACTTTAAGTAGGGTAAAGTTTTCATAAAGTCGACGCCAACGGCCCTGAAAGCAATAAGATATCGGTAAACACTCGATACTAACAGAGGTGCACATGAATCCTAATGATTTAAAGACTTATACAGCCCCGTTATCAGAATGCCCGGGGCATCAGTCGATGGTCTCTTCAAGTGAAAATCGCAATCAAAATCATGATCATTTAAGGAAGCCGGGTCGAATTCTGATAGATTGGAAAACCAGAAGCCAGGCTCCGGTGGGTAAGCAACTTGAAAAAGATGCATCTTTAGTTTGCATGTAGACCAGAATGACATCAAATATTGATAGAACACACAGACTCATATATCTATATGTAAAGATGTTCCAACGATGCCAAAGGCAACTTAACACAAAAAAGGTTAAGTAGTTTAGAAAACATTTAATTTATGTTAGAATCACTACAATATGTAAGTCTTGTTATGACATCAGCATAGCAAATCACTCCTTGAGCCGCAGTTTATTCACGAGCTCAGTGCCGTTGAATACACAGCCCATGCATTTCAAAGCATCCAAAGAATAATTTACAAAATAGGTCAACATTCGCATAAAATTGGGTGGATAATACATGTGTAGTGAAGCCTTGTAAATTATCCGAGGATTTAGAATTAGCTTTATAACGACCACTGTGTTTGCAGACTTGCGCGCATGTAAAGGCCGACAGTGTGCTACGGTGTGCGCCTCATTGCTATTACGCGTTCCCAGATGAATATCTTGTCCATGAATTTCTCAAGCAGTCATAAGTTAGCAACATTTGTAATTTGGAATAAAAAAGATATTTGTGCTAACTATTTTGTCACTCACTTGTGGCTGAATAATGTTTTAAAAGATAAAATCATTTCTGGGTATAGAAAACCGATCAGTAATTTTAAAAGCAAATTAAAAGATCTTTTGGGGTAAACAACAAATGAATCATAGAGGGTAAAATACTTACAGCTTTAGCTTTGTCAAATATCACTAATGTAGGCCCCTAGGTCTTCACCATCCATGTAGATCAAACGCTTGTAATGTACCGTTCCAATGAGGGGCCATTGCCAATTTCCATGCTTACATTTCTTTGATAACTTTTAAGCTCTACCAGAAAGCATCTGAAATGACTTTAGGTCACGCCTAGCATGACTCGCATCTCTAATGAGTGTCGTATGAGCACAAATGTAGGTTTTCTTGGCACAGATTGACAGATGCCCGTGCCTCTGTTGTGCGGCACAATGGCAGATTCGGTGGTTCACTGGTTTGTAATCCAAAGGTTGCGGGTTCGAGTCTGCTGAACGGACTCCGTGTAATGACCCTGGACAAGTTGTCAGAGCATACTTGTTGCGAGCCTCAGATATAGTGACTTTGCTTGCGTGAAAACTGCCACCCTATGCTACATTTACGCCATAGATATAATTGTGCTAGTAAAATTTGTAAAATAAGTAAATTGAAATGTTTGGCCAAGCATATGCAAGATTTACTGCATGAATCATATGCTTCGGTTTATAAGAGTTATGGAAAATCTGTCTGTTTGCTGGCAAGCATTCAGTAATCCTGCTAGAATTCAAAGAACGAGGTCAAGAGGAAAGAATGTGCTTGGTGAATTGTTGAAATCCGTATACAGTAATCTTCTTCTTCTGGTTCTCTGCCGTCAGGCAGGTTCAAACGTCCGATGACGCAACTCCTCTCGGTGCTGAGCTACTTCTTTCAGCCTGTTGTTTCCGCCCGTCATCATCCAATCCAGCAGCATCTGCCTGGATCTTCCTCTTGTACTCACCCTCCATTCTGCCCTCAATTACGGTTCTCAAGAGTGAGTACCCTCTCAGTATGTGACCAATCCATTTTCTCGGCCCCCTCCTTATTGTAGCTATCAAAGATCTTTCTTTCACAACTCTTCAGCACCTCCTCGTTTGTTACCTGTTTCATCCAACTAACTATTTCCGTCCTCTGCCAAATCCACGTTTTGAAGGCTTCCAATCTTTTGTTGTCCTCTTTTCTCCTGGCTCATTTTAATGTCCATACAACACCACGCTCCATATCAGAGCTTTAGTCATTCGTTTCTTTAAGTTCTTGCTCATTTTTCTCTCAGTAATTCTTTTTGTTTTGACAATGCGTCTTTGCCCAATGCTATCTTCTTTTAATTTCTTAAAATTTCTTTTAATTTTGCTTACTCATCTGCGAATCTTAGAGCCTTCACCAGTCTGCCTCCAACCTTTATTCCTTCTTCCATATTTTCTAATGCCTCTCGGTTAAGCTCTTCTATGTAGATGTTGAAGAGTAGTGGTGACAATAAGCACCCTTGTCTCACTCCTCTGCCTAGTTTTCCGGGTTCTGAATATTCTCCATCTATTCTAATCCGTAATTTCTGGCCCATGTATGGATTTCCTATAAGCCTTCTATCCCTCCAATCCATTCCTAGTCTTCTGAGTGCATGCATTAGCCTTCTGCAGTCGACTCTGTCAAATGCCTTTTCATAGTCCCCAAAATATATATACACATCATGGCCATGTTGACAACTTCTCTGTATCAGCACTCTTAAGGCTGCAATGGCGTCCTCTGTTCCTCTGCCCTTTCTGAATCCAAACTGATCATCATCTAAGCTATCAATTGCTTATGACTTTGCCTGCACTGTCTTTGTCAGTATTCGTAACATTATCTTTGAAGCACGAATCAGAAGGCTAATAGTACGGTGATTCTCGCAAGCCCTGGCATTTGGTTTCTTTTGGAGTGGAATCATGATAGTCTGCAAAAAATCTTCCGGCCATACTCCACTTGTGTATGTGTCTTGGCAAAGTCATCTTTGTTTTGTCACTCATATTTTTAGCATTTCTGCCGGTATGTTATCTATTCCCTCAGATTTGTTGTTTTTCAATTCATTGATAGCCGCCAGCACTTCGTCTTTCAGCACCTCCGGTCTAATGTCTTCCGTATTGTCCGAGATGCAGTTCTCAATCATGTCTCTGGGCCTGCTTCCGCTCATATACAGGTCTTCCACATATTCTTTCCATCGGCCTTTGACTTCATTAGTTTCAAGCAAAATTTTGCCTTATCTGTCTTTGACTGTAATTCTTCCTCCTGCACTCGATTTCTTTGATATTTGCTTTACCCTTTCGTATACCAGATTGCACCTCCCAAGCTGCTGCAATGATTCTATGGCTTCATCTGTTGTTCTTCGTAATTTGTTGTTTAATCTTTTACTCCTCTTCTTCTTAACTCTGTTTCCGCTCCAATTCCAAACATCACCCATCATAGCTGCCACGCTGTTCCTCTGCCTGACTTTTGGATCCTGACCTGGGACCGAACCCTTTTTGCCTATCGGTTTTGTTTTAACTGAGCGCCTGTGAATAAACTGGTCCCCGTGATGTGGCTTTCGTTGGGCGCTGTAGAAATCTCTGGATTACGATTACGGTTTTACTCCTGTCTTGCCTCTTCTGTGCTCCGATGTTTCCATTTTATTTGCTCCTCTATATCTAAGAGCATCTCTCTTGTTATAATGATTATCGAGCCGGTGGCAGCTGATTAAAACGCAGTTTCTGGTGCATTCTTAATGATGGTGTTCCTCAGCATGTTCCATCTTTCTTCTGTTGATGTGCCATCATATTCTGCTAGATTTTCCTTTATCTTCTTCAACAGATCTTTAGTCTTCATTTTTAATTCTCCATGTCCCATCTCTGACTTAGTTTCCTTCTTCTCTAAAAACTTTCAGTTGTAGGTGGGCTTTCATGGCTATTAAGTTGTGGTCTTTGTCGGCATCAGCTCCTGGTATTGCTCCAGAGTTTTTGACGCTGTTTCTGAATCTTAGTCGAGCCATGATTATAGTCCAGTTGGTAGCGTGCTACATCTCCCGGTGCTTTCACACTTGTACCTGCGTCTTTTCTCGTGTTATAACCAGGTTTTTGTCACAAAAAGTTCCCTTCGCCTGCAGAATTCCACTACTTTGTCTTCTCTGCTGTTTCTTTTCCCCAGACTGTAGTTCCAATATATCCCGTATGCACCCTCTCCAATCACTGCATTCCAGTCTCCAGTTACAACTGCATAGTCTGTTCTTTTAGTTCCATCCAGTGCTTTCTCAATCACCTCATACATAGTGTCTATCTCTTCCTCTTCATGTGTCGTAGTGGAAATGTACACCTGTATTATTACAAAGTCCCCTGGCTTGGCTCGCATTGTTACCTTTGGATACACATTCTTCTCTTTCAACAGTGTGGCAACGCCGTTTTGACTCTTTCCTCCTCCAGAATGTTGTATTCTTACTCCCTCGCTTATGAAATCTCCCTCTTTCCTCCATCTCACCTCTGAAAGCCCATTTTATCCAAGCCCGTCCTTCACATCTCTTCAGTCACATCTGCAAGCTTTCCAGGTCTTAACATTTTTTCGGACATTCCAGGTATTTTTTTACAAGGATTTCGCTGGTTTATGACCGAAGAGGCCTTGTTCCCTCCCCTGCCAACACGACTCTCTTGGGCAAAGACCTGTTCGAGTCGTTCACGTTGTTGTCGTGCCTCTCTGGTGACCTCATAATTCGTGTACTCGGGATTTGTAGAGAGGGGGTCTCCCATTGCTTTCCTCTCAGTGTTTTAGCGAGACACCATCTCCTAACGTCGATGAGCTCATCATCAGTCTTTCAGGCACTTTGCCCCGGGCATTCGCATAATTCCGACGAGAACTGGGTCGTCCACCACACAGTCTGTTCGAGAACAGGGGAATTACGTGAAGGTGGCGTGGTGGGCTGTTAAACAGCACAGGGGTTTTTGGAGACTCTTACGGTCCCATTTCCTTCCCTCTACAATAATAGAATATATACGTACGTTTTACATAAATTCATGCTTTTCAAACAAGTTAAGTGAAATTCAAATAGGCTGTGTGCATGAACAAATTTGCCTGATTTTTTATATGCTTACTTTAGAATGTCATAGCCGCTCGAGTAAGAAGAACCAGGATGAAACTTTTCATAAGCTTATTCAGTCGTATAATGTCTGACTATTTACTTTGTCAGTTAAGCTTCAGTGCCCAACAAAACGCGATTAATAATTGCTCATTCTGGATACACCCATTTTATCGACAGCCTCAAAGGCGTTGGCCTGCGTGGTTGAGTCTTCCGACTTTCTTAAAGCAGTTCAGCAGGACAGTCTTTTTAGATTAACTGCACACGGATCTTGAAAGACATTTTAACCAAAGTAAGTAGTCAGACATTAATACCATTGTTATTTCTTATGCAACTCTTGAAATGATACAGGTTGGCGAAAGGGCCTTCGAGAAGTTCTTAGAAGTCGATGTGTAAATATTAATTACACTGCACAAAATTGCCATTAATTACATAACTAAGAATATTATTATTTGTTTTTACCCAGGGTAGGTAGAGATGATTCCTCTGGAACAAAAAAATTAGTACAAAAGCAAGAAGTATTCTCCCCTACTGAGGTGCACAAACTTATACCCGATTGCATCAGCATTTGAAAGCTGTTTGCAAATTGAAAGGAGCTGAGAAAGGCGGATTGTCTCATGTAGTTCATCAGAAATAGCGGTTATGCGGCTACTCAGTTAGAAATAAATCCAAAACCAGTTACGATGATTGATCCCAATGTCTTAAATGCACTTGAAACCTAAATAGTTTGTGCGTTTAGGAAGTGCAGCTTGTTCAGCTGCGCTTCCATGTGAAACTGAAGTCAGGTGATAAAAATATGACACCGTCCAAGTATGGAAATTGGTCACATCCAACGCAACACAATTGTCAGACACTGTGGCTCCAGTGTTGCTCCGACAGATCGTTTTCCATCATTAAGGAGAGGACATATGACTCATTAGAGCTAGAAATATTTCATTTGTTATGAGTTCTCCAGATGTTACCGTTCATCGCATAGAGTCTGCCTGAACGTCCACTTACCAGTTTGTATACCAGTCCATAATGTCTTCCTGCGTCAGCTGTCTTGCCACGTTGACACTCGTCGGGCGCATATATGTTAAGGCCCAGCCTAAGAAACGAATCATCTCATTGCTGAGGAACAGAACACATAATGTAATAACACTGTGGGGGCCAACTTTGCATGGTTGAGTAGATCGTTGAATGAGGTCCAGGACGCCATCATTTTCCTGTTTGATCCCTTTCCCATTCGATTAGGAGTTTGTCTCAGGCACTCTGTTTCGTTAAAATTGATTTGGTAACTGCAGATAGAGACGAGCTTCGTGCTGCCAAAATCCCTATTATGTATATGTCTGATCAGCCTTTACATTCTCTGGGTATGGCTGACCTTAATGTCAGGATGGATGCATCCGATCCCAAATAAGCAGAAGAAGCCAGCGTCGACACCAGTCGAACACCAAGAACACAATTTCCTCTGTTATTTAATGTCATGGAGGTTGCCATTCAGATCAGTTCCAATTTATGACTCATATGATTGCCCATGTTGTCCTAACACTCCTTTGACCATTACAGAGAGCATGATGCAGTACATTGGACAGCTTTGCAGCCCCAAAATATGAACGAAACAGGGTTATTATTATTATCATCATCATCATCATTATCATCATCATCACCACCACCACCACCATCATCATCATCATCGTCATCATCAGCACCATCAATATTTATTTTGCCCAAAGTAGGCCTACATATTATCCCTCGGGAATCATAATAAAAAATCTTCAAAAAAGTAAAATGTTTAGGCTGGCTAAATCTCGTCAAGTTATCATTAAGAATTCGTCTGTTATGCTATTTTGTCATGTTCTGATGTTATTAAATGACCAGTGTATAGTTAATAACCCAAGACACAGCCAAGTTAATAGCGAGCAAATTTCAACGTGTGATATCTTGTATTCTATCTCAGCCAGCAAATCAACATTAAGGAATTATATAGTCCTACAATTGTTTCTGAGCCTTTATATGAACTTGCTGGATATAAGTAGTAGTGAAGTTTGAAATGTTTCATCGTCTTGTGTCGATTTATGTTGCGCTGTACTTAATTAATAGGCCTAATCAATGTGACACTGTTAACTTCATTACGCGTTAACGTTCATTACTAGTTAAGCTGCGACATGCTATTGTCATTGTGCACGTAAAATATTGTTCATAAAACTCTAACAATTTAATTTGTCAATAATTATTTTAAAAATTAAACATCATATAACGAATAAAATTTAGATATTTCAATTCTGTACATCCTTCTACCCATGCTCACATAGAAGACGTATTTACGGTGCCCACTACTGTAACCAATACTCAGTCACCAACATAAAATAAGCATGAAAAACTCTTAATTAAACGTGTATCGATATCGAAACGTTAGGAAAGGTAAAGGTAACCCATTGCAACACTTGTTTACATATCTATAATCGAGGTAATTTAAGAAAGTACGCAAGTATGAAAGTATGTAAACTCTTGTAGTATATTGTACTACGTAGTCAGCCTCGCCACCATAGAAGTTATAGCATAAATCAAGCTTAATACAGTTCTCATAGAGAGGCACGCAAATGCAAAGAACTTATGTGCAAAATATCAGCTCGCACCTCAGGCAGAACCCAGGCGTCAGGAAGCTGAACGACAGGTGACAATACGCTAGCTAGTCTGAGAAGGTCTGGTCAGTTCCATTTGATCTTAATTAGCTCATGTGTAAAGTATTATACCAGCTGGTGGCCGGATAGGTGCGTGAGAGAGAAACACCTCTCTTCAGTGTTACAGCCCATCAACCGGGAATAAGAAGTGAATAAACAAATAAGCAACTCCTTAAGTCAGGTAAGGGAAGACCGATATATTGGATTTAACAAACTTAACGAATCTAGATGGTATATTCAGATGTGAGATCTAATAGGAACTTAGCACATGTCTCTCAGCATTAACTTCCGAGCAGGGCTGATAATCAAACTTAAGAACAGCAGTCAGAAGTTAGAAAGTAGTCAGAAGCCGAACAGCAGTCAAAATGTAACGCAAACTAGTGTCCTAGACCTAGGCACTGCAAACAATCAATCACTTGGGTTGGGAAGGTAAAGTTTGTCATGTGCAAACGTATAATGCAGCTCAGTAATCTAGTATGCATTCGGAAGGACATTTGCGTTACGAGAGACACTTGTATTGGAAAGACATTCATAGGCTGTATGACAATGAAATAAACGATAGACGACAGCATGGAATTCACCCTTCCTACAGATAGTGTGGAGAATCTTGAATCTGTGTGGAACCTCCTCAAAAGCATCTTTCTGGTGGTCTTTCGGATGAGGCGCAAACGTGACCGCAGCAATCCAACAAGAAGATGAAAGCAAATTGTTTTATTGTCATTTCCCTGTACAATCACTTTCTCACATTCTCATATTGAGTTGTCGTCATCACTGCTTAATCAAACATTGCTTGTTTATTTATTATCAGGTGACTGTTTAAGCATTCGTAATGAATCCTGTGATACTCTCTTGCATTCTAGTCTTATGTGTGACCCATGTTTCTTCAGGTGAGTTTAAAATCTTGATAATTTTTCTTTTTTCTCCTAGATGTTTTCGAGGATAACAGTAGGGTCTAGTATACATTGCATCTTTAAGAATTACCAGTCGAAACAAGTGAACGTGGTATTCTTCGACACTAAAGAAAAATGTAATTGAAAGCAATTCATAATGTTAGTTACGTAACTTAAATCTTAACTTGCATTAGTTTAATCATTACCCAATTTGAGGTCAAAAAGGTTCAGGGCAAAAACCTACGTAACCATCTTTCTGTCAACAGTTACAACCTACTGCGTAGCTTTTTAGAGCTATCTAAAGTTTGCAAAAACCCAAATAATCACCTTTAACAACATATGTTAATAAAAAGGCTATTATTATTTCTCTATTATTTTCGCTAATATTTCTTCTCCAAAGATCAAACAGTTAGGGTTACTTGTACTGAATCTGTGTCGCTTGGTTATCGCCACATAGTGCCGCCTCGATTACAAAAGATGATGCATCAAAAGTGGATCGAAATTAAACAAACAAATGCACTATATCCTGGCATATCAAAACGTTCGCTTTGTTAACCAATCGTGTAGCAAACGTAAATGTACACAGTTTTCTATATCTACCGTATGGCCTCCACCCTGCTCATTTTTCAATGAATTCAACAGGTGAGATCTTTCACTACCGCTGCCCGTCGTTTGAATTCGCAGCGTTGTGCTAGGCGACTATGAAAAAATGCGAGCTCGGCGTCAGTCTTCCATCTGAGCAAACATCATTGAAGCTTAATGTCCGTATCCAACATGAGGAAGAGCAAGTTTCTGTCTACGTAGCGGCGAATTCGTATCTCAGTGATAAACAAGAAAAGCTATTCCACCTCTCAGATAGCGACTAAAGTTGGCTGCAGTCAGAGTGCATGCAGTGGTCAAAATACTGCATAAGAAGAAAGAGACTGAGTCTGTGGCTGACAAGATGCGTTCAGTTTCATCAGCGAAATTCGACGGGAGATCGACCTCTTCGACACACCTGTCTAGCGGATCTCAAGCTTACATCTCCTCAGCTCTTGGGGCAGTGCATGGTATGAGAAGTGTGGTATTGTTGTTGCATCGTCGCAGTACATGGAAGGTGCCTGAAATTTGGACTGCCGGGGTGTAAATCGAGGAGAAGGCCATTGCGGATGGTTGCATATAGAAAGTGAAGAGTCGAATGAGCAAGAAAGTACTCAGAATGGACGTGTGAATTGTGGGATAAGATACTTTTCAGCGATGAAAGTACTTTCTGCTTCTACGTGAGACGACTTCCGGAGGAAGGATAAAATCCGATTGAACACTTAAAATAGCCGTCGATATATCCAAGCGTCGTAGGGAAGACAAATCGAGTCGGTAATAGCAGTTTGGAATCGAGTTGTCACCAGAGACCATCATATCAAGCTGGTTCATTCCATGTCTGCCATGTGCAAGGCCTTTCGCAAAAGTAAAGGATGGCCAATCGAGTACTATCCCATCAGAGTCACATGTCAAAAGGCCCTTGTCAGGGCTACCACATAAAAGAAAGAACAATTACTAGTCTAAACAGTTGAAAAACTAAAAAAGTCAGATTCCTTGTTTTCGTTGTTTAAACCACTCTGTGTTAACTCCTGCAAAACACATTTGCAACTAAAACTATTTAACGTAGCTCACTGCTAAAATATGTTTAAACGATGTTTAAAAGATTCCTACGAGCATCGTTTTGCAGCAAATAGGCAGCATGAAAAGGAAAACATAAAAAAATTCAAAATGTCGCCTCTGTATTCCAGACAGTTGTACACCACTCTACATGACAGTATCAGCATCGACACCTGCTATTCAAAGAAAGAGCGTAGGAGAAAGCTGCACATTTCGGTGGACCGTCACAGGAAATTTTACAACTTACAATATCAGTATTGGTTCAACCGGAAGTCCTACTGCTTTGGGTCCAAACACCAATCATACGTTGAATAGGAGTAATGGTGTGATCACGCTTTTCATATGGAATATACAGACGTCAAATGCCGGACACTACTCATTGTCAATCAGCACAGAATCATCGACTGAAGTGAACTCGGTTGCCATGCTTTTTGTATACGGTCAGTCTATATTCAGTAATACACTGAAAGAATGATCAACTTGATTAGGCAACGCCTTTGATTTAATATTGTCACACGTAGGCATTTGTGCGTAATGTGGCATAAGCCTAAGTATTATTTTCTCTGATGTAGAAAAACAACTCACAGAATCGCTCTAAATATGTAATATTGTTATATCTTATTTTAGCCGATCAGCCTGATTCAATTTCAACTATATGTTTTGATCGAACCTAACCTTATCTTGTCTCATCTAATCTAATCCTATATGACCTAGTAATCTTACACGTAAAAGCCAACTGATTCATACATGGAACAGTATAATTTGAAAACACTAGATTTTTATGCAAACAATAACGAACATTAATTTATATAAATATTAAATACAAATACTAAAAGATTTGCAAAAGTTGATTCCTTACTTTGTTTTCAGACATTCCTAACGCTCGCACAATTCTAGCTGTTGGGCGGAATCCAGGTTTCGAAGGTGATAAAATCGAATTAAATTGTTCAGCCACTTCTTATTCGTTACCGGCAGCGTATCGACCAAGAATGTACTACTTCTGGTCCAGTTACCGATATGGCGATCTCCGAAACATTTCCAGTGGATCTGCAGTGCTGCAAAATGGCGACGTTCTTTCTCGAAGCAGTATTAAGAATGATGGAAAAACTCTTGTTATTGCTTCAGTTCGGTATGCAGATACCAGCTTCTATTGTTCCGTCCAAGAAGAAGGATCGCCTTACAAATCTAATAATTATCAATCCTTCATTTTAGAATTTCTTGGTGAGTATCAATGTTTTTGTAAAAGAGTTGATAGGCTAAACTACGAAGAAATGTTCAATGCCGATATATAGCCTCTGCATTTGAGGCAACAAGCTTACCATTACTCACAATTCGTCCCTTCACAAAGCCCTTCAAACTTGTTCGAGTGAATTAAATTGCATGAATTTATGTATAGGCTATTTATATAACGTTTTTAAAGAATCTATCAAACGCTAATAAATATAATTACCTCGATTCACCAATCGATAGTGAGTGCCAACATTTTTGTAATAGAAACGATAGGCTATATTATTAAGAAAATGTTAATGGTGATAAATAGCTTTTACATTTGAGGCTACAAGCCGATCCTTCCTCAGATTTGATAACTTCACATAGCCTTTCAGTCTAGGCCTATGTCTACTTTTGTGCTCAGGCCATCGTAATGGTAATCGTAATCTCGAGATTTCTACAGCGCTCAACGAAAGCTAAGCCACGGGAACCAGCTTATTCACAGGCGCTCAGTCAAAGCAGAATCGATAGGCAAAAGGGTTCGGTTCCAGATGACTAGAGTGACTTTATTTGCATGTATTTATGTATATACTATTTATATAACGCCTTTTAAGAATCTCATGCATGTATAAAATGGCTATTAACAGTTCTAAAATGATGTGATTTAATAAGAGTCGAAATTGTTTCTTTTATTCTATCTTTTGAAAAATTACGTATTTTAAGAGGAAGATTGTTCCGAGAAGCCAGACTAATACATGAGAAAGCACTATTTGCCTAAATCGTCGTACTGGAACGCGGGATTAATAAGTCCCTTTGGAATGCTGAACGCAATGATAGTCGACCCGGCTGGCTAGAGACAGAAACACAGAGCTCAAACAAATATATTTGCCAAATGTTCGAACAACACCGGGAGAAATTTCATCTAGCATAGTTTATTGTAAGTCCAGGTTCAATAAAGTAACACCTTCCTCAACGAAAGGAGCAGTGTTTCTCAATAATCCAAAACCCGCCGACAGTTGCCAAGTTAACACCTGAGATGAAGTTATGACGCAGCTAAAGAAACATTTGCAGTTCAGTACAAGTCGCGCCTTTTAGATATGGTAGATATCTACGCTTTCGCGATACTTAGAAGTCATATTACACACAGTCTAAAACTATATGTTGAGATTCATACATAATTACACAATCTTCAATTTTAAATAGACATGTATAAGTGAAATAATGGCCAGAATTGGTACAATGTTAGGGTAATTTGTGAGCATGGTAGGTAGAATTTACGTTAACTTTGCAGCTAACATTAGTCACTACACTAACCATTCAGTAGAAGAGTAATTCAGTCGTCGTATACGTCTGTGCCCATATAAACAGAATGCATTGCCAGGTATCGCTAAATATCTTAACCTCGTCAAAATCGTAAATACCTGGAACACAGAAAACTCTTAGAAGCCTCTTTTCTCATGAGACATCGTTATACTTTATATCGTTAATCTATTAATGATCAGCTGTTCCCGAAATTCCAAAGTATAATCATGTTATAGCAAATGACATGCGTCTCATTCATTTCGTTCTCAACTTAAGACTTACCTTTCTCAAATTGCTCAGCCACCATAGGCTACCTCTCTGTCTTATTGGACTGGTCTTCTGGATGCTGACCTGATTGCGCCTTGGTTTTGGTGCGCCATCGGTTGATGCCTTGTGTATTAAAGCCATCGCCGTTAGAAACTACTAAATCTACAACTGTAAACAGCGTAAACTATAGTCGATTTTATTGATTTCTTTGCTTGTTTTCCACACAATTATGACCTTCATTATTTTATCAACTTTTACTTTTTCTTTGCCTCTACACCAATGATTTTCTAGCTGTAGTTAAAGCATCATTATCGTCAATTTTGGAATCCCAGCATTGTGCTTTATTTTTCCGATTTCATGTTTGTTTAAAATACAATTATTTATGTTTTAGGTAAACCCTACACATATTACTTTACTCCAACGAGCAGAAAATTCAATGCAGCGCTTTCTTCCTCAGTATTTTTATCCTTCTGTTACTTCGCAAATCCTCTATTAAAATCGTATACCAACTGGACTTTCGTAAATGCTTCAGGAAGTACAACGGAATATCTCATGCGATCCAATCCTTTCACATCTCCTCAAATTTATTTATCATTTTCACTTAACTCAGTGAGCATGTATGGAAATTACTCTGCCACTTTGACCAATAGTAACGGATCAAGAACAGAAACTTTCCAAGTTCTTCCTCCAGGTAAATCTAATCGAATCTAATAGGTAAATTCCTACTACGCTGTTATAGTGACGCCAAAGGTCTCAATCGATGGTGGCTTCTAAGGAAAACTGGATTCAGTTTATTATGTTTTTTAAGCAGGGACAGTCAATGACAATGTGGGACAAAAAGATCTGGACTTGAAAGCTAACCTTACTATATCTGTCTCAGAGATTTTGTAACTAAGAGATAATGAATACGCTAGTTCCCATAACAGAAGCCTTTTAGGTGTTGACAATTTCCAAATAATACAATAAGGTTTACGCTCTTGCTAATCAAATTTTTTGTAAGAGTTAGAGAAAACCATTGGTCAGGAATGCCATCATAAAGACTAGGCATTAAATTAATCGCAGATTACTGCCTGATTACTATTGGTGCTACCGACCTTTCGAATACAGACCGGTAACACCAACGTTGGTTACATTTGATCTTTAGTTATATCTCGGGTCTTTTTCATCTAATCTCGACCCGATTAAGTTGCATTGCACCAACAGCGCACTGCGAGTGAATCTCGGAATAAATTCACCTATCAGATTTCTTGCTTCAAGTAAATTCACCCAAATGCTTGGAATGGCGTAAGTTGAGCAATTTGAATCGTGACTATAGCAGGCTCACAGCTAAAATTTATCAACATTCTTAACTTGTGCGTTAATGCTTCAAAAAATATCTGTTTCTTTTACAAACTGTATTTTAATATTTACAGGACCTCCTGACAGCCCGTCAGATTTCACTGTACAATACGTGACACACAGTCTCGTCTCGCTTCAGTGGCGCTGCATGTGGTTTAACGGCGACCAACAAACAGTCTTTGTACGATTAGTGGATGCTAAAAGCAACACGGAAGTAGAAACTCAAAATATTCTTCTGGACACGGACTGCTATAAATCCAGATTCGGCACACTGTTTCAAAGCAAGATTCAACCAGAGACAGACTACAAGGCGAGCATATGGTCAGTCAACAAACTTGGTTCCAGTAATGTCGTCAAATTACCCGTCAGAACTACAAAAAGACTTATATTTAGAATTTCTGATGCAAGTATATTAATCGTGGAAAGTCAGGCTACAATCAGTTTCAAGATAGCGGATTGTACTAAACCTACAATACTGCTAAACGTAACTTGTTGTGCTGAGTTAACGACTCAATGCAGTCATAAAACGTACTTTGTAAGCAATACAGAGAACCAAATTGTATATGATGCTTTGCCAATTGGAAATGAATATGTGTTCGACTTCACCGTGTATGACAGAGACGGCTACACCTACACGTCTACGTTGGCGACTGTGAAAGGCGTGCAAGTGTCAAGAAAAGAAGGTAAGTCTACTGTAATAAAAAACCATGGTTACATAACTATCAACCATTCAGTAGTCATTTACTAGAGCTTAATAATTAAGACTATTAAAAGATGAATAACTTCTTGACATTTCTTTGCCAGTTTTCTATAAGCGCCTGAAAACATTCTATTTGATCATGTTCTGTGTTGTCAGGTCGAAGGCATCTCCTATGAGTTTCTTTTAAGTGGCGCTATATAAATCTGTGATTACGATTACAAATTACAACTGAAATTGTATGAAGGCTTATTCTTAGTGGAAGGTGGCAAGCACAGAGTGCAAGCTTCATAGTGGGAGGTCTGGGCCAAAGTCCTCAATGGCGGGTGATTAAATCGGATCACACTTTCATTTCTAGCGAACAATTTATGAATTTTTTTTATTTTCGTCTTTTATGGTTTTAATTACAATGAATTACAATTACACCTCGAGCAGCATATCGAAAAGAAAGTTTAAATTGGCACAAACGATTAGGTCTTCCGTCTAGGGATCCGTAGAATTGTGTCTTCAGTAAGAATTATCAACTTAAAAGCCTTTATATATTGCAAACCCTTTCTTACAATGTTGACGTTTATGACCTCAATAATTGAAAATATGGGCTACGTAGATCCGACGATATACAATCCATGTGGCAGGAATTCGGAAAAAGGAACTCCTAGGCCCGTCGCAGTCATTGTTCTGGCCATCCTTTTGGGAATCGCTGCCCTGGCTTTGATCGGCTGCCTAATATGTTTTCTTGCCTACAAATGTCGTCAGGAATCACATCAGGTAGGTCTATAGCTTTATGATAGGTTAGAATTTTAAGCAAAGCTGGAAAAAAATACGCTAGAACGACCTAGTTGATCTAATTTTAGTATGCTGCGGGTTCGAGTCTCCTCTGTGACTATTATTGTGTATGGATCATGAGCAAATCCTTCACGCACAAATATTGTTTAGGACCATCAGTTGATGCTTTATCATTAGATGGACGCTTTTTAAATACAGAAATAATAATAATAATAATAATCATTACAACGATAACAACAACAACAACAGCAACAACTACCACAATAATATTAGTACTAAAACTAATACTAAAACTGATACTCTTACAAATACTAATACTACTAATAATAATAAAGTGAAAGTAATTGATGCGGATGAGGAGGGGAAGAAGGAAGAGAAAAAGAAGAAGCGGAAGAAGGCGATGTTGGTGGGGTCGCGGTGTTAGCTGTAAAGAAAAAAGTGAGTGTAATACATTTATTTTTTCACACGCCTCCATATGAACAACCCGAAAATGTGGTCCCGATGTCGAAGGTCTATATGGCTGATGTGCAAACACAAAACCCGCAATCCAATAATATGACCCCTCTTTTTACCCTTCCAACTTTTGTTGGTACTCATTTTCCGGCCAATAAAGAATTAATGTCTGAGGGGCCGCCAAGAGGCGTGATATCCCGTTACTAACCCGGTTCGATTTTTAACATCTAACAGCAAAAGCAAGCGACCACCTTGATGGCAATGGTGTATTATTGGTGGTGATGACAGTGCGAGTACAATGGTGATGACTAGTTTCTGTGTTTTGATAGGAATCCTCAGGAGTTCAATCAAGAAGTGAAGAGACATCCCCCATTGAACAAGAAAGTAACTATGAACAAATGAACATGGCTTCACTGAAGAATGATTACTATGAGCCTACGAACGAGGATCCGCCCAATAATGGTATTAACGACACACACCTGGATGAAACAGACGTGAAAGAGTTTGAAATAACGTCGCCAATACAATCATGACGAAGAAGAAATAAGAAGGAATCAGGTGAAGAACAATAAGGAGGAATTGGTAATGGTGTTCTTGATGATGATTATGATGATAATAATTTTGTTGATGATGATGGAACTATTGTTTGCTTTGGTGTTGGTGTTCGTGGTGTTGGTGCAGTGGCGTTCAAAGTGAAGAATGATGACGAAGTCGACGACGATGACGATGATGATAAGTAAAAAATGGAAATCGAGATGAAAGAGGAAGAAGTGAAAGGAGGAAAGAGGTGACTAGGTGAAGGAGATGCCGCAGAAGAGGATGATGAAGAATAAGGAAGTGGTGGAACAGGACGAAAATATAGGAAAGCATATTTTATCATTTTAATGTATAATCATAATAAAATTCCGTCAGGCTCATTTGGTCTTCAACTCCCTCCCAGCTTCTTGTCAATCTGCCGAAGTTCTATCATAAATCGGACTATTTGAGGGATACATTTCACTGGGCTCCTGTCAAGGAGAGAATAAAGTAGGACGAGCCTCTTTGGTCGCCATAGCCCCGGCATTCAATGCGGAACTCTGTGTTTCAGTCTCGAATCAACCGGATAGGCGATTGTTGAGCTCTGCTGTTCATAGAAATATGCAGGTACTGCCCTTCTGCGCATCAACTCAAACCAACCGTGTTTGTCCTGTCAGGAACCCTTTCTTTGGAAATATTATGTATACTTTATTTCAGTCTTCCGCTCTTCCGCTACCCATCCGTACTGTTGCATTTTACTCTGCTCAGCAAATATTTTCATCCTCCCTTGAAACGCACTTATATCAGTCATAATATGATCAGAAATGGGTGCAGCGCTTTTGTAAGAGTTGAAGTGGCACTGTATTATTTGTCTTGATACATCTGTTCATACCTACATACATATATTCATACATACATACGTACATACACATATACCTACATTCATACATGCATTCAAAGATACATACATACATATATACAACTATATTGTTATCTTTTTTTCAGGTCCCCAGAGAATTCATTACCAATGAGAATCCAACTGATTCGATGAGGAAGAGGAAAAAATTCCATTCCGACGACAATAACAAAGAGGAAGAGGCTGACAGATAACAAGGAATCTTTGTAATGTTTGAGTTTTAACTTAAATTGAGTTTTGCTCGATTTCATTTTAAGACGCTGCTTTTAGCTCTGATTCTTCAAACATTTTCATTTTGTGAATTTGATCTCTTGCCCTTAAAGATTTCAACAATATGAATATTCAGTGAATATTATCTTAGTGACTGTCTTAGTCCCTTATCTTCTTTCGATATTCACCCTTGAGAGATTGAAAGCGACATATCCTTTAATTAATGAATTACTTTAACACATAAGTTTAAGATGTAGCATAAAATCTACCGAATAATTTGCAATATTTAGGCGAAATAACTTCATGTGCATAAGATGCGTTGTTATGCTAAGATTATATAAAATCAGCATGTTAACTTCAAGCAATGTGACTATTAAGATGCTTACGACTGCGTCTAGTATTAATAATTTCTGCATTTATTAAGCGCCACTATCTACTGAATTAGCGTCAATCAATGGCGCTAAGCAACTATGAGCGAAGTACTTGCTGAAGGTCCCTACCCTAGTTACGGGAATGAGTATGCGTCTGTCGGGAATAATATATAATAATATTATGTTGGATGTAAATAAAACTTATGTCAAAATGGAGAGATAGCGTGACTTTTCTGGTTCTTTTGTAGTTTTTTTTAGGTTTTTCTATAGTTTTTCTTAATTTTAGTTTTGTTTATGTTGTCTTTTCGCTTTTTGTGCAATAAAGATATATAGAATTTAAAATGTTTTTAAAGATGGTTAAGGTAATAAGTTGTTTAAGGTTAAGGACAATCAGCGAATAGAACTATTTCCCATCTTTTACCATGTAATCATTTGAGTACCAAGGGTTATTGCTTGCGACAATATTAAAGTTATTATTTATAGCATATAGCTCATTATACAAAATGATTAAATCTATATATGAATGTATGTTTGTAAATATGTTTGTAGCAAAATAGTTAACGTATCGCCTCTCAAATGCCTATCAAAAGAGCTTCACGCATGACTGGTTCAAATGAGTGCGCTTTAAGGTAGCTTGAAAATAGATGCTAAACAGAATCAAATGCAACAGTACGTAAAAAGAATGGAAGACTGCATTTAGGTAGTATGCCTTGCGTGAGCTTCAATACATGTTATCCAGTATAAGTCGACATCCATCCCTATTCTTTCGTTTCCTCTATAGAATCCTTCACCTTCCCAATTGCATCAGAACCTTTACAAACATTTAATGAACTTTTATTGTCTTTTACTGTATTAAACTTTGGCAAATGCCCGAATGTGCAGAAAACATAGCCACTATATGTGGATTACGCCTTTGTCCAATAGTTTAAGATGGCATGCCAGACCACGTGAGTCCGTAACACTTTACGGAAGCACTTTATCCGAGACAAATACTAAACAAATAGTAGTTCCAGCTAAAAGTGACACTTTTTAAAGACTAATGTTGTTACAGGCGTAAAATGATTCATCAATTACAATACCTTACCTCCGGTGTAATTTTGTGAGTTTACGTTAGATTAAAGAGCATTTTTGCTTTTACACTGCTGGGTAGGTGGAACTTTTTATAATAACTATTTGGAAAGGTGGATGTTAGAAGAGTCGCTAGTTGACGCCACTATCGGATGTACCCTCCAGTTAGAGTATGAACATTTTAGAGGTGTCATGTTGGTATAGCAGTTCGGTTAACATTGTAATGTTGTAGCAAGTAGAACTTGAATAAATTAAGTATTATCAAAGCCTCGTCTGTACTGCTGTCTCTGTGACTGCTGGTGCAACGATGCAACAAAGCCTATATATAAGATATTTAACACTAAAGATAACATAACAAAATAAAGGTCTTAAGTGGTTGAGAAGAGATCTAATCTGTGTTTGAGCCACTAGAATATGTGCGTACTAGTATGATATCAACATAATACAAAGCCCTTAATTTACTCACAAACTCAGCGGCATGTCATACGCAGCCAACTCACAATCCAAAGCATAATTTGCAAGACAGGTCAACGTTGGGATAAAATAGGACCATGGGTGGATAAGAAAGATTTAATCACGTCAAATAAATTCCGCGAGACTTTCTAATTAGCTCGATAACTACCAATATGTTTTCAAAATGATATGCGTAAACATAATCTAGATCAATATGCTGTAATCTGTCCATTGTGTGAGTTTAACCAAGCGTGCTACGTTTGTTGTGCCCAGTAGATTATTAATGGTCAAAAGGCATATTCTGGATGCCAGCAAATAGCAATAACTGCTTTCAGTGCTCGGACCAAGATCTCAGAATTTAGTTCCTGAAAGTGTATGTTCGGCTACCCCCGCCATTTGTCTGGCATTTTGATTGCAGGTTAAAGCCTAACAAGTTTCAACGCACTGACCTCCTTTCTGAGTCTTTAAGCGTTCTAATTTACTAATCACTTATTCGACCTAATTATGGATCAACATTAATCAACTACCGATTGAAAGTAGAGTAACAGCGCTATAGAAGTCTTTAGATTATAAAACAAGTCTTTTCTTCTCACCCTTTAGTTACATGCATATAGACATATATAACGTCTTTTATGAAACTTCTCAATGTGTCTCTTAAGAACCTTGATATGAATCACAAATGAAAATTTATAACCAGAAGCCTTTTATCAGTCGCTTGTCTTGTCTTTGTGTAATTCGTTATGATGTATCATAAAGGTCTTTGAAGCCGCTCATAAACAATTTGTAGGCCTAGATAACTCTCTTACGGCTGGCTGATCACGAGCAGAAATTCACATCAGGATTGGTCTTAAATGTCTTAAAAGCCAGTCGTGCAACCCTTAACGCTCTCAAAAGGTTTTCTAGTATAAGGTTTGTGCTTGGGTTTCATCATGAAGATCGCATCAAGCAATAATGACATTTTGATGACAATATGTTTACAGACGTGTCAATCATGCGTATATAGGCCTACTGGACTGAGATATACACCTTTAATGCTGTGTCAGTCATATAATTTAAACAGGAACTTTCGAATTAATATTAAGGAACAGAAACGCTTGGAATGCTAAAATAGCGCATCTAGAAAATAGCCTTCTCATTTGAGGCGTTTTCAGTGCTTAATCAAACATTGTACATTTATTATCATGTGACTGTTCATTCACTCAGAATGAATTTTGCGACCCTGTGTTGCTTTCTTGTCCTGTGTGTAACCCATGTTTTTCAGGTGAGTTCACAGGTGTTCTTTTAGATTAGAGTCGGGCCGGTTTTCTGTCTTTAGTATACTTCAAGAATTACCCTTGAGATAATTGAATGAGATCAGATAATTCAAATCAGTAAACAAATGTTACCTTAAACAATTCATGGTATAATTAGAGTCTCAGCTTGCATGATTTTAATCATTACCCTTTTTAAACAGACTATTTCTGAAAATTTACCCATTTGCAAAGTCACGTATGGTGGCAGGGTAAAGCGGCCATCTGCCTGTCAACAGTTAATCCCTGCTGCGTAGTTTTTCTAAGTTGTCGCAAATCTGGTATCACACATACACACATTTTGCTACCCAAAAGTGTTTAACGCCTTTTATTAGATATAAAAGAGCGGAGAACAATACTGAAACATGTTTATTACTTATTCAGGAGTGTTAAAAAATATACGTTCTTTATGGCAATAACAATATCAATAGCAAAGAAAGATTAGAGGAGAAAGCTGCATATTTCGATGGAGCGTCGCAGGAAATTTTGCAAATTACACTATCAAAATGCTGTCAACCGGAAGTCCTACAACTTTGGGTCCAAACACTAACTACACGTTCTACAACAGTATTGGTGTGATCACACTTTTCATATGGAATATACAGACGTCAAATGCTGGAAATTACTCCTTATCAATCAACAAAGGAACCTCGACTGAAGTGAACTCCGCTGCCTTACTTTTTGTATTCGGTCAGTCTATGTTCAGTAACAAACTACAGCAATAATCATATTGATTTCTCCACGCCTTTGTTTAAAATACTGCCACATACACATAATCAATTGCGCTTAACGTGGCGTTAATCTAAGTATTAGACTACTTTCAGTGATATGCAAAGATAAATGAGATATTGACTTTCAAAATTTAATATAGTTTTTTCTGATCTTCTTAGCTGATTTTCCTGAAACAATCTCAAATATTTGCTTTGATTTAACCTAATTTTAACTTGCCGTATCTAATCGAATCATATATTATCTAATCTTTTATGTAAAAAGTCAATTTTTTATACGTGAAAGTTTATAATTTGACAACATTAGATTCTTGTGTAAATACTAACCAACATTAATTGATCTAATTGAACAGATAAAAGATTTGCAAAGTAACGTTCTAACATTATTTTCAGTCATTCCTAACGCTCACGCAATTCTGGCTGTTGGACGGAATCCAGGTTTCGAAGGTGAAAAAATCGAATTAAATTGTTCAGCCACTTCTTATTCGTTACCGGCAGCTTATCGACCAAGAATGTACTATTTCTGGTCTAATTACCGATATGGCGATCTCCGAAACATTTCCAGTGGACCTGCAGTGCTGCAAAATGCGACGTTCTTCCTAGATGCAGTATTAAGAATTATGGAAAAACTCTTGTTATTGCTCCAGTTTAGTATAAAGATGTCAGCTTCTATTGCTCAATCCAAGAAGAAGGATCGCCTTACAAAACTGGCTACTACAATTCTTTCAATTTTCAAGTCTATAGTGAGTGTCAATGTTTTGTAATAGAAGTGATAGGCTAAAATACTAAGAGATTTCCAATGCTGATAAATAGCCTTCAGAGTCATGATTCTCGTCGAGTGGATTGAGACATATGTATTTGTATACATGCTATTTATACAGCCTAACAAACGTTTTAAATAGGGCTATCTAACAGTTCTGAAAAGGTGCGATTTAAAATGAGTTGAAATGTTTTTTCAGCTGTATCTTTCGGAAAAGTACTATTTTAAGATGAGTATTGTTCGGTTGGCTTCTAATACACATACTGGTAGGGGAACGCGGAACTGTCAAGTCTAATCTAATCTAAGACTTATATAGCGCCGTTGTCATAATGCCCAAGCATCAGTCGATAGTCGCTTCAAGTCAAAATTTCAGTCAAAATCATGAACCGCTGGAGAAGTCAGGTCTTATTCCAATAGGTTAGAGAAACCAGAAGCCAGGCTACGATGGGTAAGTAAGTTGGAAGAGATGTGTCTTAAGTTTAGGTCTGAATGACATAAAGGAATTGGCATAACGAAGAGAATTGGGCAGTGAATTCCAAAACTTTGGCCCAGCAATCGAGAAGACCCGGTATTCTAACACTGTTCGGATATAGGGCACAGCAAGAGTCAGTATCCCTGGATCGAGTGCAATGAATACAGTGTTAGCGGTGAGCTTGGAATGTAGATAGGTCAGCTGATATAAATGTAGTACCTTGTGAACTATAGGACATATTTTAAATGAATTCTTTGTTCAACGGGCAGCCAGTGCAATGAATGTAATATTGGTTTAATATACTATAATATTAAGGGCTTTTGTTATGACTCTGGCGAGAGAGTTTTCAGCAATTTGTAGATTGTGCGGATCATCCTTACTAATAGCAATAAGAAGTGAGTTACAGTAGTCAAGTCTGTTCGAAAAAATGCATTAACTAGTTGGATTAAGATAGTCTCTACGGACGGGCAGCTGAAAGGCAATGATCATCAGTGGCTGGTTAGAGACAGAAAATAGATCTCAAACAAAAAAAATTATCAAAACTTTCTAACAACATGAACAGAAATTCCCTCTAACATAGTTCATTGTAAATCCAGGTTAAATAAAGTGCCACTCCTCTCCAAGAAACGAGTACAGTGTTTGTCAATAACCCAGAGAAGGTTGAAACAGGTCGAATGCTGCCACTTAAACTAAACGAGATGAAGTTGTGATACGGCTAAAAACATTTGCAGCTTATTACAAGTCGCGCCTTTTTATCCATGGTAGACAGCTACGTTAGATGTCTAGCTAAAAACAGAACACTCTTAAAAAGAGCTAATACAAACGGTCTAAGTATCTAAATGTTGAGAATCATGCATAAATACACAAACGCCAATTTTATATAAACATATGTAACTATACCGATGGTTATAATTGGAATAGTGTTAAGGCTATTTGTTTGTGAGCATGGTAGGTAGAATTTACGTCAGTTTTGCACCTATTATTAGTTACCACGCTAAACCATTCAGTCGAAGAGTTATTCAGTCTTTCCATTCGTCTATACTCACACAAACAGAATGTATTGCAATATCTTGACAATGATTTTGACCTGGCCAAATTCACGCAATTTGTAACACGGAAAATTCTCAGAACCCTCGATTGGACTAGACATGTTAATCTCGTTAATCTATTAATGTTCAGTTGTTCACGTAACAATTAAATTAATTATGTCATAGCTAATAAAAATATGCGTCTCAGTCTGTCATTTTGTTCTCAACTTAAGACTTGCCTTTCTTAAATTGCTCATCCCCCATAGGCTGCCTCTCTGTCTTAGCGGACTGGTCTTTTGGATGCTCACCTGATTGCGGCTTGGATTTGTTACGCCAATGGTTGATGCCTTATGCAGTAAATGCCGGTGTCTTAGAAGTTACTACTGTCTATTATAAATTGTACCACTGTGAACAGTATAGACTATAGACGATTTCCTTGATTTCTAGAATTTTCTGGCCTGCATTATTTTTTATCAACTTTCAGTTTTCCTTTGACGTTACATTAATGTTTTCTAGTGTATTTGGGACATCAGTATCGTGAATTTTACAATCATAGTATTGTGTTCTATTTTCAGGCTTTCCGGTTTCTGTGTTTGTTTCGCTTAAAAAAGCATTTATTTATGTTTTAGGTAAACCTTACTCATATTACTTTAATCCAACGAGCAGAAAATTCAATGCAGCGCTTTCTTCTCGTGTATATTTTCACTTCAGTTACTTGGCCAATCCTCCATTAATATCATATACCAATTGGAGCTTCGTAAATGCTTCAGGAAGTACAACGGAATTTGTGGGGTCAGATCCTTTGATCAATGATCAATTTCATCTTTCATTTACACTTGACTCAGTGAACATGTATGGAAATTACTCCGTCACCTTAAACAACAGTAACGGATCAATAACAGAAACTTTCCAAGTTCTTCCTCCAGGTAAATCTAATCGAATCAAATATCCAAATTTGTACAACACCGTTATCGTAACGTCGAAGGCATCAATCGATGGTGGCTTCAAAGGAAAACTGTTTTCCGATTATTATGTTCCTTTGAATAGAAGCAGTCAAAATCAATGTGGCCCAAAAGATCTGGATCAGCTTGAACATATCTGTTTCAAATTTTTCTTACTAAGCGCATGAGAATAAACTAGTTTTTGTAGGTGCTGACAAATTCCAATAAGGCTTAGGCTCTGGCTAATGTATATGTTGTTAAAGTTAGAGAAAACTACTGCGCATGACTGCCAAATTGTGCTCTTAGCATTAATTTAGTCGCAGATTACTGCCTCATTACCAGCCATTAACCTAGCGATTTCAGAGGGAAGATACCAGTGTAGTTCACCTTTGATCTGTATTTAAATTTTTTCCATCTAATCTCGATCCGATTGAGTATCATAAGCGGACTGCGAGTGAAGCTCGAAATAATTCACTCATCAAGTTTCTTACTTTAAGTGAATTAACCCAAAAGATTTCAATGACGATGCTGAACATTGTGAAACTTACATCTAAAAGTCATCAACATTCTCGTCTTGTGCGTTAATGCTGCACTAAATATCCGTTGACTTCTATATACTATATTTCAATATTTACAGGACCTCCTGAAAGTCCGTCGAATTTCAGTGTACAATACATGACACACAGTATCGTCTCGCTTCAGTGGCGCTGCATGTGGGATAACGGCTACCGACAAACAGTCTTCGTACGACTAGTGGATGTTACAAACGACGAGGAAGTAGAAACTCAAATTAAAGATCTGTACAAGAACTGTAATAATTCCCGATTTAGCGCACTGTTTCAAAGAAAGATTCAACCAGAGACAGACTACGAGGCTAGCACCTGGTCAGTCAACAAACTTGGTTCCAGTAATGTCGTCAAATTAGCCGTCAGAACTACAAAAAACATATTTAGAATTTCTGTTGCAAGTATATTAATCGTGGAAAGTCAGGCTACAATCAGTTTCAGTATAGCAGATTCTACTAAAGCTATAATACTGCTAAAGGTAGCTTGTTGTGTTGAGTTAACGATTCAATGCAGTAATAAAACGTACTTTATGACCAACACAGACAACCAAATTGTATATGATATTTTACCAACTGGAAATGAATATATCTTCGACTTCACGGTGTATGATAGTGACGACTACACCTACAAGTATACTTTGGCGATTGTGAAGGGCTTGCGAGTGTCAAGAAAGAGTGAGTATACTGCAATAAAACCATATTATTATTATTATTATTATTATTATTATTATTATTATTATTACTACTACTACTTCTATTACTATTACTACTACTACTACTATTATTTTTATTGTTCTTGTTGTTGTTTCTGTTGTTTCTGTTGCTGGCGTTGTTGTTGCTATAATAATAATAATAATAATTATTATTATTATTAATGATGATGATAATAATAATAATTATTATTATTATAATATTCATTAGTCTTTACAATTTTACATCCGGTTCAAATTGTTTGGCAGCCCTATCCATTTTCTCACCCACCCCTTCTTTTCTTTCGTCTGCCCTTCCAGTTTCATCATAATCCTTTACAAACATTCAATGAACTTCTACCTTTTAATAAATCCTGGCGAATGCCCAACGAATTCAGTCGCTGTAGTAAGATGGTCCACTTTTCTCAAAAGGTCTTGATGGTCGTGCCAGAGAGCAAACGTTTTAAATCCGTGTTTGGCTCAAGCTGTTTCGAGGCCAAGGTTTCAAGTGATAAAAATTTAAGACCTTAATTGCACAAATCACGCTGTGTAATGCACAATGAGGCTGAAGATATAAGCAATTGAATTAGTTCCTTTTACACTATTGCAGCAGACTATGTGCGCAGCGGTTATTAAGAGACTAAGTATGAGACTATTGTGATGGGTTTGGTTCATAGTTGAGTTGGTTAGTACTAGAGAACTTGCTTAGGGTTGGTTCGTGGATGTGCTCATTAGGCTCTAACCCGCAATCGCTGGATAACAAGGCAAGCGTACTACCGATTGGACCAACTTATTCTACACTATGTAATATAACATGACATTAATAGAGCGCCTTCTTTAGTTGAAAGACTCTTATGAGTTCAATTCATTTGCACGGTCAGGAAATAGAAGTGGATAGGAACATTATGCTACAATAGCTTCTTTGTCTTTCTATGACTCTTTTCCGTAAGCGCTTGGACCATTTTATTCGATCGTTGTTTCCTGTTGTCAGGTCGAGGGTGCGATTGATGAATTTCTGCTGCAGTGGCGCTATATGAATTTGCGATTACAATTACAAACGTACATTTAGAACACCTTATTAGAATTTTGCTTAGATGCCTTTAGTTCTGTTTTTATTGGGTGGATAGTGGTTAGCATGCTGAACTATCAATCTAGAGGTCGCTAGTTGAAATCCTCCCCGCGGCTGAATGATAAGATTTTCTTCAACTGAGTACATCGACTGTACACCATCATTGGTGGGGATGATCAGAAATGGTCACAGGCCCCCATATGCTAAAACTAAGAAAGTGAATTATCTAACACTACATAAATTATGGTGTATATCCTCCTCCTCCTCCTCCTTCTCCTCCTCGTACTCATCCTCGTTCTCCTGCTCCTCCTTCTTTTCCTCCTTCTCTTCCTTCTATCTTCCTGGTAGCCACCAACGAGATCTCTCCCCACAGAGACAACGCCCATACCAAATAAAGCATTAGCCAGGGGAGGATCCTATAGTAGAGAACTACGAGGCTACATAGGAACCGTCGCAGAATGATACGTACTCAACAATGCAGAACTAATCATCAGCTACAGCTGAAGTCAATACTAAATTTTCTATTTTTAGAAGAACCCACACTTTTGTATTTATACCTCATTATATGAAGCCTCAAGCTGCCGTCTTTGATGTGCATCGGTGGTGATATATAATAAAGTATATAATTAATGTATTATTATTTATTCTGCATTTATTAGGCGCCACTATCTAATGACTTAGCATCAATCGATGGCTCCTAGCAGTTGTGGGTTAAGGACTTGCTCAAGGTCCCTACACCGCATATGCATGTATGTATGCATGTATGCTTGTATATATGTATGCATGTATGTATGTGGGTATGTATGTGTGCGTGTGTATGTATGTGTATTTGTATGTATGCATGCATGCATGTATGTCTGTTTAATCGCGCCGTTATCACGCTACCACATTCACAGCTGCATGTTGACATGCTACAAACTTATTGACCTAACATGTTGAAATAGATAGAGGGCTGGGTGTCAATTACTGTGAAATTTAGGGAAGTTTTGACTCGAGGTGCTAATTCCGGCATCTCGTTTCAGGAAGAGACCAGACAGACAACGTAAGCAACACGAATCGGTTCAAAGCAAATGACTCGTTCAGTTAAAATCTGACACTTATACTGCCACTGCATTGATGCACGAGTTTCAGAGTAATATTTGCATTAACTTTATTATATATAATTTTAGCTGTTGATTACTGCAATGCAGTAAATATAAATATGTTTAATATAGGTCAACTGAGATAAAACTAGAAGAGAGGGTGTCCATGTTGCAGTCAGTTTTGTGACTTAGCCGAAATGAAAACTTTGAAATAATTTTATAATTCATCTGTGCGTTTTCTCGAGTTAACGATTCTGTAAGTTATGGCTCATTTTTGGTCTATCTTCAAAAAATGTTAATTTACTGTGCATGCATTTTGAATCCCACTAAAGCTAACGCACATGACACGTGACCCTCATTTGGTGGAAATCAAATTTTCTCAGTCTATATACAAAATAATGACAGGTAGCTGTTTCGCCAGAGAACAGGGAAAAAGACTTTCTGTCTCCAGGTAGGGCCTTCATAGACTGAAAATTATCCTTTTATTCTTAATGTTTCTTTTATATATCTGAGGTGATCGATGAGGGTTCTTAAATTGTGATTTATAAATGCCCTGATATGTACTGACGTTAAATATTTGTTTCGACGAGCTGGACATTTCTATAGCGCATTTTGAATATCTTATCTACTGTATTTGAGCAGTGGGTGGTTATTTCAGTAAATTTTTATTGCGGGTTGTACTGCTGAGTAATTACCTGACCTTTACACGAGTCTCATGTTTTGTTCCTCGTTAATACGACAGGCACATATCTCTATCATCCTGTCAAGGCTCAACTGTTCTGGTTGTTTCCATAATGTCGGGTAGACTGGGCGCAGCATCCTGGTTAGCTGTGGCAAATAATTGTACCACTTGCGAATGTAATGGAATTGTCGATGTACAGTTTTGTACACTAGAGACCTGACTGAGCTATAGAGATAAGTTCGTGCATGTTAAGGATTCCGTTTCAAAATAATGATTAGAATAAGGATGTTTACTGTTGCGTAAGATCCTGGAAGCAGTGTGCAGTTGTTAGCGTCAGTTGGAACGGCTGACACATCTGCACAGCTGGGCTTCATGTAGCGCCTTTGGTTTTTTCAACCTCTCTCGTAAAAATGGAGACGGGGAACTCGTTTGCCCAGAACTGGGCAGTGAATTACGAGCTTTGGAATGACGCACTTGAATCGACCATCGACTCAAGTGCCTTATCGACTGATGCCTCGTGCATTATGATAACGGCGTTTTAGAAATCATTAGATTAAATTAGATTAGGTTAGATTAGATTAGAAGGTTTTCTTTAAGAGGCTTTTGCAGACCAAAATACCCCACTCGGTTGACATTTTATGCCAATTCATAATCCTTGGTTCGCATTGCCGTGAGGATGGAGAATGTCTGTCTGTGGAAGTAAAAGAGGCACTCCTATCCAAGATGCTTATTATTTTTTATAATTTCTTTATTTACTAACGCCACTATCGAATGATAAAACACTAGTTGATGACGCTGAGAAATTATGCGTAAAGGACTGGCTCAAAGTCCCTAAGCAGCGACAGTTTCAGAGGAGGCACATTCAGCGTTAAAAGACGAACGCTGAAACTGATTGGCCGTCGTGTCGCAGATGTTAATGACCAGATCTGCGAGGTTTTGTACAGCTCGACAGTGCTGTCTACTTCAACTAAACACGTGAAATGGTAATGGTAGTAAAAAGGAAGGTAAGGGTAACACACAGTTTACACGCCTTTATAGAAGTCACCCAGAAACGTTGTACCCAAGTCGGAGGATCATTTGGTTGAGATGAAAACACAGCCACAACAATCTAACGACAAGATACTTTTTCAAGCATCCAAACTTTCATTTACCGACCAAATGAATAGCCGAGAGTTGACGAGGTAATTCCACAGACCCATCTCCTGAGTACTAACCCGGCTTGATTTTGCTTAAATTTACACCTACCAGAGTCAAATAAACAACACCAAGCGAGTAACCAGAAGTCGAACCCAAATTGCAGAAGTGAAATGTACACCAGTGACTCGCTCAGTCGCAGGATGACCTAAATATTCATGTTGCCCGATCCTGGCAGATGAAGTTTTAGTCAATGCAGTTATAAGTTGATAGACATTATCTGGAGTTAATCTTACTACAGCAACTCTAGCTGCGTTCTTATCAAATAGGAAGTCGCATAATTACAGGAAACACGGTTTTGTCAGTTTGATTTGTGGCTACTTGCAAACTAAGAGGATATCGACTGCTAGTCTACGAGCTAAAACACATTTAAGCTTGTTCTCGGTAGTCCTACCACTTTCCTATACTAACTTGACGAACCGTCCAGTGGAGGTAAGCAAAGACAGTTTATTTCATCGGTTTGATTATCATTAATTCAGTGCGAACATTACTGTGCCAGGTCTTTGGAACGGACTCCCGAAAGACCTCCGCCAGTTCGCTCATCTCCCATTCTCATCTGTCAATCTGAGCACTTTTCCGCTTGCCCTCACTCCTGCATCATTTTCAAGACTGAAAACAGAACTTTCCAAGCTATCCTATCCTGCACCATCCCTTGACCAAAATCACCAACGATTTCCACCGTAGCACCATTTTGTCTCCCCAGCATGACCCCCCGGATTCTGACATGGCCCCAAACCTGACCAAAATCTGGCTCTTGCGGACTTGATATGATATAGCTCCCGTGATAAGCTGGTCTCCCTGGTTCAGCTTGTGTGCAGCTGAGAAATTTTGGGAGTTACATTTACATTTACATAATATATCATGGCGGTCACTACTGTTCATCATTGTTATCAGCGGCATCGCCGTCATCATTACTGTCATCATCAATGCCATAATAATCGTCGTCATCAGTGCAGTCATCATAATCTTCGTCATCATCGTCATCATTATTATCACATCCCGCAATATAATTAATGCATTACTATTCAACAGTAATACAATGTCATACTTCCATTTATATCTTCACGAAAGTTTCTGCTTGTCATTACTGATAAGTGATAAGACAAGAAGAAGAACTGAACTCGTGTTGGAATTCCGTGTATAAATAGGTATTGTTAATTAAATATTATTAAGAAAATTATTAATTTGGATTCAACAGATTGGAATCCGTCAAAAGCTGCATCTGTGGCCTTGTTAGATTGGACTTACATCGTATAGTTAAGTAGCGTGACATTATGTGCGTTTGGCGTATAGCTCAATTGAGACAGAATTTTCTTACATATATTCTATAGTGTGATTTTGGTGAACGATCTGCTTGTACTTCTTAACTCAGTATTCTCTCCAGCCTCAATTCAAACATTGCTAGCAATTCTAACGGTCATTTCTCCCATATATGGTCTTGATATTATTTTCGTAGCACTGTTTGTCTCTAAAGCACGGTTTTACAGTGGTAGGTTGTACTTACATCACATAGTGAAGTAGCACCACACTTTTTGCTTTCAATGTTAGAGTTTGGTATGTTCGTACTTCATCAGGCTCTGAGCAGGCCCCTCTAATCCAGATTCTGGCCAGGGCCCCGATAGTTGAGGGCCCTGCGGGTCCATAGTCACGGGTCCATAGTTACTGACTGGATCAGCCACACCAGAACAATGTATAGACATAGTTAGTGTTGCCGTAAATGAAAGGCATTCATTTAATTAAGCTCACACAACTTTTGTCAGAAAACTGCTTATATTAAATAATAATATAAAAAAAATTAAGGAAAATTACTTAAATTTAGAATTCAGTTATAAAAATATTATGTATTACATAACTATATGCAACTGCGCTGCCACTTTGGTCACAGAAATATCTTTATATTACCAGGTTCAAAGGGTGATCAGAAGAAATATTGGAAACATGTTGATCCAGTCTTTTTCTCTTTTTCTGGTCTGCATCACAGTCGTCTCTCCGTGTGAGTTTAGCGCTCAATCTTTTATATTCAGTTCAGCTTTAAAACCTCATATTCTGTATATCTGAAGAATTAAATGATTATTCAGCTTAAATAGCTTGATTAGCTGGCATTAAAGCTTGGATTTAAGCAAAGCTTTCGAATCTTACTTGTTTCAATGCTAATACCGCTTTTACAATCACTGCAACGAATGTTCCCACTGTTCACCATGAATTTAGTTCAGTAATATTTCGTTATAGATAATAATTCAAACCACGCGAAGTGCAGGTTTAATCGTTGTTTATGTCTGTTTATTCCTATTTAGCAATAATCTTATCCCCTGGACTGCAACGGAAAAACCAGGGAGAAACCTGTACATTTCAGTGGGTCGTGCAAGCATCTTTCGCAAGTTATTCCGTCTACAATAAGACGACCTCACAACAGACGGCCTTGAGTGCAAACGCTAATCATACACGGGATAACGCAAAAGGAATAATCAGCCTTACCATCTGGAATGTAAAGTTATGGGATGCCGGAAATTATTCCTTATCAATAAACATGGGCACTTCTACTACAACCGACTCTGGTGCCCTGCTGTTTGTTTATGGTAAGTGAATTTTTATGATAAGCTCAAATTTGATAATTGCCTTGGTCGTGATACCAGGATTTCAAGCGTTACTTTGTCAATTCAGAGTCTAATACTCGAGAACCTCATTCAGATTTGTAATTTTCTTGTATTCTGGAAAAAATAAATTCTGTAGTGTTGGGCCACAAATATTTGAAGAAACTGTATCGTTTAAAGTTGTCTGAAAGATATAGCTTTTTTAATTAGTCTAAATTCATAATAAGCTACTCATTAATGTGTTCATACTACATATATATATATATATTCATTATTCTACAGCTCAATATTGTTGATAATCTGCATTAATATCAGTGTTAGCAATATATGTTTGTGGTGAAATACAATACGTACATCTGATGTCACTGAGAAATGTATTGATGTTATGGTACGACCGTAAACAATTATGGCTGTAGAAATTGTATTCAAATTCAATGACTAATAAAAAACTCCATAGCTGCTTATAAGTTAATGAGTTTCGGAGCCTTTCTCTACCTCTTCTCGTCAGCGCTTGAAGACCATTCCATTCGATCGTCGGTTTGCATTGTCATCTAGGTCGCGAGCGCTCTTTAGGTGGCGCTAAATGAATTTGGAATTACAATTGCAATTAATAAATTCCAGGTAATTCCCAGAGTTTCCTGAACCAGACTGGCGGATCGATTCCAGCTACTGAAGGCAGTACGGTTGAAATAACATGTACCGTGACACCGTCTTCGTTACCGGCGTCCTATCGACCTAAGATATACTATTTCTGGGGTGTGGGTGGAATTCCACGCCTCCGGAACATTTCCAGTGGACCAGCAATATTGCCAAACGGTGACACACTCACTGGATACAGCATTAAAAATGACGGCAGAACCCTTGTCATTGATTCAGTTCAGTATAGCGACAGGCGGATCAAATGCTGGGGACAGGAAGAAGGGTCAACTTACGAGTGTTGCTCTACTACGTTTGACTTACAAATGAACTGTAAGTGCCAGTCAAAGACCATTTCATATTTAAGTATAGACGATCGGATGCCAAACACGGACAATGAAACGCAGTAGTGAAGCAATAAGCAGCTTTTTGTCTACTTATGATCATCAGAGTCAAGTTTGCTTACTGAAAGAAAGTCTTGTGCTTCGCAATCTTAGGTGTCATTTGGATTAGCGTAGAAAGCGCCTCTGATTAGTTTCTCTTGAAGTGGCGCTGTATAAATTTACGTTTCACAATGATTACAATTACAATTAATCCAGTGCAATTTAACGCATTCTTACCAAACGCTTTGCTGCTGGAGCTTCCATTTACTACATAACTACGCACATTTATATTCTAAGATTAAAACTTTATAATAACGCATTTATTTTAGATATTTATTACGCCAGTAAATTCAGACTCAGTAAATCTGAATTTGAAGCGCGAACAACTTGTTTAGGGTTGTTATACAAAGTCCGCTAAACAGGCCCGAACCGAAAATCGTTGGGTGACAGACCCAGCGCATCACCGACGGTGGCGCATATGACATTGGTAGTAGATCGATGTACTGTTTTAAAAAGTGGACCCTGTAAAAACACAGACGATCTAACTCCACAGCGGCAAAACATTTTATATCGAGAGACTTGTGGGTTTCTGCAATGTCGACCTACAAGAATCATTGCTTAATCGAGGCATAACGTTGGCAGTCCGTAATCGTGTCAGGGCCCAACGTTGGCAGTCCGTAATTGTGTCAGGGCCGATCCGAATCAACAAGGAACGAGTTACACACTTCTGCTACACTTGATAAGAACTTGGCACTCGATATGACATCCGGCATTCTTCTCAACATGCTTCATATCATATTCAACAACCTAGATGGCATACGCGCTGGAATGGTGATAAGTTGCCGGTCTCACATATAGCGTTGTGATCGGGGATCATTGGTCTATGCCTTATAACTTTGGCTGCGGTGTTTATCGGTTCCTGGTCCCTACTCCTCAAGAGTTCATGGCGTACTGTGAAGGAAGGACTGAAAGGACACAATTGATGGGTACTGGACAGATGATGCGTTGGATTTTCTAGATCAGTCAAATGCTTTTTGTAGATTCCTATTGTACAATATTAGCGTCGAGAACAGATTTATTATTAAATTTTATTATGAGGTGCAATATCTTTAACAGTCTTCCTAATCTTTTGAGAGCTAAGAAATCTGTTCATTTAGTATATTTTCGGGATTTTGAATCCATATTTTGAGCCGTGGGCAGTTGTGACAATTACCTAATCTGTTTATTCGTAATCTTAATCGTAGTTCCGAAATTTCTACAGCGCCCAACGAAAGCGGGGACCAGCTTATTCATCACAGGCGCTCAGTCAAAATCGATAGGCAAAAGGGTTCGGTTCCAGGTCAAGATCCAAAGGTCAGACGGAGAGACAGCGTGGCAGTTATGGGGGATGGTGTTTGGGGTTGGAGAGGAGAAAGAGATAAGAGGAAGACGGGGTGTCAGGATAGGATCTGTGAAAGAGGAATGTTTTCAGCTTTGAGTGAAAGGCCGATGCAGAAATTGCAAGTGGTGGAGCATCGATGAGTTTGTGTGATGGGTGTTTGATGTTTAATCGTCATATAAACCTAAAATTGATGCAAATGAATCTTTTGTGCTTAGATCGACCTCATATTTTGTCACCGATCCCACCAAGCAGAAGATTTCACACCGATGTCGGTAATCAAGTCCAATTTAGTTTCACTGTCAATACAAATCCAGCGCTGGTATCATGGAATTGGATTTTTGTCAGTACAGCTGGAATTCAAACTGCTTTACCAACGGCTGATGTTCAAACAGCATCGATTCTTTCGTTTTCAATCACAGAGCAAACATACTATGGAAATTACTCGATCACTTTAGCCAACATCGTTGGATCAACGGTAGAAACATTTCAGGTTCTTCCTCCAGGTGGGCAAATCTTGTGGCCTACAGCTAATGTTCAACTGAAACTATGAGAAAAATCAATACTGTTTTATTCAAATTTGACTCTGATTTACTCCAATACGTAAACTTTGCACAGAGCATGGTCTCGATCCATTTGCACACCTGGCGTACTCTGCTATTAATGTTTTATAATCAGTTAGTGCCATTATATATTGTTGCAACTCATTGCCTAAAAACTGACCTCTCTCCTAAGGGCTAAGATGCTGGAAGAGCCTCTGAGTTCTTTTTCTGTAAGAGCCGTTATATAAAGTGGCAAATACAATACAATACATTATTTGGGATTATTGACTAAAAGCGACAAGCTTAGGCAACTTAATTTGCTGTCATAACTTGCTGTAGGTCTAGACACCTTGAAGCCTCGAACCTGACACTTCGGGCGCAACAGATGAGCATGTAACCAGTCAGATTGCACGATATATTGCACACTAATATATATATATATAATTATTACTTGTTTTGCAATGTCTCAGCACCACCTGAATCACCGTCTAACCTCAGAGTAGGTTACACTACACACAGGCAAATCTCCCTTCAGTGGAACTGTATGTGGTTTAATGGCCACGCACAGACTGTATCCGTACTACTAATAGAAACCACTAGCAACACCGAGGTGGAGACACGGAATACCACTGTCTCCACGAGCTGTTACAATTCAACGCATAGCACACTGTTTCAAAGCAACATTCGACCTGAGACAAGCTACAAGGCCAGCGTCTGGTCCAACAACGCACTCGGTTCCAGTGATGTAATCACGTTGGCTGTAAAAACTCCGAAAAGATTTAAATTCGTCGTTTCCTCCAAAACCATCGCAGTCAGTGGAACTCAGGCAACTATTGATTTCAGTACGCTTAACGGAAATGTGACACATGTTTCGGTAACATGTTGCGTGGAATCTTCTGGTGATTGCAATTCTCGCTATTACGACATCATAAACGTCACCTACCGTGTGGTCTATAACAATTTACCACATGCTGATGTGTATTTTTTCGACTTCAAAGTATACGGCGGTGAAGAAGACCAGTACTATTTGACGATGGTGAGAGGCATTAGAGTGTCAAGAACAGGAGACGACGGTGAGTTTTAAGCCCACACTAACGTTTGAATTGTTTAATTTCTACATGTATATAGCTTGACTGCAGTGTTACATTTTCTTTAGTTTCAAAAGTCACAGTTGTGATCATCAACGCATTTAGAAGTACCTCGTTCAAATACAACCTCACAAGTTAAAACTGAGCGTTTTAAGCTCAGAATGTCCTTGAGAAAGACTGTTGACGATAAAGATAGCTGATGCACATAGCAGGAGTTGTTAAATCAGGCCTACATTTTAACGCGAAACTTTTCTTTCACGATTTTGTTTTGAATGAGCGAACACACAGTTAACGGATTCGAAAACCAATAGGGAATAGATGGTCGCTTTTGGCCGTGAGGATCCTTACAGTAAGTTGATTGCAATTCCTCTTTAGTGACGATGAACAAATACTATCTGCTAACGATGTAGGCTATGTATTTACACATCTATATTGCTTCTTTTAAGGACCCATTGCTCGAGAGGATGGATGACAATGTTGAAAATCTTATATCGCTATGTATTAAAACACCTGTAAAGCAAAGTTAAAAAACCCATGTTTCCATCCAGTAAACTCGACGTGTTGCTTCGATGACAAAAATGATAAATGACTATAATGACAATCATTAGGAAGATTTTAATATCTTATTTTTGTTGCTCATCGAGTTACTGTAGTTCAACTATGTTGTCCGATGCAGACTAATTTTAATTCCAGGTGACGGGAACATAACCCACTTGCTCAGCTCCGTTATTGTACTGGCCGTGCTATTGGGGATCTCTGTACTGGCCTTAGTCGGTAGTTTGTCTTTCCTCCTGATCAAGAGACAACATAGTCCGAGCCCCCCGAAAAGCCCCCCGAAGAGCACCTCGAAAAGCCCCCCGACAACGGAAGAGAAGAAACCACGAGATGTAAGTATGCCGTAGATTTTCTCTGCCTAATCCCATAAGGACTGTTGGTAGATTTTCTAGGTAGGGCCTACACTCTAACCCAGTGACTTCTACTGCGCCGCTTTCGTAATGCACAAGGCCTCAATCGATGATCAAACATAGCATGTCTCCGTAGAGAAAATCTCAAAACGCCTTGATGTGACAAACTAAAAGATTGCATCTAGTAATTGTATGTATTTATTTAGCGCCGTTACTAATATACCAATAAAGGCGTTGAAGCATTGATGTGCAACAGCTTTTACCTTTTCCTTTTCTTCTGTAGTTTAAACGAATATCCTTATTAAGGTGAAATGAAATAATGTGGTGCAAATTCCTAGTCCATTATTAGGCCAGAAGTCGTCGAATTGTAAACTTTTTGCATTTACATTTGGTTGCACCGTTGTCTCACTTGATTTGTTCTACTTAAAGATATTGTGTGGCACGGTAGCCGATTAGTTTCAGCGCTCGCCTTGTAGCTCGTAGTCTGCGGGTTCGAGCCTCCCCTGAGACGGCTATTGTGCGGGGACTTTGAGCAAGTCCTTTACTCATACTTGCTCAGCGCCATCGATTGATGCTTAGTCATTAGATGATTATGATGATGATGAAGAAGAAGAGGATTATGATGATCACGATGATGAGTTCTCTGCCCGAGGGCAGGTCCTTTGGCTTTATGCCACCCAGGGATAAAATGAGTGAGGTAGTTTCCAGTTGATTTCGTTACAGACAATTGTGGGTGAACAACTTTTCCAAGTAGTTACGCAGTGGCTTGAGGCAGATTCAAACCAACGACCTTCCGGTTACAAAGCACAGAACATACCACCGTATCACCACGTCCCATTGGATAGTTGTGCTTGATAAATACAGAAACAATAATAAGAAATGTAGCTGCTTGCAGTATCTTGCGTGGTTTTGATAGCTTCCAAAAAGACCTCAACCAAAGCAGAGAAAAACGATACCTGTGGTACAGGCGCCGCCGCCAGATGAAGATCAAGAAGAAACTTACGAGCTTGCAGATGCGCCCAAGTCACCAGATGACAACTTTTACATGCCACTGAATGAAAAACAGCCCAATAGAGCTCAGGTACTGGTTTTTAAATGCGTATTGTTTATTGCAACTGTAAGAAAATTTTCTTCTCAAATTAAATCCTCGTCATATTCAATGACCTTTGTTTTTGTATACAAAGTACCATTATTGATACTGCAAGCAGCTACATTTGTTATTATTATTTCTGCATTTATCAAGCACGGCTATCCATATCCATAATATGTATATTATTTCCGATTTAGTTGATGGTTTATATACTATAGTAATCACAAAGGATTTTGTTGATAGTTTATATATTAAATGTAAATTTATTTTATTTATAGCAAATACAGATAGTAAAAATAGTTTAGTAGATAGCATAACTGTTTTCTTTTTATGTTCCTATAGCACTTTGGCTAGATAGAGAATAAACTCAACGAGATCCGTTTCCAACGACTAGTTTTAGTCACAAGCTTATTCCTAGAGTTTATCAGGTTAATATGTGTTTCATGAGAGACACGCACGCGGAGCATAAGAGCTGAGATTAACGCAGAGAAATGAAGCATCGCCGATTCATTTTCGTATAATATTAATCATAAGCATATCGGGGCATTTATCGATTTTATGAATTAAATATAGGAAAACCTACAAATATGCTATTAAGATCACACGAATTAAGCATAACTGAAGAAATTGTGAGTTGGGCCACCTTTATGAAACATTCACTTCCATGAAATTCACTCTGCTGTGCGAAAGACACAGATTTCTGCATTCTTTCCGTTAGATAAGCAAACTATACTCAAATGCTCTGTATCATTATTGCATTTCGGCGTTAATTTTCTTTGCATTGACGAGTAATCGCTTGCAGTTTTTTGCTGTTTTCTTACTGCACAGAAAAATCAATACTCCTAAAGAATCCGATATGATATTCGAAGAAAGGAGTTCAGATGCGAGAATATGTATCTTCTGTTATGAGATATAATTTTTACACGTTTAACTGTTGAATGAATTCATTACTATTAAATAACACAAGTGTATCCGCAGAGCTAACTTCAAATTTGCTCAGATATGGACGAGCTACGGCGAATGCATTCTCAAGAGGCGTTTCTTCATTAGCTACATCAATTTCGAATTGCTTTGAGAATATGTGCAAATAATTCTACTGTATATCATTTTCAGTCAAATGCTTAACGAGTACTACATTGTAATTGTAACTAGAAGTTTTATAGCGCCGATTGAAGAGAAACTAATCAGAGGCGCTCTCTACCTTAACTTAAACTGAGCTAAAAGTCACTAAGAACCGAAAGTTCATAAGTTAGCAAGCACTACTCAGATAACTAGTAAAGTAATAAGCTCAACCAATGGATTTTCCTCCAGAGTTGATAGTTGGCATCATGTTACATGAATTAGGTCCAAACTCCTTCAAAACAAACGATGCTGCTGCAGCATGGATTAATGGGTTAGAATACGAAATGGCTCGATTCGCATTAGTAACTCTGTGATGAATTCACTCAAACGACACTAAATACGTCGAAATCACTCGAACTCAAAATTGCGCTACTAAAGGACATCCGATTTAGTGTTCATGGACCTTGAGTAAGTCTTCACTCACAAGTGCTGAGCGCCATCGATTGATGCACAGTCATTAGGTAGTGGCGCTTAATAAATGCAGAACTAAAATAATTCGCAATCGCAGGAGAGCTTTCGAAAAATTCAAGGATCTTATCTATATCATACATGTCACTTAACAGTAGCTAACTAATTTAGCGTTATTTGCTGTGCAGTTAATTACAATATCTTGTGCTATACAAATGGACTTGTAACATATAGGCTATATAAATATATATACTGTATACTGTAGTGTTCTTTTCACTGTTGTTTGTTGAACAACCAATATTATTAAACTCGAAAGACAGTAGGCCTTGAGTGGTCAATTCAATTTCGGTTTTTATGTCATGCGAAGATTTGTTTTACTAATGCCGATAGTTATACAGTGCGAGCAATATCTGTGCATAGACTTGTCTGTGTTGTATAGAAGATTAGTGTTTATAGACCTAACTTTAATCTTCGCCCTAGTTTTCTATCGTAGTATATATGATATGATCCAGTTACCCTTTCGCAACTAAGCATTTATATAGCGCCTCTAGGAGACGCAAACTCAAGCAGGAAGAGTTGCTTAAAGAAAACTCTGCTTAATAAATATAAGCAAAACTGATCTAGCTGCGTATAACTCGATATAAATTTAGATATTAAAACTGTTATATAATATTGAATGATCTTAGTTTACTGATTTCTTTACTGTTTTGTATGCATTACTGTTGCTTGTAAAGTATGAGCGTTTGTCTCACCATAATAAAGTTTACTTACTGACTTAAAAACATTGCATCAGTATGATGTCGTGCTTGTACTGTACAAACTCAGTTATTACGACACAGATGTCTTCCATGGAATGCATGTAGTTTGCACGTTTAATGGATATGCAAGAGCATTAATTTATTCAAATGAGGAAGATGTTGTTGCATAGTTAGAACATTCTTATAAGTTTCCAAAAGACGAGACTAAGGTAGTTCAAAAATCTAACTCGGTAATGTGGTGTCGTTTCTACACTGTATATTTAAATGGTGTTTTATATAACTAGGGAGAGGAATGCCTCTGGTCATACAAAGGGTGGAAATGAGAGATGGGAGGAGAGACCTTCATATCTATGGAAACTTACTGTCCTTGAAAACCAGACATCCACCACTGTTGAGTATCGCTGATCTTGCTCGGTGACTTTGACATTTTGTGCTGGTCAACAGAAAGCTTATATCCTGCATTTTGGTCTCCTTGGTTCCAGGCGGTAGCACTCTGCGGTCGGCCTGCCTTGGACTCCTGACTGTCCCTCGTATGCGCACTGCTACAGCTCAGTCTAGAAGCTTTGCCTGTGTTGGACCTAAAGCTGGAATCGCCTTTCCCGAGAGTTACGGCTTGAGTTCCTCAGTTTCCCCTTCCGGAGTTTCGCAAGCGCCTGAAATCTGCATTATTTGACAGTGGTCTCACTGGTTCGGGTCGGAAGCGCCTCTGATGAATCTATTCTTGAAGTGGCGCTTTATAAATGTCAGATTACAATTACAATTACAATTACAATTACAATCCTGTATTCAGATTGCCAAAACAGCTGCTTAGCCAAATTGCACGCCGTTGTACTCGAACGCGGGTGTGACCAATAGAGTGAACGATTTTTAGACTACATAGTTCAAGTGGCGCATGGCCTCATAAGCTGCTTTCACGTCTCTAGGCCTCAGCAGGCCTCAGCGCGACATTGTTGTAAATCCTAAAGAAAGCAACGCCTTTTATAGGGTTTGTCGTAGTCTTAAAATTCATTAGCATAGACCATGCATTGGCAATGTTTCGATGGCGCGATTCATCAACCGTGACATATGTGCCTGCTAGCAGTGTAAAGCGATTGGAGGGACTAATAAACGTCACAGGGCGAAAGAGGAATTTACAAAGGAGAATATATTTATAAGGGTTAGGCGGGTTTATACGTTTCACTTCTCGTTTGGACGAAAACGAGCGTAGTTTGGCTATTCGGATAGCGCGAGAGTTCTTATACAGTAAGATCTAATTGTGTCAGAAAGATCGGGATATCAAAAAAGTACTTTGTAAGTTGATTTTGGATCTGAATGCCGGCTAAACTACGGTCAACAAATCTCAATAATTTTAAAGAGCTTCATTATCGTTTTAGTCGTTTAATTTAAACATTTTTTGATTCGTAGTGTACTTGGTTTTCTACTAATGTTAAGTTAATTGTAATGGATTAATTAGTACTGTAACTAACAGAAGAAATATAATTGTTTCATGTTGTTGTGACTAAAGTCAGATTTAACCAGCTTACTGCATTTCAAACTTAATCCTCGTTTGCCTCGTTAAGTAGGTTACATTATTTGGCCATAACTGGGCAACAGAGATCACATCTAGACCTTATACGATTATACTGGAGTCTAACTGATATCCGTTAAGTGAAGTAGCATTACAAATACTCTATTTGCAAATGGTAATGTTGTATTTTAAGCATATGTATGTCAACGAAAGGTCTGCATTACACAGGTCCAACTTCCTGCATGATAAGAAGCTGTCTTTAAAGCGAGAACTAAGCAGCTCTGTTTGTTCAACAACTTGAATATATTTGCAGCTATATATATATATAATATATGTACACAACCTGTCAAACCTCATAAACGTGCTTTTCAAGACCGTTTTAGATGTTAAAACCGACGGCTGGATATATATATCCAGCCGTCGGTTATGACATCTAAAACGGTCTTGAAAGGCACGTTTATGAAACGTGACAGGTTCACTTCTCGTTTAGACGAAAAGTATAAGATAGATTTACAGAAACAGTGGAGAAATTCTTCCAGGCATCGCATATGACAGTTTTCACACTTACACTTAAATCGCATTTAATGTTAAGATCATTTGGCACTCGCATTGACAATGAATCGACGACACTCAAGCATCCCGGAAGTAAATCGCTTTCTATGATATGTAAATTTTAGTTTGTGCCTTGCAATACAAAACATTTCTTCGTCTGCTTCAGCAATCTACATATTGCAGGCTAATTGTAGCCTAAGATAGGTATTGTATGTATAATCTTAATAGACGACACTGATTCATATTTAATCTTCCGTTTTTTATTAGATCGGTCCTCAAAATGGTATCCTGCGAATGTTTCGTTATGTTAGTCATTCTCAATGGCGCATTATCTGGTAAGTCAGTTCTTTGAACCACTCGAAACTACAAGACACAAAACAGTAGATTTTAAGCAACATTTCGGTAAATGCCCATTAATGTAGTCACCGCCTCTTAAGTAGTGCCATAACATAGTGCATATAATAAAGCCTAGGTTATAAGACACAATTGTGGAATCAAGTGCCTTCAGTTGCTGTGGCCCTCGTATTTGGAATCTCAACTGTAAAATGCCCGACTGGCCAACTCGCTATTATCATTCATATCACTTGTCAAGATCCAATATTTTACTCTGGCATTACATGATTCCGTTTTGTCTTTGCAAGTATTCAGTAATAAGTGCATTAAATAAATAAAGTAAATTTATGTAAGTAAGGCTTTTAAAGAATGGGTTTCAGATCGATTCCTCTGTGTTATTCAGATTAGCATACAATTTCTTTAAGATAAGTGTGACATAATGATTATATTGCTGTAGCATTCATTAAAAGCCGAAACAGAGGCGTAAGAGATACGTGAAAGTGTGCTAAACTTAACACTATCTAGGCCGGAATCGAAGCCATTATATGATTCCATTATGCCTACTCTATTACTGTGGTCAGACGTCTTATTCTACAGGTATTAGAGAAGAGTCATTATCCACACAATGTCCCTTATTGCTAACAATGTACATCACATAAGAGCAGTCACAGGGTCAGTGCGTTAAAACTTAGACCCCTGCAACTGAACGGACTGACACAGCATTAAACGTAAACCTCCGAGCTTATTGAATTAAACATTTACACCTGTATTTTAAATTCTCTTGATTTTCTGGATTATTTTAGCAATAACGTCGTCACCTGGAATTAGACGTGTTTATGTGGGAGACTCGTGTACGTTCCAGTGGACATTCAGTGGTCCAGTGTCTTCCTACTATTGCGAGAATCTGACAACTACATCTCCAACTGCTGTTAGAGGGACGCCAGGCATCAACCGAGCAACGGGAGTCATCACTTTGACAATTACAAATGTTGCCTTATGGGATGCAGCAAACTATTCTTTGAATATTGACGACGCAAACGACACTACTGCTCTGCTCTACATCTACCGTAAGTCTCGGCTTTATTCAAGGTGCACTTTGAGCTTGGAAGCAGTGGGAAAGGCACGTGAGCAGAAGCACTCTGACTAGATAATTGCATTCCAGTGTGGTGCGTTGTCTGTTGGCGAAATGTCTTACCCTTATCCATCTAAATTCGCGCTATGGCTGCCACATTTTTGCTTTTCACATATCCATATCTCTGTTACGGTACAGAAAGCCAACAACATCTGCATCGGAGACCAAAAGCCCACCTAGCAAATCCGAAGGCCGCAGGTCCTTGGGCCATTGCCCTAATGTCATTTTGCAATGAGATGGGGTGAGTGGTATCTCCACCAGGACAGAAAGAAATTTAGAGAATTCTGTTAAACTTACAACCCTGTGAAACTCACTGTTAAAGAGCACATTCACCGAATACTTTCGATGGGAAGATTAGTCGGCGAGGGAGCGGTCACCAGGCTTCATACGCCGAGGCTGAGAAAATTATGTGGGTAACACTGCATACCCAGGGCTGCATACTCGGGGTTAGCTCAAGGGAATACTCTTCTTATCTTCTAACATTAAAAAGTTTGGAACCAAAAATACCTCTCGTTCCATGTTCTTTTTGTTTGTGTACCTGCGAATATCAGACCAGCCGAGGCCACTTTACACAGCCGAGCCATAGCCGCAGGGAAAATGTTCCTTTTTGGGAAATCTTCTGTTCGTCCCTGTTAGCGACGCTTCCATTATCACTGTCCCTCCCTCCATGCCTATCTGCCTTCCTGCTTGCCTCTCTCCCTCCCGCCTTTCCTTTCTCCTTGCCTACATATCTCCCTATTTCCAACCTGTTCCTCTCTCTCTCCCTCTTTCTCTCTCTCTCTCTCTCTCTCTCTCTCTCTACCTATCTATTTATCCATCTATCTCTGCCTCTCGTCGTTCTCTCTCTCTCTCTTACTTCATTACTCAGTTCCGCCTCCCACCCTTCCTCATGCTAACTCTCCCTCCATCTCTCTCTTCTTGTCTCCCTACCTCCTTCTGTCCCTATCTCTATGTCTCTCTTTACCTCTGTCACATTCCTTCCTGCGTCCCTACCTTTTTCTCTGTCTCCATCTCTGCTTCCGTCTCTCCCTCTCTCATTACCTAAATCAGCCTTCTTTTTCTCTCATTCGAAAGAAAGTGCTCTACTAAATCTTTTCGCCAGGTCGGCGTCACTGTCGGGCTACGAGGCTAAGCTTCTATTATGCACGTGTAAATTAGCAATTTGTATAATGCATGATTATTAAAAATATATGTGCAGAAATTCCACGGACACCAGATATCTACGCTGACGGTTACATTAGACAGTTTCCAGTGGTTGAACAAAAGTCTGTCTGGTTTAGCTGCTCAACAGGAATCAATTCTCGCCCTTCGAATTACGCACCTCAGATTCTTTACACTTTTCAGCGAGATGGTGAACAAATTTCTAGTCAGTTAAACAGACACAACATTAGCGGAAATCGTGTCATTATTGACCCGGTGTTGAGAGAGGATCACGGTCGCCTCTACAGATGCAAAGCACAGGAAGTGGGATCGAAACTGGAGTCGAATTACAGCGCAGTCTTCAATTTAACTCTACATGGTATAGTCGTTATAATTATTTTCAACCAGGCTATGATAAGTTAAAGCAAACTGCTCGAGAGCTTTTGAAATGCAAAAACCTCAATTGCCGTCATTAGCTCAACCATCACTATAAGGGAAGAAAAGAACATGTTCACTCTAAAATTTGGTGAAGATGGATTTATCCTCCGCACATTGCACTCAAAAATGCATATGTTATTGTTTTCTAATTAAGGAAGTGATACTGTTTATGTTTTTAGTGATTATTTCATTTTTTCTTACACGGTGAACAATACTATATGGTTATATTCTTACATTGGTTTATACATAAAGCAAACGTATTATATCTTTCCAAACTGTTATGAAATTCCTTAGTAGGTTCGATGTCTTCTGTAATTTTGAGCACCTGTGTTTCCCTTAGAACAAGCTTCTCTGGCAAACTTCGAATTATTAAGTAGGTTCCCTAACATTTAAATTGAGACTTTCATTTGACTGACAATTTTATTGCATTCTTTTAAAATACGATCCTATTTAACCGTCACTATTTTTAAAATATTTTATTTTCAATTTGTACATTTATTCCATTATATACATCTGTAGGCTTAACAGCCTTACATTAGCTGGACATTGTAATAATTTTTTAAAATGTAAAATGCAAGATGAACTAAAATCGTCTAGTTTCAGTCTGTGTTTTAGCAGTTTGCTGTTGCTTGTGACTGATTTTGCATTCCTGAGTTCACGTTTCATGCAACATGGATGAATATAAAAACAAAATTGATATGCTGTCATTTTTACATTGTGGCGACATGCTTTTTATTCTCAAAAGCTGACTACGCGAATGAATCATGTTTGTTTTCAGAGTTCAAGCGTGTACCACTTGAATTTCAGAGGAAAAATGAACAGGATGACTTCTCACTTACTTGGGAGCTGAGTTACAACATTTGCAATTTTCTTCCAAGTGGTTTTTCATTTTGGAGTTTCTACGTCGAGCTTTTCCACTCCAAATACCGAACTATAGCTACCTTGAGTCTGAGTAAATTTCTGTACGATTGTCAAAGATATTTATCACTTGACAGTTCGTACATAACGAGAGCCAGTTTCACAGCGGACAACAGCAGCATTACATTTTACTTGGCAAATGTTCTCACGAGTGATGCCGGAAACTTTACTTTGACGTTATATTATGATCTTGGATCTAGTGTTCAGTATAGCACAGCTGCACTCTTTGTTTACGGTTTGTAAAAATTGTTTACTATGGGACAAACGTTCAAAAAAATTACTTACAACAGCTCTGTCTCTATCTTCTATCTCATGCTCTGCCATTGTGTCTGAATCCTTGCCTTGTAAGTTACGTATGTGTTTTTGTAACTTCTAACAGTGAACACTACAAGACTATGTGACTGAATGCCTACTTGACTGTCTTTGAGACTTTGAGACTAATTGACTACATGATTACGAAACAACGTAACTACAAGGTTACGCAGCTACGTGACTAAGAGACTACCAATTTGATTTAGTTTGCGTGTCTCTAGCTATTACTGTTTGTCTGCTTCTTTGTTTGTCTGACCGCGATCATTATATCGGTTACGATGGCATAAGAAGGCAATTGGTGTAAACGCGAATTGCACTGGAGATAAGAAAGAAAACTGAGAGCAGACTCTCATGCAGTTTACTGAATCTTGAAGGAAACAATAAACTGAATTCCATCAGAAACTGTTATTTTCAATCTTAATAGCCCTAAGGGGATCATTCTGATAGTAATTTTTGTTGACTTATTTTTAGGATATCCATCTGTCAGGATAATAATGTCACCCGACATGATTTTTGTACCTATTGGCTATTCCGTTGAACTGACTTGCACTGCTAATTCCACCTCTCTGCCAGCAGCCTACAGACCCGCTATGGTCTACAGCTGGGGAAGACATGACACCGATCACGTTGGCCTATTTCAAGTGAGGGCTGAAGGATCTGTGGCGTTGGAAGATGGCACAGTTGTCGACCGCTATACACTAACCAAAAACAACCGAACTCTAAGGATCGCCTCGGTTAACTTTATCGATAACAAAGCCTTTTACTGTATTGCAACGGAACTTGGATCAAACAAGAACACCTATATGAATATTTATCTTAACACTGTGTGTAAGTTTGAAGTACAAGTAGTTCTATTTCACATTTTCTCTTCATGGCTCATCTAAGACATGTGTAAAGGTAGTTCAGTTACCAATCATATCTTTTTAGTGGCTGACGCAAAACATAATTGCGTGGCTTTGCTAACATGGCGTATTTAATAAATGATGAAGAGCCTGATATTTCTTCACAGGCGAAAATATGTTTTTTCGACTATTATACTGTACATTTTAAAAATCAGTCCTTAATTTCAAAATATTCTTATAATTTCAGATGCACCTGTGATTGTCAGCGCTACTCCTTTTTCCCGAAAAGTCAATGTAATTGCGCCCAAGAAGGTCCGTCTAGGGGTCAATTTCGTTGCAAATCCGTGGCCTGATACTATACCATCTTGGAGATTTGTCGACATAAATGGCGTTAGTCAATCGTTGCCACTTGGCACTGTCACTGGCTGGTACTACATGCAGTTCATTTTATCTTCCCTAAGTCAGTATGGAAGTTATACGTGTCGTGTCAACAACACCAACGGCGCAACGGAGATTACATTTCAGGTTCTCCCGCCAGGTTGGTAAACGGAATTCATTATATTTATTTTTTCATTTTAAGAAACTATTAGCATAACAGATTAAAATTTGTATGAGCCGGTGTCACAATCCCCACGCTCTGCGATCTTGCGAGAGCAGGTTCGAGCCTGCCGAGGGGTACTGCGCAACGACCTTGGGCAATCGACATGCCTCTGTTACAGGGCAAAAAATTGGAGCCGGGTGGTCAATGACAGATCTCTACATAATTGAAATCATTTCCAGGACTTCAGTATCTATTCTTGCTGATATAGATTAAATTACAAATGCAAGATCTGGTTGGGTCACTTCAGGCTATGTTAACCTGGTTTCATTTTATAGCATGTTTGCGTTTGGTTAACTTGAGTTAAATCAGATCATTATAGATCTGAGATAATGCATTGTGAAAGTTGACTAAAATGTGTAACCTCACTGTAAAATTTTGCAATGTGTCTGTATGTATGTGTGTGTATGTCAGTATATATATTATGTTACAGGTCGTCTAGGCATATGTAGTAGGACATCTCAAATAGCTCAACAAAAATAATCATTCTCAGCTCATGTTAAGATTCATACCTAAATGCATGCATGTGTACATAGTATTATATTCTTATCCTACTGTTTGCGTTCTTCAGCGAAACCAGACAAACCGACTGATTTTCGTGCTAACTATCTGACACCCGAAAGCATATTCCTCCAGTGGAATTGCTCATGGGACAACGGTCTACAACAATTCTTTATTGTACAACTTAAGGAAACAACCAGAAGCACAGTGATTGAAACCAAGAACATAACATCACCGATTGGTTGTCTGAGCAACGTAACCTTTCGGGTAAAATTTGAGAGCAACATACAACCGAAGACTGACTACGAAGCCAGTCTGTGGTCATCCAACGATCTTGGTTTGAGTGATATTGTTGGGCTGACCGTAAGAACCCCTACCAAACCTACTCTTCTAGTGTCTTCCGAAAACATAATTCTTAGCAGGACAAACGCAACGATCAGTTTCTCCATAGTTCAAGGAAAGGCCGTGCAACTGAAAGTTGAATGCTGTGTCGAATCGGTGCAGATATGCATCGGCTCTTACTTCAACGTTAGCGGTGAAGAAGGTAGAATAACTTTGGTAAATATACCAACAAACGGCAGCCAATACACGTTTGACTTTTATCTATATGATGGACCTGCGCAAAGCTACTCTCTGGTGGCCTTCGTTAGAAATGTTTTGATAGACAAAGATGCTGTGACAGGTCAGAGTTTTTTGCATTTTATGCATGGCAAGTTATATATATATGTGTGGGTGTGTTAGAATTGCTATACTTAGTTGATAAATTAGAACTGTGTGCAGTTAGCTAAAGTCGTTTCCCTCGAGCAGATGCATACGTATGCGGGCATAATGAGCCTAACTGAATTTCCATCGACTTCTAATTTTATTCCAGTATCTCTATTCTTATAGCTCGTTTTATGAGCCTCTCAAAGAGCGTTACTGCAAATTGTCATAAATTCCATAATTCATTTTATTACAATAAAATAGTAAACTGCAATAGTTCAAATCCTTTCCCACCAGCCACGATTCATTAACGGTACTTGGATGAATGGCTCTTAAAGATTTTACGAGTAATTAGTGTAGCTTTAACCCATAACTATCTTCAGAGAAGTTAATCTGAGTTTGGAATATCGTCGATGAGGCGCAAGCCGCACATCTGTAATTCATACGTTTTCTTACGGTAATGTGGCTCGACAACAGATTTCCTCACTGGGATTCGAAACCCGCAAACAAAGAAGAATGGTCAACCCGTTAAAAATAATAATTTTATAGTAATTAATAATTATTATTCTAAGCCATTACATAAAGACATAGTATAGGCGATTCAAAGAAATCCCAGACTTAAAAGTTTAATTTTCAACTTTAAGATGTCAAACACCTCTAAGTAAAGTAAAGCTCCCTATTCCTCGGCACTTAACCCTGCAAGGGAGAAATCCCATTGTCCTGGACATGGGGCAGTGCTTCGCAGGATTTCCCATCAGTATGCTTCCTACTTCTGTCGTTATGACATGGATATTACCAATTGCATTATTTATCCGTTTTAGCAGAGAACAAAGGAGCTTCCAACAACAGTTTGCTTCCTGCTGTCATTGTCTTGGCAATACTCCTCGGTCTTTCTATTGTACTTGTGGGATTGTTGATTGCGTTTCTCATTAACCGACGTTCAAAGACGCCCACTCAAAGAACAACACAGCAGGTACTTTGAAAATTACAACCTTATATTATATCACGTGCTGAACCAAATGAAGTTATTAGGTAGCCCAAGTTCATTGTCTCATACTGAACAACAAGATAATCATTGTAACACTCCTAACGCAGGCCCTATTTTAACATAATCGGTCTTGGTTCCAAGTGATTCAGAAGTTTCTTTGTAATACAACCACTGGGTTTACGGCAAGTCCTGCACTAGCCCCCTGTCCAGAACCTTTGGATTCGTCCAATGTCGGCACAAGGGCCAAGAAAAGAAGGAGAGAATCTCCCCTACATCTTACTTGTGGGACATGGGGTACTTTTTACATTTTTATTTTGCCAGTCATCTATAGCAAGTCTGTTGAACCCAGCGTGGATAGTACTTTCATAAGTTTCCGTTGATGCTATAAACAGTTGGGTACGAGACAGAACGACTATGCAGCTTCCGACGGAGTGGTCAATCCAGCAGTGGTGGATTCAACGGCTGAGGCAGATGCGACTCCGTCGATCTATGAAGGTTTGGCAGAACGCGAAAGATGCCAAGAACCGAAGCAAATAGTCTATGAATGTCTGTCCTTGGAAGACAACCCTAGGGTAAGTTCAATCAAGGATTCAGAGAGAATACAGTAGGTAATATTCGTCTCCATAGGCGTTTCCTTGGATCTTGTTCACACCATAAAACAAGTCTTACTATTGTTATTTATGTATTTATATATTTGCTTATTTGTTTGCATATTAATTTGCTGCTTATTTTGTTTAAATGTTCATTTGCTTGTCCCCTCCGCCAACTTCTGTTTATCTGTCTGTGTGCGTTATTCATTATAATAATTGACTTTAGTTCCCTTTCCTCTAATTTCCCTCATATCCATTTCTCTTTCTCAGTCCGTGACCTCGGAATCATTCTGGATCAAACTCTTTCTCTGACTGACCATGTAAAAAATATCTCCCGCTCTTGTCTTTACCACCTACGACAACTCCGCTCTATTCGTCACTCGCTTCCTCTTCATGCGATCACTGCCTTGGTCCATGCCCTGATTTGCACTAGGATTGACTTTGGCAATGCTGCCTATATTGGACTTTCTGCAATTAACACCTCCAAGCTTCAGTCTATACTTAATGCTGCTACACGCCTTATCGGTGGTCTTCCAAAGTCTGCCCATATATCTACTTTTATTCGTGACTCACTTCATTGGCTTCCTGTCAGTCAACGCATCCAGTTTAAATTCTAATCCTTATGCGCAACTGCCTTATAGGCTCTGCTCCGTCCTACTTAAATTCTTGTTGTATTCCGGTTTCCTCGTTGCATGCCCATGCCTCCCTTCGCTCAGCTACACGTGGTCTCTTGGTAGTCCCTCGCGTCCGCACTACGACTGCCCAGTCCAGGAGCTTTGCCTCTGTTGGCCCTTCCAGCAGGAACTGCCTTCCTCTTGACCTGCGGCTTCAGTTACTTAGTCTCTCTCCTACACAGTCTCGCAAACGCCTGAAATCCTTTTTGTTTGTTCAAGTCGTGAGCGCCACTGTTTCCTAAGTGGCGCTTTATAAATGTTCGTTTACAATTACAATTACAATTGAGTCCGGCGTCACAGTTTTTACGATAAGTCGAGACATTTTTACAGTTCTCAATACTTCCACATTAATTCATCAGTCCTTGACACAGTTAAGTTTTCAATATCGTATTTGTGTTAGAGATATAAATAAATTAGTTAAATGATTATGTACTGTCTTGAACTTTGTCTAAGAAATTAGGTGACCCTGTTAGCGGGACTAATTGTCCTTTGGTCTCACCTTTGAATGCCTATTAACGATTTTATCTCTCTTTGAGTGACTGTATTATTAATTGTCTCTTTTGTGGTGTTCAATAAACGGTTCTTCTTCTTCTTCTTGTTTAACCATGGACGAAAGAACTTCCCAAGAAGTTGATCTGCTACAGTTCGGAGCAATTTTGCCGGGATATAAAGCATTGGAATATAAAGCATTGGAATGATTCTTGAACGCCTGCTAAGCATCCGGTGTAGGAATAACTGAACTCTTCATACAATAAATGTAGTAGAATTTTCACTAACTTTACGACAAGTTCAAGCAATTTTTGATTTTAATTAATGTGCCAATTCATTCTAACTCATATTCATTCGCTCATCTAGTTATAACATATATCATTTTCGTATTCTTAAATTATTCAGTGACTTGTAAAGCGTTATTTTCTTCATGTGCAACGAATCAAAAGAGGCTCCTATTACGGTTTCGCTTAGAGCGACCATTGACTGACACCGTGTGCATTATGACAACGGCGCTATAAAAATCGTTAGATTAAGTTAATTTACATTTGCACTTCAGATTTGACCATTCCATATGGAGATTGGTCGTTTGAGACAGAGGTAGTTAATGGATTGCATTTGGTAGATTTTTGAATTAATTTGTTACTCGGCATTGGCTTTGTATCACTGGTTACATATCGCAGATCTAATTAGCAGCGGTTTTAGGCAAATCCGAATCCGTAAGATCCCAGCAGAAGAGCCTGACTGAAAGCCGCTTTGAAGTCGTCGTAAGTCTTATGAAGTGTTGGTATGATAAGCTCGAGGTTGCAGGTGCGCGCCTGAGGATATATGACTCCGATGTCCGGACTGGAAAAGGTGACGTTGGCTCCGGATTTCAGATAGGGTGCTCCGGTGAAGAAGTGCAGCAGATCGGACAGATGAAGTTTATCTGAGGCGACAAAAGAAAATTCTAGCATAAGCCCAAAAGTACATTTGAAAAATCATTAGTTTTTTTTATTTATAATGATTCATTCATTCAAAGATTCATTAAATAATTCATTCATTCAGACCATTCATTTAACACCCCTTCAAGATGTGAAGTGTATGGTGGATAAAAACGTGTTGCTAACATTTGTATATTTTCCGTTTTAGCATAAGGCCCATTATATTCAAAACCCTACGCCTATTTTGTACCGCCATAACATTGTTCAGCGCAATACTAATTGCAATTGTAACAGAAAATTTGTATAGCGCCTCTTTAGAGCCTCTTGGTGCCAAACTTAGCTAAGCTTAGGAAAACATCTTTAGAACTTCATCTGACATTTCTAGATATCAAATGTACATATTGATGTTGTTGTATTTGTAATTGTAATATTCTAGCACAAGATTCATGTAGCTCCTTCCAAGGACTAACGTTCAACGCGTGACTACCAATCGATGCTTACGTTTAGATTATTTGAGCTTATTTAAATAACGCAGCTACATCTATAAAGATGGTATTTTATGCCAATGAAGAGATGGACTTGTAGATCCGATCTTGTGCCTGCTTGACTGCTCAGGAAACATTTCCTGCCCGTCTCAAGACGTTCCTCTTTAGAGATCACTAGGTAGCCGTACTGCAGCGCATTTGTGAGTTACATAAAAGGCGCTTTACAAATTTAGTGATACATTACAATTTAAATTATTCTCAGCAAAGTTATGCTGTAACTATGGAGTTTTCACGTAGGAAAACGTTACCAATTTTTCCTTGGTGGAGTTCAGAGCAGAGTTTTCGGAAGAACAAAAAACCCCTCTGTAGCTCTTGCGATCTCCAGGCCAGAGTTTGATTGATGATTAGGCAGTGGAAGAAATCCTCTAGCGATATCTCTTCCCCAGAAGGAAATACGGTGTCCACATCAAACCCCGCAGGAAGAGGTCGCCAGCCCAACTCCTCCATTCCTTCCTACATAGCATCACATAAGTCTGTGCAATATTTAAGTATATGAACATTTTATAGCACCTTCTAAGAATCTCTCAAAGATATAATGCATTGTAGCGTAGGATTTTGTTACGGTATATGTTGGGTTTTGTCCAGTAGTAAAGAGCAAAAAGCAGATTAGTAGATAATCTTTTTCTGATTGATTATTCACCCTATCCTGTAAGAAAACGACGATCGGATATTAATGCTTTTCAAGAGCTCACGGAATACATGTAGAGGCAAACAATGGCTAAGGATTCCATGTCATCGCTAATACATTACATTACCTGATTACATTACAATTATCTGATCCATCATACGAACTCACCAACACTTCACCTCTTTCTGTTTCTGCGCTGGTCTTTCACTCAAGACTGGAAACATTTATTTTCCAAAATTCTTATCCTGATTCTTCCCCTTCCCCTTATCTCTCTTCTCGCTTCAATTTCAAACACCATCCACCGTAGCCGTACGACTGTCTGATTGCCTGACTCCAGGATCTTGACCTGGAACCGAACCCTTTTGCTTAGCGATTTTGTTTTGACTGAGCGCCTGTGAATAAGCTGGTTCCCCCGATTTAGCTTTCGTTGGACCCTGTAGAAATCTCTAGATTACGATTACGATTACCTTGCATAAGAAGATCTTTACGATATGATATTAATGCTTTTCAAGAGCTTACGGAATACATGTAGAGGCAATCAATGGCCAAGGATGCAATGTTATCGTTGTTACATTACATTACCTTGTCATAAGAAGGTATTTTAGAAACCTTACGGCGATCGCCACCAACTGTGACATCCTCGATTCGAAGACGTAGTAGCGGAGAATTCGTTTGATGGCTTCTTCAGTTTTCGCTTCGGACATAACGAACGAAAATCCAGATCTGTTGAGCCAGGTCTCCAGACTTGACTTCTCCTCTTCATTCAGCTCCTTTCGATCACGCACCTATATCCAATCCATTCTAACAGTACTAGTCTAATCTCGTTAGAACGTATACTTAATCACGTTAGAACTTATACTTAATCACGTTAGAACTTATACATAATCACGAGATATTACGAAAAGTTGTAAAGACCTGAGGTTTATTTAGTTTATGTAGGTTAATGAGGTTTATTTATTTATTATTTATTGCACTTATTAAATGAACAAAGTAAATATGAATCTTAGACGCGAGCCAAGTGTGTCTATTTTGCCAGCGATTGAAGACCATTTTATTTGATCATGGTCTTGTGCTGTGATGTCAGAAGCACCTACGAGGATTTTTCTTAGAAGAGCGCTATATAAATGTGCAATTACGATTCCGATTATGATTTAGTTAGCGCCCCCTGCAACGCTCCTAGTCGGCATTTGTAGTCATAGAAAACGAACCTTCTTCAGCAAATTCCTCAGATCCAAGTCAGCAACGTCCTCGAGCGTCGTCAGTTGCGAGATCTCTTCAAGCGAAGACACCCGGGCACCATTGGCCAGGAACTGTCGAACGGCCGGACACAGGCCCGGTAGGCCGTGGCATCCGTTGCAGGCCGCCTGGGCCAGCAGGACACCGACGATCCAAAAGACCTTGGCCTCGCTGAGGACGTAGTCGATGGCCGGAAGCAGGTGCCCTCGATCGCCCTCGAAGACGGACCGGTCCTTGACCGTTCGATCGATTAACGCTTGGAAGATGAGACAGAAGAACTCCCTGGAAAGGGCCCCTCCGTCGACCCCGGGCTCCCCTTCGAAAACGACGTTCAGGCGACTGTGGAGGAGCTTCGTTGGCGCATTGAGGTACAGCTGAACCAGGTCGTCAAGAAGTGTCGCCGTCGAACGGTTGACTAGTACGTCGAAGGTCTCCGCCTGATTCGGGTCATCGTCGTAGATTACCCCATTGAAGATCCCCGAGGATGTCTCAGTAAATACCTGCGAAGCCATCTGCACCGACAGCGCTGAAATCAACCACCAGCCAGAACAATAGGCCTTCATTGTTATGGCTCCAGCTCAGTTAGAATTATGCTAATCGAATCGTTTCATTAATACCGAGATTATTCATTATAGAACTGTAGCTTGTTAATTTAGAATCCCTTATTTTACGTAAGCTTGCTGGTCGGAGGTCAAGTTCAACAGGCGATTCAGACATTGCTACGTTGCTGAGGATGTATTACTTATTCTTGTCATAAGGTACATTACTGTCATGTGCGTCATATTAGGACCAGCCTAGCGGAGTTGTTTTGGCGCTCAGCGGACCGATTCACATATTGATTTACATTGGTGTACCTTGGCTCGAGAAGAATCGTTGAAGCGTGTCGATAAACCTTATTTATGTGCAGATATACAGACAATAGAGTACAACTGACACGATTTTGTGGTTTCTGCCTTCTGTTTGAGGTCGGCTGTGATTTTACAATTGAACTGTTCGAAATTATTCAGCCAAATAATTTGTGTGGAGTGATTCAACCGATTGCTGAGTGGATAGGCGAAAGACAGTGAGGTAACAAAGCGCATGAAATCAGAATCGTTGCTTCCTTTTGGTCGGTCATAAGATCAGGATCGTTGCTGCTAATGCAAACTAAAATAATATAGAAAGAAATAAGGACATTTATAGGGGCAGATGGCAACAACCACAATTACTTTCTTTATAGTCATCATTGTCGCTGTCGTTGTCGTCATCATTGTTGATGTTGATATCAATTTTATAATCATTATCCTTACCCAGCATTATGTTTTCTTCATGTGCAGCCGTTGGTAGGACGCTTTCCCTGAGGAGTTGGAAAGTAGAAGGACTTAGCATCGACTGGAATATGTCCAGTTCCTCCGAAGTGAGTTCGTTGTTGGTGCTGTCCTGGCCAAAAGGATTCGCTGGATAGCTGCCTTCCATCGGTCGATCAGTTTCTCCGTCAGTGGAAAGCTCGGTTTCGTTAGCGGCGGCGATGTTGCTGGTGAAGACTGGATCAGTTCTCCTCGGAGATTCCTCGGGGGATTCGCCTTCTGTTTCGTGGTTGGATTCAGTATACAAAGATGCGTATCTGTATTGAGGACCGCTTGGAATGATCAAACCTTGGAGGAACGGGTTTTCGATGTTGCCTGAGAAACTCGTCGCTTGGAGATACTGGTTCAGACAAGTTGGATTCTGAATGCCATCCTCTCCAGCCCCTCCGATACCAGCTGGTCCTCTGTCATCATCTCCACTCGGGTGATGTTGTCTCAGTTGTTCTGCCAGAAGTCGTGCGTCATAGTCGCCTGAATTTACGTCATTTCCTCTCCAGTTCCACTTCCGGTCATGGTCCTCCTGAAGGTTCTTTTCCGTTGCGTCATCATGTTCATTATCACCAACCTGGAATTCTTGGCCAGTGCTGGTAGGGAGCCTGTGAGAGAGAAGTTCGTGGAAGTCCAGCAGATCTCGAGTGGCTTCGGTCACAAATGTCCTCAAGGCTTCGTACAATGAAGAACTCCATTCGCTCACCTCGGCGGGCTTCAGGTTGTTGAGAAGTGCATACAGCTCAAGCATCAGGCGCAGAGTGCGGATGTAGATAAGGAGAATCTGAAGCAGAGTACCGGAAGGAGGATGTCGCAGAGAGACCTGCTCGTCCGCGGTCGCCTCCATCATCTTCTGGCAAGTTCTCTTGACCAGCAGCGCTGCGTCCATGTAGATTCGGAATTCCTCTGGCTTCCAGCTGCTTCGGGCAGAGATCTCAGCGAGGTCCGAGATCAGGCAGACGACGAAGCGGTAGCAGACCGTCGCCAGTCTGTCCAGTCTGTCCAGTGACCATTCGTACAGGGTCTCGTCTGCGTCGAAGTCACCCGAATCTTCCAAGGCCTGGGCCACTCCCTCGCACTCTGCAATGACTTGCCAGAGTGCGCTTATGTCTTCTGGATGAACGGGTGAGTCGTTCCATGGGGTGCATCGTCCGTGTCTTCGTGAATCAGCTGCACCTCCCTCTATTTTTTGAATTATCTGTTCCATGTCGCTAATTGATGCTAGGATTCCACTTGTCTCCTCTCCAGCATCCGTATTCTCTCCACTCCTCCCTTCTTCACTTTCGTCACCCACTTTTAAATTCCAGTCAAGGACATTCCCCGTTCCTGAGGCACGGATACCTTGACCGGAGTATGACGCAGGTAACTCGTGTCGACAATTTTCTTCGGATGAGCCATTAACACCACTTAAAAGCATCATCTGAAATTCTGGCTGATCAATATTTTCTGATATGCGATAATCTCTGCATGTGGGTAATCTGGGTAATTCGGGAAGATGATTATCCTCGGGTAAGCCGTAACCTGAAACCGAGCCTGATGCAGGTAATTCGATCTGACAGTTTTCTTTAGGTAATCCATATTCGTTCCCGGTAGCAAATGCAGGTGGTTCATAGAAACTTCTCTCCTCCGACAAACCAATGTAACTGCCTCTCCAGCGAGGGTTACAGTGGTTCCGCTCAGGAGGATAGGCTGGGTTGTTAACAAACGAAGCTGTTTCCCTTAGAGCGCTGTGTCCCGCGATTCCTCGAATGGGTGGTCGTGTGTAGCGACCCGCTCTAAGACCTGGAAATTGGCCGGCCGTGACACCAGGATTTCTTTCGGGCGTCTCTTGCATGGCGGTTGTTTCGTGACGACGTTGATGGAGGTGACCAGCTCTTGTTCCAGCTCTTCCTGCATTTGTCTGAGACGTACTTGCGGGAGGGAGGGTCAGGTCAGCCGTCGACCGAAAGTTACTCGACGAGCAGGAGTGGTCGATTTGAATCCGGAAGTAGGTGGACGAGTTCACCAATCTACCTTCGTTTATATTCCGTCTGTCCCAGATCTGAGGGTTGTTGGAAGCGAAGTTGGGGGCATTGCGATTGCCCCAGAGGTGTCCGAAGACCACTCCAGATGGGTCTGTTCGTCCCAGGTGCTGGTGGAGTTCAGGCATTCTGGAGTGGCCCACCCTAGGTTCAGACGAATTACCGGAAACTGCATTCTGAAGGCTCTGCTGGTGTGAGGTAACAGGCGGCTGATCACTAGCATCCCAGCGCTGGCGTATTCCGTGGATCTGCTGCCGCACTTGTTCCATCGATTCTCTGTCGAAGCCATACAGTAACATAAACACAGTTAATACTATTGCGTGCTGGCCTTTATAGGCTCATTGTCTTTTCGGGGTAGAAACCACCAGCAACGTTATAAGGTTAAAAACATCTTTTTCCTCGACAGCATCATATATTCGACTTCAAAAACAGTACATTAGACAGTCGTCTCGTCAAGAAGAAGTTCTTCCTCTACAGTTTAGGCTCCCTTTTTTATATCTTTATTTCCCGCTCAGCGAGACACCACTCCTTAGAACCCAATTGCCCAAGCACCTGTTACTTCCAAACTGTTGCATGGACACGTATCTCTATCAAATATATATATTCCTCCCGCTTACACGTGAACTCGTAACAATATGAAACAAGTCTATTGAGAAACCAACGTGCAACTCACGTGAACTGTTTCGATAAATAACAGTGCTCAGTCAAAACAAAATCGATAGGCAAGAATGGTTCGGTTCCACGTCAAGATCCAATAAAGATAAACAAAAAGCTTAAACAGTAAGTGGGAAGGTTTAAACACTGTTATTTTGTTGGATTACAAAGAAACGCTTCATCCAGTCATCATTTTGTATGAAAGGTACATTTCCTATCTCTTGCAACAGATGTGTGTGCGTTAAGTCGGTTGGCCATCCCCGATATGTGGCGCTGATGTTTTTAGATGAACTTGCAGACGAATTGTGCATGACATAAGAATTCCAAAATTAATCACCCATTGGTAAGTTCAACAAATAACTCACGCTTATGCTACAACATATTTAGTATTATCACTGGTTGGAGGTTGTTCCGAATATGTAAAGGTTGTTCCGATTATGTAAAGGTTTGTTCCAATTGTTTCAAGGTTGTTCCAAATGTTTCATGGTTGTTTCCAAAATTTCAAGGTTGTTTCCAATATTTCAAGGTTGTTTCCAATATTTCAAGGTTGTTTCCAATATTTCAAGGTTCTTTCCAATATTTCAAGGTTCTTTCCAATATTTCAAGGTTGTTCCAAATATTTCAGTCTGATCGGATTGGGGAGGTATACAGACGCCCTAACGGATCCATTAAGCCGGACATTGAAGGATTACGGCATTAAGATGAACATGAATGTACTGAAACCTACTGAATATGAGAAGTTTCGCAAAAAAGATGACCATCGTCGTCAATGGTGAAAGGATGAAAATTACAGCAGTTCTGTTCCCTCCAAAGTATGATAATATAGTACTGCAAGTGGAACTTTGAGATCAGAGGAGGGTTAAAAGGTGTTCTACATAAAAGGAGAGCTTTGCTTGAGCGAAATGAATCAAAACCATAACCAGGGAATGGCGGAAGACCACTATGAATCCGAGGACAGACGTTGAAAGCATTGGTGCATTGACGAATATTAGTTTGGCGGAAGATAAAAGAAACGACGAAGTAGTTGGCTAAGGTTGAAAAACTAAACACTAACGACTGTTACGAAGAAAAGGCGAATGAACTGATAGGGCTGCGTTGACTTAGGCCTATAGGGGAAAATATACGAACGATTGTACAGTATACTTTTTAGTAAGTGATGTGGGTAATCGTAATCGTAAGCTCGAGATTTCTACCGCTAAGTCGCGGGAACCAGCTTATTCACAGGCTCTCGATCAAAACAAAATCGATAGACAGAAAGGGTTCGGTTCCAGGTCAAGATCCAAGAGTCAGGCAGGCAGACAGTCAGACGGCTATGGTGGATGGTGTTTGGATTGAACCGGAAAGTGAGATAAAGGGAAGAAGAAGAATATAAATGTTTGCTGCATGCGGTATGTTCATATATCTTGGAGCAGGATACACTGGACAACAAATTTTTACAAAAGTCGTGTTACTGAAATGAAATTAGTCAGTTCTTATCAATTTGTATGTGCTGAACACGAATATGACAGTGAAAATGCCGAATTGGCTCTAGTTTTTTTGTAATCTGAAATGAAGTAATTTTTTATCGCACAATGCATGCCAATAGTGATACACTTACAGTTAATATTTGTAAAAACCAGGTCATAGACTAGTTCTTAGATTTTTTTGCCTGTCTCTTGTACAGCTGTTCGGGAGCATCTCTGCGGAGTGTCCAGCAGTAGTCAGCCAACATTGTAGTGGACCATTTTCCCTGGTACCTTTGCTCCATTGTTGCGATATCTTGATGAAAACGTTCGCCATGTTCGTCACTAACCATACCACAGTTGTCAGGGAAGAAATCCAGATGGGAATGAAGGAAATGCATCTTCAGAGACATATTGCAGCGAAATTTCTGGTACTGCTTGAGCATGTCTTCTACTAGTTCCTTGTAGTTTTCTGCCCTAACATTCCCCAGAAAGTCTGTAGACACTAGACGAAAAGCATTCCATGCTTGTTTCGCATCACCCTCCAGCAAGTTGTTGAAGCGGTCATCTTTGAAGAGTTCTCTAATCTGAGGACCCACAAAAACTCCCTCTTTAATCTTTGCTTCGCTGAGTCGAGGGAATTTTTCATGCAGGTATCGGAAAGCTGGCGAAGTGCGGTCCATGGCTTTCACGAAGTTCTTCACCAAACCTAGTTTGATGTGAAGGGGTGGTAGTAGGATTTTGTGAGCCTCGACCAGAGCTGGGTGCTGGATATTCTTCTGTCCAACTGCCATGTTTTGTCTGGGAGTCCATTCCTTCCGCACGTAGTGCAACTCTCTTGCTCGGCTATCCCACTCACACAAGAAACACATATATTTTGTATATCCTTGCTGCAGTCCCATTAAAATGGCAACTACCTTCAAATCACCACACAGGTGCCATTTGTACCTGTTATAGTCAATGGAATGCAGTAGCTGTTTTAGGTTATCGTATGTCTCTTTCATGTGGACAGCATGCGCTAATGGAATAGATGGAAGACGGTTTCCATTGTGCAAAAGCACAGCCTTAAGACTCAGTGTTGAAGAGTCTACAAAGAGTCTCCATTCTTGTGGGTCATGAGTGATCTGTAAGGCATTCATGAGGTCGTCAATATTGGAACAGAATACCAGATTACCTTCCTTCATAAAGAAAGGTTCCAACTGCTGATGGCGCTTTCTATATGAAGTAATTGTGACATCTTCTTCTAGAAGATTCCATTGTTGGAGTCTTGATCCTAGCAATTCTGCCTTGTTTTTGGATAAGTCCAAATCACGAACAAGGTCATTCAGTTCTTCCTGTGTTATTCTGTGTGGGGTTGATGATGCACCACAGTGAAAATCGGGATCACTGCACGCTGACGGACCAGGAGAAGAACATGTCGGCTCACCCTTGTCCTCATCAGATGAATCAAGGAAAATATATTCTGCTGGAGGTTCTGGAATAGGAAGTCCATCACCATGTGGAACTGGTCTCAATGCTGACGGAATGTTTGGGTAGACTATTGTCGACTTCTTTTGCTTCGTTATTCCACCGGAAAGAGGAGGAACCAAGCAGAAGTAACAGTCATCTACGTGGTTGCTTTGCTCTCTCCACACCATGGGAACTGCAAACGGCATTGATGGTCTTTTGCCATTCAACCACTGTGAAAGCTGTGTTGTACATGTAGCACAGCATATATGCGGGGCCCATGGCTTGTCTTGGTCACCAACCTTGCATTCGAAGTAAGCATGATATGCCTTCTTGACTTGATAAGTGATACTTTTCTTCTGGTTGGCAAATGTCACTTCCCCACAAATGTAACAAAAGTTGTCCACAGTATTTACGCACTTCCGAGGCATTACTGTTCTGTATTGTATCTAAATGGATAAAGTAATAATAGTTTTATAAAACGGTAACTTAAACTGTCTCGCACAAAGTCTGTAATATTGTAAATGCTCAACCGTTCCGACTCGCTTTATATAGTACACTGCTGACGTCATCTTACGTCAGCAGCCGACTGGCTGTAGTTTTACATTGCATCAGAAAATGACGTAATCAACTGTGCATGATGTGTCCATGATGGGATTATGCAATGAGGTGGAATATTACATCATTCTAGACTTATTTAGGATATTGTCGCAGTCCTACTGCATAAATTTACATGGTGAAACATAAAAAATGAACTATATGAAATATTTTCAAAACGAGAGCCAATAAAAAATTGTTATGGTTATATTCGTGTTCAGCACACCAAGATGCTACACATTAGGGCCTTTTCCAGTCAGTAACGATTTCTATGTTGACCAGTGATATCAGAGTCGTTTCGAATAACGAAGTATGGCCTATTTCTATCATTGATATTATATAATCTACCGGCTATTGCATAAACCATTATGTTTATACAATACTGCAAAGCTGCTGCAGTGACTGGCCGCTCAGCTTTTATGAAGACACACGCAGGTCTGTCGCCATAACAGCTTGGCGTTCAGACTCGTAGAGAAGCATTCACAAGAGACAGACATCCAACAGACGGACACAACAACAGGCAGATAAACAAAAATAGAAATATTATATTTATGCTCGAGATATAGAATTTGATGCAGTTATTTGCTCTACTGGATGCAGAACTTGGGCCTTTTTTCGTGGATACATTTTCTTTGTTTCTGGGTTCATTTTCCAACTGATGCGTCGACATGATACTTTAGGTCCATGAGTCTTTCTATTCTTAACGATGTACTTATCCCTTCGTCGTTTCGCCCCGCTGTCCATGAGTAAACAAGTAAGTAAGCATGCATGTATGTCTACCTATGTCTGCTTCTACCTTTGTATGTATCTCTCCTGGTTTGCGGTTAATCCATTTGATCCCGGACCCCAGTTCTTTATTCTGACGATTATATGCATGTCTGCATACAATCTGTTCAACTGTCTGTGTGTATCCGTCTACCTGTTTGTCTGTCCGTCAGTCCGGCTGTCTGTCTGATTCAGTCTGGATGTCCTTCCTTTTCTTCGTCGGTCTTTGGCCTCTTCTTTCTCATAATTGAGTATTTCTAAATTATTTAACAATATTGAATTTAATCTTCACTCGTTAACTTGAAGCTGATATGAGACAATTAACAACATTCATGCCTCCGTAAATTAGACGCAGACGCAGCGCTGCTTCCTCGGTGCTAATTGCATCTTCCAACGACCACCTTCCTTCAACATCGTCATCATCATCATCATCAGCAGCAGCAGCTAATGCTTTAGTTGTTTTGTTGTCAACGGATGAACGTTCCGTCGTACATGAAGAGCGAACCAACTAATTGCAGTATTAATTATTGATGTTAATTATCTTGTTGAAAAGGAATTCCTGCACTTGTTACCGGGCGCTTTGTCGGGCGGAAGCAATAATGTCGGCCGACCTCCTTCTCGCAAGCTCCACTTCCAGTTGCTCACGCTCTGCGTACTGTCTCCGAATCGCCGCCATCTATATAAACATACATACACATATATACATACATATACATACATACAAACACATATATACATACATGTACAGGTACTGTACCTACAAGCATTTGTATAGCGCGTTTAAGGCCACAAGCATTTGTATAGCGCGTTTAAGGCCACACTATTTAAATTTATTGATCACCAACAATTGGAAGTATACAGACAATCAGCGCTCAGTGAATAGGCGTCAAAGGGAGAATTCAGAAGCAACTAAACTAGTCTCGCTAAAGAGAAGGAAAGCCCAATTAAAGTATAAGGCTTAAGTTTAATTATATAGCAATCGCTTGTTTTCTTACATGCTTCTATCAAGTAAAGATCTCGTAGGTGTGAAGATGAGTTTGAAGATTGTGGCTGAATCGCAAATCCATAACTGAACAACTTTTCTTAAGGGTTACGTGGCTGGTTAGCGATTTGTCCATATGGTCTAACAGGCTAGGAATCGAACTCCGGATGCAAGAAAGTAAGTAAGTAGACATTTGTTAACACGCCATGTGTCCATCGGCTGAGCGAGGAATCGTAGGCGGTTTTATATTCTTCATTTATATTCTTTTATATTTATTTTACATTTATATTCTTCTTCTTCCCCTTATCTCACTTTCCGGTTCAATCCAAACACCATGCACCCGTCTGACTGTCTGCCTGCCTGACTCTTGGATCTTGACATGGAACCGAACCCTTCCTGTCTACTGAAAGACGGAAATAATACCAGTTAACCACTACGTATTAGCCACTACGTATTAGCCACTACGTATTAGCCACTACGTATTAGCCACTACTGCGTGTATCAAAGCACTTAATGAATTGCCTTTTAAGTACCTCACAAAGGGCTGCACACTTTATGTCTGTCAAAGGCAAGACAGGAATTAATTGAATTAAATAACTCTGTTAAGTGATTAACCATAAAGATGGCATTCGTCTTTTTAGGCCTAACTAGTCCTGTTATGAAAATTAACCAAATGCAGTATTACTAATAAATAATAAAAATATAAATATAATTAATAAAGAAGGCCTAAATAAAACGACCTGAAATGATCCTTGTGGTTCGCCTCTGTTACGAAGTCCATTGTTCTCATCAACACTGCTACAAAGAAAAATTGTTCCTCGCTTGAATAAATTTGTCTAAAAATTGGTCATGCGTGTCGTTACAGAAAATTGTCACCTTGTAAGACGTTTAGTCGCTAGGGGAGCCAAAAACACAAAGGCAACAGAAGATCAGGTGAGATCGATGTCAACTGCCCTGGAAGTCATAAGATGCCGTTAAACAATGGAAACTATCGCCTAATTAAGGCCACAATAGCCCATGATGTCATTATTTTAAAATTAATTAAACTCTGGAAGCTACTACTATCGTTTGATAATTGTATTATTAAGGTTATAAAGGTTATTGTTGTTGTTGTTGTTCTTAATAATAATAATATTATTATTATTACTACTACTACTACTACTACTACTACTACTATTTGCAGGTTTATCGGGTCCAGCTTTCCTTTCAAACATACTGTTTAGTTCAGATTGCATGGAGCCATGCATTATTCTTATTGTTGTTTTGCTGTTGTTGTTGTCATCGTTGTTGTTATGTAAATTAATTATAAAAATGTTCACAACACATTAGTTCGTATAGTGCACAAGTTAGTTAACTTACTTGGACAACCGTCTTTGTTGTCTGTCGTCCATAGATCATGAATTAAAAGTGGTATCCGCTGGCAATAACCTCATCTATCCCGGTTAGACTTTCCAATTCTGCTGCGACGAAATTTAACAGCATCGTGGATGTCATCTGCTCCACCTGACATCAAAAGATAAACACTGTCTAATGACGTAACATAATGACAAATGACGTCATTTTTCACGTGATCATTGGTTAAAAATATAAAAAAGTAAGTGCGTACACATATCCCAAAAGGGAGACGAAGAGAAGGCGCTCATCTCTTTTTCTTGGAGCTTCAGCCGGTAATGGACGAATCCCAGGATCCTGGACAGGGAGCAATTAATTATATACTGTCTATTAAATGCTGAGTCAAATATATTGGTTCTCATAATGTTGATGGTAATTTGCTTGTCTAATTTGCTGAATATAGGTCAAATAATAGTCTATGAATGATTGAGCTTGCTAACTGGCCTAAATTGTTGTATCGCATGGGCCAGGTCGTCGAGCCAAAACAGTTAAAGTGGAAAGTGCAGCGTCACGATATTCAAATAGGGCTTGCAGTTAGGATACAACAGATTAAAGGTTTGAGGAGACTGAAGGCCTTTGGCAATCATGTTCTAATCTTTGTGATCTTGCATTTGCGACGTTTCCCAAGATGTATTTCCGCCAATGACTCCGTAGTTCTGCATCGCGCTCTAAAGACTAATAGTTTCGCTACTTGGGGGTCGTGGCCTCCAAATGGGATGATTCTTTCTGCTGTATAGCGCACCTATGCCGCTGATATATTCGCTTACTGTGACCGAGGTGTTGTTCGAATTCTAAAGGTTCAATATCTCCCTATCACGAAGAGATGTGATTGTCTCTGTCTGCATACTGCCTACTTTCGCCTCGTAGGTGTGAAGATGAGTTTGAAGATTGTGGCTGAATCGCAAATCCATAACTGAACAACTTTTCTTAAGGGTTACGTGGCTGGTTAGCGATTTGTCCATATGGTCTAACAGGCTAGGAATCGAACTCCGGATGCAAGAAAGTAAGTAAGTAGACATTTGTTAACACGCCATGTGTCCATCGGCTGAGCGAGGAATCGTAGGCGGTTTTATATTCTTCATTTATATTCTTTTATATTTATTTTACATTTATATTCTTCTTCTTCCCCTTATCTCACTTTCCGGTTCAATCCAAACACCATGCACCCGTCTGACTGTCTGCCTGCCTGACTCTTGGATCTTGACATGGAACCGAACCCTTCCTGTCTACTGAAAGACGGAAATAATACCAGTTAACCACTACGTATTAGCCACTACGTATTAGCCACTACGTATTAGCCACTACGTATTAGCCACTACTGCGTGTATCAAAGCACTTAATGAATTGCCTTTTAAGTACCTCACAAAGGGCTGCACACTTTATGTCTGTCAAAGGCAAGACAGGAATTAATTGAATTAAATAACTCTGTTAAGTGATTAACCATAAAGATGGCATTCGTCTTTTTAGGCCTAACTAGTCCTGTTATGAAAATTAACCAAATGCAGTATTACTAATAAATAATAAAAATATAAATATAATTAATAAAGAAGGCCTAAATAAAACGACCTGAAATGATCCTTGTGGTTCGCCTCTGTTACGAAGTCCATTGTTCTCATCAACACTGCTACAAAGAAAAATTGTTCCTCGCTTGAATAAATTTGTCTAAAAATTGGTCATGCGTGTCGTTACAGAAAATTGTCACCTTGTAAGACGTTTAGTCGCTAGGGGAGCCAAAAACACAAAGGCAACAGAAGATCAGGTGAGATCGATGTCAACTGCCCTGGAAGTCATAAGATGCCGTTAAACAATGGAAACTATCGCCTAATTTAGGCCACAATAGCCCATGATGTCATTATTTTAAAATTAATTAAACTCTGGAAGCTACTACTATAGTTTGATAATTGTATTATTAAGGTTATAAAGGTTATTGTTGTTGTTGTTGTTCTTAATAATAATAATATTATTATTATTACTACTACTACTACTACTACTACTACTACTATTTGCAGGTTTATCGGGTCCAGCTTTCCTTTCAAACATACTGTTTAGTTCAGATTGCATGGAGCCATGCATTATTCTTATTGTTGTTTTGCTGTTGTTGTTGTCATCGTTGTTGTTATGTAAATTAATTATAAAAATGTTCACAACACATTAGTTCGTATAGTGCACAAGTTAGTTAACTTACTTGGACAACCGTCTTTGTTGTCTGTCGTCCATAGATCATGAATTAAAAGTGGTATCCGCTGGCAATAACCTCATCTATCCCGGTTAGACTTTCCAATTCTGCTGCGACGAAATTTAACAGCATCGTGGATGTCATCTGCTCCACCTGACATCAAAAGATAAACACTGTCTAATGACGTAACATAATGACAAATGACGTCATTTTTCACGTGATCATTGGTTAAAAATATAAAAAAGTAAGTGCGTACACATATCCCAAAAGGGAGACGAAGAGAAGGCGCTCATCTCTTTTTCTTGGACCTTGAGCCGGCAATGGACGAATCCCAAGATCCTGGACAGGGAGCCAGCGCATCGCAGGATTTGCCGTTTACTTCCCAGCTTACGCCGGTACTAAATTATACTGCTTGGTGACAGAGACACGGTGTGCGCAAACAACTTGCCTAGGGTCGTTACACGGAGTCGAACCTGCAACCGCATGATCATTGACCAAACGCGTTACCAAGAGACCACCGTTCTGCACAATTAATTATATACAAGACATTTATTATTCAATCATTTCAGTGTAAATGTCTATTAAATGCTAAATGATTTTAATAATCTTTGAGTCAAATATATTGTTAATGTTCTCATAATGTTGAATATGGTAATTTGCTTGTAATTGGTTTCATCTAATTTGCTGAATGCATAGGTCAAATAATATAGGTTTACTGTGTCTATGAATGATTGTAGTGTAAATCTCTCAGCGCCATAAAAATGCTGTAACAAATTTACCAGCTTGCTAACTGGCTCTTAATCAAACCAAATATGCAAGAGCTAAATTGTTGTATCGGTTTCCGCATGGGCCAGGTCGAAATCGAGCCAAAACAGTGTAAATTATAATAAAGTGGAAAGTGCAGCGTCACGATATTCAAATAGGGCTTGCAGTTAGGATACAACAGATTAAAGTTTCGTTTTAAGTTTGAGGAGACTGATTAGGCCTTTGGCAATCATGTTCTAATCTTTGTGATCTTGCATTTGCGACGTTTCCCAAGATGTATTTCCGCCAATGACTCCGTAGTTCTGCATCGCGCTCTAAAGACTAATAGTTTCGCTACTTGGGGGTCGTGTTAATCATTTTATTTGCCTCCAAATGGGATGATTCTTTCTGCTGTATAGCGCACCTATGCCGCTGATATATTCGCTTACTGTGACCGAGGTGTTGTTCGAATTCTAAAGGTTCAATATCTCCCTATCACGAAGAGATGTGATTGATAAGAGAAACTACATTCTTCTCTCTGTCTGCATACTGCCTACTTTCGCTTTCTGTCTGTTTTCCTTCTATACTTTCCTCTCCTCCTTCTGCTATTTCAATTCTTTTTTTCCTACTTATCATACCAGTTCTTTTCTCCTCTTCCAAAACTTCTTCTTTCTTGCTCTCATCCTTTACCATTTCTTTCTTTATATCCGTCTTCTTCTGCTCCTCTATTCAACAGCAGCTGCAGACAAGAGCCAGATCACCGCAGAGCATCGCATTTAGATGATACACGTAATGGATAATATGTTTATATATGTAATACACAAATACATTAAACACATTGACTATTGCCAGACAGTTTCTAAATATCTAAGGCAATTCCCGCAAGATATGCTGTCAAGAATGTACCGCAGCGTCTTCAGGCATCATATATAAATACATTAGCTTATCTATATATCTATGTATTTGCTTAGGCCTTATATATATACATAAGGGCTAAACATGTATACAGACATAAATACATGTATGATGTGTGTGTTATGTTCATTGTGTGTGTGTGTATTCTGTTTTTATCGGCTTAATACAATTTCCGTTACGACGTCTGTCCTAACACAATTGGCTTAATTTTCTGGAAAAGGATATTGGAGAAAGGAGGACGAAGCGGAAGCAGCAGAAAAAGAGGAAGAAGATTACAAGCTAAATACGAGGAAGAATAAACAGAGGAATAAAAGAGCGAACAAGACATAAACCAATCGGAAAAGCAGGCGAAAGAGCAGATGGAGGAGAAAGAACAATAGGAGAAGAATAACGAGAAGGAAGAGGAGAAGCAATTCGTGTTGTTGGCGACGGCAGCAGAGATGACAGCGGCTGAAGCCAGTTATGTGGCGGTGGTATGGATATCATAGTCTTAGTGGATCGATCAGTCCACTAGATATTGATCTGATTTCGACTTGGTTTTGGTATGCCATCGGTTGATGCATTAGATACCGACGCCATAAAAGTTACTACTTAACAATTAACGATCAACATCATCCTCATTGTAGTCGTTATATTCATCATCGTCGTCGCCGTCTTTATCATACGAAGTAGTAGTTATAAGCAAGACACTCACGATTACGATTGCACTACTACTTAAGTTAAATTATAAAGTTATTCCTAGACACCAATATGCAACGACTTTAAGCGATGACCCTAGTGAACAGTGGTAAAGAATCATTGAGCAGAGGCAGTAATAACATAGGAATGTAGATTATGCGTGCATTAGGACATTCTATGGGGCCTTTTATTGGCCTGAGAAAAGAAGTTGCTGTTCTGAATGTATGTCAGCGTATCTTTTCTGATGACGATGATGATTATGATTATGATTACGATGATGAGTTCTCTGCCCCGAAGGCAGGTTCATTGGCTTTATGCCACCCGGGGATAAGATGAGTGAGGTGGTTTCCCTTTGCCTTCCTCACAGGTAATTCTGAGTGAGCACCTTGTCCAAGGTCGCTACGCCTTAGCTTGAGGCAGATTCGCACCCGCGACCCTCCGGTTACAAAGGCACCGACCATACCACTACACCACCACGTCCCATGGTGACTGTAAAAAGGCAAGTGCAGTTTCGTATTTGTAAGATAAGATTTGGTTGTGCAAGCTAATAACACTGTACGTTTTAGTCAAAACAGTCATGAGTCAATCAACTTTTTGCGACATCAATGGATGTACGTGTATGTGTAATTAACTTATTAGACTAACTGCATCGGGTCGTTGTATATATAGAAACATCGCATCGCTGATTACGGTCGAAGCTGTTTTCCTCATGATTTACTGTGAAAGCACGACACGTCTTTCCATCATAATGGCTGACATAATGTCACCTATTGCGACATTGTGCTCTTGCCAGCGACGGCAACCATTATGCCTTGCCATGCACACGGAACGAGCCAGCGAATACCTCTAACGGCGCTATATAATATTTCATCTCGGTCCACATCCGACGGATAATCAGTTAAAGAACCCATATGCGGGCAGACGCAACGTCGGTTCACTTCCGCCGACGTCACATCCGACACGGAGCGCGCGAGATCCCGAGACGCGAGATTTCGCTGCTGGCTGTTCTAAGCACTTGGATTTGATGGCGCATGCCAAGCTTTGGCATGTAATCCCTGAACAACATTGCAATAATTATATTGATATACTGCATCTATGTGTATATACTGATATACTGTAAGCTATATATGTATATATGGAGATACGTTTAATATAATACTGCGTATATACATACATGCATAAGTCTTTTGTTCAAAATAATTGTACTTTCCATTGGATTCTGTCCTGAAGATCACTACGTGTGCTTTAATCACTTTATCAGGGAAGAGCAGTCTCTTCAGCTAACCCTGAGAGGTAGCCATTGGTACGAAGGGCTATCGGCTTCATTTTCTTGACCTCGGCATATATGTTGACTTTTGTATATGGGTTCGCTAGAGAGCTCCGTTTGAACATAAATTTTCAGGGGTATTTCTCCTACCTCTGAGTTCACCGCCCAGCGCAGTCACCGCTAGATCACTGCGCCCCATGTACACATCTTAATATTTATATACTGCCTTTTACGAAACTCTCAAAGACGCTTAAGCATGGCTATCTAACGGACCCGTGACGGTGCGAAACTGCCCCATAGTGGCTTGTTTCTATCACACCACGACTCGACACGCAATGTCTCAATGGAATGTTGCATGATGTCTCGCATGCATCTCCCGAAGCAGCAGCAGCAGCAGCAGCCTCCTCTGGCGGTCGATAGTTGAAGGTTTGCCAGGGCTGCTGCTGCTGCTGCTGCTGCTGACATCGCTGGGTCCCCGAACAACAGCAAAGGATGATCGGCGACCGCACATGTATTGCGCTGCGTTTGGTCGTAGGAGCGCCCGCCCGCCCGATCGCCAGATCGCAGGCCCTTGGTCGGTCGGCGTCGGTACACTCAGCGTGTCGTCTGCTGCCTTGCCGTACTGGCTTCTCATTCCGAGCGCAGTCCGTCTTCTGTTGGAGATGAACCAGCAGACGCCGTGACTGAATCGCAGCTTCGCACAGCACGACGTATGCTTCGGCTTTCGCAGCGTTACACAAACACAAAGGACGGACGGCTGAGGACGGAAGCTTTGCTGTGTAAAGAAGTGTCTGTAGGGAAAAGGGCTTTCAGTGGCCTTTGCCTGCGACCATAGGTAAAAGACTTGCGATGCGATAAACTCTTACGAGAAAGAGATTAACTTATGAAGAAAAGATTAACTGGGAAAGAGCCAACTTAAAGGAGAAAGTATTATCTAAAAGCATTGACTTTAAAGGAGACGGAAATCTTGTGTTTATAGGCATAGTTGAAAAATCTGTTGAGTTTGAGTTTGACTCACTGCACGACTCGGATTCGAAGTCGTCGTAAAGGGTAAGTTATTTGTCCTCTAACATATACAGACTATAGCAGCGAACGGTAGTCGGAGGCAGACTGATAAAGGCCCTAAGATTTGCAGATGACCAAGCAATGTTGTCGGGTAGCCAAGAGGGCCTACAAAGAATGATGGACCGTCTACACACCATATCAAAACAGTATGGTATGAAAACAAATATCAAGAAGACAAAGATCATGAGAATAAGTAAAGGAGAAGAAACAATAGTAAGAATAAACATCAATGGAGAAGAAATAGAACAAGTAAAAGAATTCTGCTACGTATGAAGCGTTGTCACGCAAGATGGCAAGTGCCACAAGGAAATTAAAAGAAGAATAGCATTAGGCAAAGACGCATTCTCAAAACAAAAAGAGTTACTGAGAGGAAAAATGAACAAGAACTTGAAGAAACGAATGATTAAAACTCTGATATGGAGCATGGTGCTGTATGGATCTGAAACATGGACCATGAGAAAGGAGGACATCAAGAGATTGGAGGCCTTCAAAATGTGGATTTGGCGCAAGATGGAAAACGTTATTTGATTGGAGCACATAACAAATGAGGAGGTGCTGAAAAGAGTTGAGGAAGAAAGATCTTTGATAGCTACAATAAGGAGTCGACAACGAAAATGGATTGGTCACATACTGAGAGGGGACTCACTCTTGAGAACCGTAACTGAGGGCCGATTAGAGGGGACGAGGGCAAGAGGACGACCCAGACAGATGCTGCTGGATTGGATGATGACAGACGGATACAGCAGATTGAAAGAAGAAGCTCAGCAGCGAGAGGAGTGGCGTCATCGGACGTTTGAACCTGCCTGAAGGCAGAGAACCAAAAGAAGAAGAAGAAGAAGATATACAGACAATAATATCTACACATGTTCTAGGCATCTAGGCCAGCATAGGTCACATGCAGCACATCTGACCTATCTTGTATACATAAGCCTATTTCAGCAATATACGTAAAGTCCGTGTCAAAGGCATGCATAGCCTTCTTATAGTAATATACACAACCTTTCTTCTGTAGAATGCATGAAGACACTTCCTATAGCACCTTTCAGTAATTCACAAAAGAGCTGCTTTCGTTAGCCTAAATGATGTTAAAGTCATTAAGGAAAAAGATTTCTTCAATTAGCGAACAGTGCTCAGATAATTGGACAAGTTTATGTGGCCTGTGGGTGCCCTTGGCTACACATTCTTGAAGCAAAGACTTCTTAATTAAACGCCGACTTTGGCTTAGTGTTGGATGCAATCTAGTCGGTTTCTGTCAGATATGACTTCTGACTAGTTTATTTCCAATAATGTACTTTCAGTAATGTATACAACCTTTTGTCTGTAGTATGCCTAACCTCTTATAAAATGTGTATCAAATACTACTTATGTTGCACATTCTTCAACAGAAGATTTTCTAAATCGATCGAACGTTGACTTTGGACTTTGCATTGGATGTCGGTTTCTTTCAGATGTGACTTCTGACCGGCCGAGCGGAAAAAGAAGAAGACCCTCTATTCGTCTGTAGCATCTGATCCGAGATCGATAGACCATGTCGCGCAACCATCACAGATCCCTGCAGCAGCAGCAGAAATGTCCTCTGCTCGTCTCAGCCGACAGCCGAGACCAGGACAGCACCATGGCCGACGACGAACTCCCGATCGTCGCCTGCAAGACCGTCTCGGAGGCGGCCAATGCCTCGTCCTCGAGCGCGGCCGTCGCAGGAGGCGTTCCTGCGGAGACGGCGACGAACGGTAGACAGGGACTCGGGAAAAGGTCGTCAACTGGGTCCATCCGCAATTCCTGGAAAGTCAAGTATCAGGACTTCCTACCGGCGAAACCAAGCGCTGGACACTGGGAAAAGTCAGAACCATTCCAGTAAGCATATCTATTCTAATCTAATCTAATTGTAATGGCTTTCAGTCTAATTGCAGTGATTTATATAGCGCCGTTATTTTAACGCACAGGGCTTCAGTCGATAGCCGTTTCAAGTGCGAGCTTGGAAACTCACGTATCAGGACTTCCTACCATTAAAATCAAGTGCGGAACATTGGGAGAAGTCCAAAATGTATCTCTACCTCTGAAACCCTTCCTATTACATTCAGATCAAGCCGTTTTATATACCATTTATATCGTATATGTGCGATTTGTGGTTCAAAACAGTGGAGCAGTAGCGAAATCTATGGTTAAAAGTGTGTCTTCTGAACCAATGAGGCTTCCTTCCCTCCCTTGTCTCTCCCTCCCTATCCATTCCCTACCTTCCCTGCATCCTTTTGTCTCCTTGCCTCCCTCCTCCCTCTTGCGTCCCTCCTAGCCTCATTCCCTGCCTCTTTCCTGCCTGCCCAGTCACCCTACCTGCCGCCCTACCTCCTCCATTTCTCCCTCCTTTCCTATATTTGTCCCTGACTCATCTGTCTCCCAACTTCATTCCTTCATTCTATCCCCTGGTACTCCTTATCTTATTTCTTCATTCATTCATGTTTTGCCTTATTCTTCTTTCTTTTCTTCCTTTCTTTTCTTCTTGCCTTTGTTCCATTCCCTCTGTTTATCGTTCTCTCATTCTTTCTTTTCTTCCCCATCATTTCTTCTTTTCTTCCTTCATTCGTTTCATCCTTCACTCTCAGGCCTGCATTATAGGCTGTCGGGACCCCCTGGCACACAGTAAAGAGTGAGCCCTCCCTGCCCGTCGTGAAGTGGCTCCCCAAACCTATCTTCCAACTATCAATAAATTGCTGTACAATGATGTTACGTGCCTTCCTTCCTTCTTTCCTTCCTTCCTTCATTCATTCCTTCTTTCATTCCTTCATTCCTTCCTTCCTTCCTGTCTTCCTTCATTCCCTCTCTTTCGTTCTTCTTTCCTTCCTTTCTTCCCTCCTTCCTTCCTTCCTTCCTTTCTTCTCCCTTTGTTCCTTCGTTCCTTCCTCCCTTCCTTCCCTTTCTTCCGTTCTTCCTTCCTTCCTTTCTTCCTTCCTTTCTTCTTGAGCTACTTCCTTCCTACCTTCCTGTCTTCCGTCCTTCCTTCCTTCCTTCCTTTTTTTCTTTCTTCCTTCCCTCTCTTCCGTTCTTCCTTCACTCTCCGTCGATGCAATGCTCTTAACTCGAGCCTAGCACCAGCAGCAGGGTGCATTCAATCTCATCCGTTTCTCGCCATTTCCGTTGTTCTAAATGTCCTGCGACATATACAGCCCTCTGGCGATGAATATGATCGACCCCTGGCAACAACCACCTGCTTCCCTAGCAACGCCAGACGCAGCAACAAACCAGGAGGCGATAATAGGAATTTTTAAAAAATAATTGCAATAAATCGCGTGAAATTCGCTCCAATTGCCAACACGCATGTATGGACTCATATGCGCGAGCAGCTATTACACACATGTGCATTTACTGCGATAATTATGCAGATATAGATTTATATATATTTATTTATAACCGATGAATACGTGTACTTATATATATATATACATATATACATATACATTGGGTTATTACACATGCTAACTCTGTCACTGTTGTCAGTGCGAAGCCTGGATACAGAGGAGAGTGATGCTAATCATCTCCGTTATGACAAAGCATCGTTAAGCAGAAACACGCCATAATATACAATATGCCAGACATATATATATATATATACATAAGATATATGCGTATGTATTATAGATAAATATGTATTATTACATATAAGTACAGTTGTACATGTAATACAATAATTATGCATTCACTATAATATATTATAATATAGTAGACATACATATTCGTGAGTAGCCCGACACCTTATTGCAAAATTGTGTAGACATTATATACTTTAATTATATGTTACAGATAAATATTCGTAGGTGTATATTTTTGGAGTTCTTACATACAGATGTGCATATATATTGCAATATACTTTTATATGTAATATATAGGCCTGTTAGAGAATTTTTTTGAATATGTACGGCGTTATTGCTGACACGGAGATATATTGCAGTTCATAGATAAATATTTGTTTCTATATATATGGAGTTATTAAAAGCATAATTATATCATGTAGTATTTATCTTTGGATGTTGTGTATTTATGTGTATATGCGGTCGTTATTAGATAATCCTGGACCGAGTTAGAAATGATGGAAAGCCAATAACAGAATAATATCAGATATGACCAAAGCAAACATAGGCTGAGTTTTTTGTGTAATTTGTCTCCTGTACATGTGCGTGTGAGTCCAGGTATCAACTGCATTTCGAGGTTTTGTGTGTGGAAGTCTAAGCCTTATGTACCCGTTTCATGTACCTTGGTGTCTCCTCGTCTGTCTTGTCTGCATGTCTTCATCAAGTCTGTTTCGCTGTCTTCGTCATTGTGTCTCCCTGTCAGTGATACCCTGCAGTCTATCCGTCTGTCTGTTTGTATGTGTCTGTATGTCTGTCTGTCTTTCTGTCTGTATTTTTGTTTGTTCAATGGCATCTAATTTGTCCCGACCGTCCGTCCGTCCGTTTGTGTGTCTGTGTGTGTCTGTGTGTGTCTGTGTGTGTGTCTGTCTGTCTGTCTCTTCTAACATTATATGCTGTGTCGTCTCACACTGTCATTGTTTCATCTTCCTGTCATTGTGGACCTACTGTTCGCCTCTCGTGTTCTGCGTGGCCTCATTCTACCCGACTGCATGACTATCTATCGTGACAGCCCTACTCATGATCTCCCTGTCCCTGTTTTCCATAATCCTGCCCCTGTTCCTAGCCCTCTGCATCGTCTTCTTTCTATTGTGTATTACAACATAACGTACATTGCTGAGCTGAGGCATTGTATGTAAATCAATATGATATTCATTCAAGTGAATGTCCAGTGGGACGAGGAGCAGGAGGAAGAAGAGAAGGAGGACGAGAAGAACAAGGAGGAGGAGAACAAGGAGAAAGAAAAGGTGAACAAGAGGGAGAAGGACAACAAGAAGAAGGAGAACAAAGAGGATAAAGATGGTCATTTTATAAGGCGCTCTCTGTCGGTCGTTTTCTGCGTGAGAGGATGAATCGAAGTCGTTTAGTTCGGACGCTGAATGAACCCCCTCCTCCTCTTCTTTTCATCCTCATCTTTCTCGTTCTGCCGACGATTCTCCTTCGAGGATTCTTCTTCGTCCTCCACTGGATACATAGAAAGCACACCGATCCTCTTCCATCGATTCTCCCTTTTAGTCGCTCTCCTTTTAATGTTCTGTTTCATCCGAAGCCAATCATTTTATTACGCCATCGACGTATGCATTACATCCCTAATAAGCCACTTCAATAGTGGCCTAATATTGACCCAATTCAGACCTAATATTGGCCTAATATTGGCCTAATATTGGTTTGAGTACATCATTTGCCGGCCTAATATAAACTTTCATGTAAGAGTAGGTTGACTGTAACGTCTTTAGGTCTTTTAAAAGTCTTTAAATACTGGCTACTACTACTTTCCGGAAATATATATATAAATATATAATAAATATTATGCATACGTATACATATATATAGTCATGCAAAATATGTGCATAGTTTCAATTACCGCCATATGTCGACACGAGTCAGTATATAACCAGTACTTTGCGAGCCTAAAATTTTACGTGGACCTGGCCCAAGTCCTCAAAAAACTTATGACCTGCATTTATGAGAAATGCTTAGATTCGTGAGCATTTCGTGCTTTTAGGCGGGTGAAATAAGACTGCATAGAGGCTATAATCCCGCTATGGTCTCCTAAACTTTGGACTTTCACAAAAAAGGGCACATGGATCTGTGCATTTCTCTGCTTGTCCGTCTGTTTATCTTCCCATTCGTTTCTGTGTGATGTTTTTCGGGAGATTTATGTGGCGCCCTTAAGAGCTTTTCGGCAAGATGCATAGTAAAAGGATGGTCGCGGTTGAGTCAACGCGCTCGGTAGAATGACTTGGTAAGATCTGCGTTTGCCTGAGCATATGTGTCTGTATTTGGTGTCTATGTGTGCGTCTGTTTGTACGTGTATGTGTATGTGTGTAGATGCACTGTGTCGGTTCTGGTTGGAGTCTTGAGCATACAAAATCCCAGCGAAACTAGCGTCTGTCTTGCATGAAGAGTTGAAGACATTAGTAGCAGAAAGCCAGGCGTAGATGCATTCTTGAGTATCTACAATTGTCATCTGTGTGTTTCTGTGCATGTATCTGGCAAATTTGTATCACGCTTCTAAGGAACCTCTTACAAGTAACCACGGGGCTTGCTTCGTTGCTACGAGACTTGACACGAGGCTGTTCTAATACCCTCCTCCTGGCCAGCTGCCTCAGGGAAAGAAGCGCTAGGAGGGACATGCTTTCTGGCAGATAAGGATGTCAGGAGCAATTATTACGGGCAATGTCAGCAGCCGATGTTGTAGCTAACGGCTGAGATATGACGCCACACGGCCATATTGCTATTCTGCATTAGATCACACCATCCTCCGCCCTTCTTCTGCAAATATTAGAGAAAGGAATTACTTTGCAACAATTTATGCGTTGCACAAAAAATCAGGAAAACGACAGTCATCGTTGTCATTGTCAACATTATCGTCGCCGTCATCGTCATCAGACTATTCAGGTGACATCGGCAACTCGAAACCGAGAAATCCAAACACGCACTCAGCCGTTGTCATAATTATCATCATCACCATAATCATCATCATCATCGTAATCATAATCAACATCATCATCACCATCTTCTTCTTCTTCATCATCACTGACGCCTCATGTATCTACCTGAACGTCAATATGACATCCTTTAAGAACAATACATCAACATCATCATCATCGTCATCGTCATCGGCTAAAACAACTTATTAATTCCTGACTACTGTTATTGCGCTTCGCTGTGCTTTAGGGTAGAAATTAATAGCCGCTTCCAAGTGAGACAGCATCCAACAATAACAATCCTGTGTAAAAAACAATCGAGTTCCAAAAAATCAAACCAAACAAAAACAACAAAAGCGTTATCGTCGTCATCATTATAATCAGCGTCTACGTGATTTGCATATTCACAAATAATTATAGATCTTTCTCGAAAATAAAGTCTGCCTCGTGTTTCTTCTGTTGATTCGAGACTCAGACGAAGATTACTAATTGTAATTGACATTGGCGCCACGATTAGACGCAAATTCCGACGATGCACTCACAGTCCAACCGATTGCCTCCTTTGAGACCTTTGTATATAGAGAGATTCTCTGCAAATTCCTTAATTAAATTAGGCCGACACGATGGGGTTTTCGAATAAGCATCAAAAGGCAGCGCTACATAAACCTTCTGCTGTCACATTACGCTGCACGACATCATAGTTGGAAGAAACTCGGAATAGACACATAGCTGGAAAGGCGAGGTCCTTGCATTAACAAGTAGATCTGTTAGTTTCAGAGCTTCTGAGAGATCCAAAGAGGCGCTATATAAATAGATAGATAGGTAGATAGACAGACAGATAGATAGATAGATAGATAGACAGATAGAGAGATCGATAGATAGATAGATAGATACACACATACATACATACATTCGCACATACAAGCATGAGTACATACAAACATATATACATACATTCATGCAAATATATATATACATGAGGAACTAATCTATCGAATGAGACGAGGCAACACATCGGTGAGGATTATTTGAGGTTATTACTTTACGTTGCTTTATCTTATATTGTCTTTACAAAACCTTAATTGCTTTATAAAGTGTTTCATACAGTTTGTCCATCCTTTCACAAGTGCATACAGTAGGTAGGTGTATAAACTCTCCAGTCTCATGACTGCATCCTGTGCATTTGCTAATTGTATAAATATACGAATTGTATAAATATACGAAGTGTTTGCGACTTTATATTTTAAGCACGTGACATCCGTTGATCAGTCCTTTCCCACACAAACTGATCTTCCCACTGACAGTGTATTCATTTTATTTTATTTTTATTTTATTACTCATTTATTTTATTTGGGGTATGACTGGAGCAGATCTCTATATATTTCTGTACAATTTCTGTACAATTATATGGCGCCTTTTAAAAGCCACTCAAATAATCGTGTCTTTCATGTCATACCGGATTATTTGCGTTGCGCATGTAAATGCGTATTGTTCAGAAGATCGTCTGTCTTTGTTCTGAACCATTTCAAGCAACGTGTAGGCTCGGCATGTTTATTCATCTCGTAAAAGGCGATGCCTCTTTGTACACTAAATTACTTGGCCAGATTGCTTGGGCTTTTCGATTGTTCTGTGTTTAGCAATCTGTTTCAAACAATTAGCAGTGTTTCAATTTTCGGTCTACTTCATTCAAACAATCATTCATTAATTCGGAGCCTTTATATAGCGCCCTCCAAGCCCAGTTGCGGCGAAAGAGGACAGTTTCTGTTGATCTGAATTCATTTGTGCTATTTCAAATAGGAAATTCGTGTAATTGGATGTAGTACAGTTTGACTATATTAGTAATACTATTAGGAGCTTGTCAAAAGCGATGAATATGGAACGGTTGCTGACTGGCTGAGTGGTCGCCTTTAAAGCGATCAGTTTGCGGTTCGAGAATCGTCTGTTTTGGTTGCTGTGTATGTTTGGATACAGAACAATTCCCTAAAGCAGGAAGTGGATTCGCAGTTGATTGACGCCTTGTCAATAGATAGTGGCGCCACATGAATTTAGGTAAACTGTGTATGTATATGTTAGCCTTCGTTTGTACGTATGAGTTGGTCTCAGAGGACGACCGTTTATTCAGTTCCGGGAATTTCATCGGAGACTGTTTATACTTCCGACAGCTAACAAAACAAACTCAGGCGCATCGCTGCGTCCTGTATGCGAAAAGCTGATATATCAGTTGCAAATCCGTTAATATGCTGTACAGCTGCGACTGCGTGAACAAAAATGGATTAATGAACGAATGAATGAATGAATTAACGAGCGAAAAATTGACTAATGGACGAATGAACAATTTGCCTTTTGGAGGAATGAAAGAATGGACTAATGGACTAATGAACGAACGAACGAATGGACTAATGGACTAATAGAAGAATGGAGTAATGGATTAATAGAAGAATGGAGTAATAGACGAATGAACTAATGAACGAATGGAATAATGGACTAATAGAAGAATGGAGTAATGGAATAATAGAAGAATGGAGTAATGGACGAATGAACTAATGAACGAATGGAATAATGGACGAATGAAATAATGGACGAATGGTTGAATGATCTAATGAACGAGTGGACAGTGAAAAAGTGAATGAATACTTTTAGTGTGGTGGATAAAATTTGGATACTGCGCGAGGACGAGTAGAATCTGACTTCTTCCTATAACACCGAGCTTTCATGTAATAAGCATATGTTAAGACATAAGACTTTTCATATCCTTACACTATGACGTCGACTATAATCTAACCGGCTAAAGCATCCTGAGGCCTAGATTGTTTCATTGTTCTGGAACCAGTCTGAAACCACTGAAACCGGAATTTCACAGACAACCCGCAATGCGTGCAAATTGCTACTTGACGTTTCAAAATCTACAGATAGCAATTTCATTTGCCCGCGTGACGAGTGATTTTACCCGACGGTGCCTCAAATAGCAGCCGATCGACTGACTGGCCGACTATTCTTGGTTTCAATCCCGGTCCAAATTAGGACCTTAGGATTCCGGTACTGTCCCCCTATCAACATCTTAACGATCTAGACGCAAATAGCTGTTCGGTCGATTTTTATGTGAGAGTATCAGTCTCGTTATTGATGAGCAGGGATCTGTAAAAGGCCATGCTTTGGAGTTTGAAGTAGTTGCAAACTCTCCCATCATGTCGAAATAAACAGCCTTGAGTTCATTTTAGACAGTTGTTTATGCTGAATATAACTATGAACATTATCTTGACGACTGAGCGACACGGTGGCAGACTTAATGTGTTGGCTATAACAACCGTGTCTGGTGTTTGACTATTGGTATACCTTGTGCAATTAACAATTCGCTCTCAGACCACAATTGTAGCTCATTGGTAAAAAGTAGCCCAGTTGTAGGTTTACTTTTCTTGTTTCCACACCGAACCCAAACGATCTAAAGTCAACCCGAGGACGACGAGGTGATGGGCTGGATGTTGATGCGTGTTTGGGCAATATGGAGTCACATTCTACGGCTTGATGGAACCCTATAAAGAGCCTACGTCTGAGTGTCTGATGTTTCCGGCCTAGTTCCTGTTAATTCGTCTTTAAAGATTCATTTAATTTGTCTTGATCACGATAAATACCGATGAGTTTCTCATGATCTTTGCCTACCTGGTCTCGTTACTTAGTTCAATGGGACAAATTGCTGAGGCCGGATTGATGCAATTCCTTAATTACTAATGAGCTTCTTCTCATTCGTTTCACTTTGTTTACCCACCGTAGAATTATTAAGGGACTGTTCCTCCTCCTCCTGCTTCTCCTCCTCATCCTCCTCATCCTCCTGCTTCTCTTCTTCTTCTTCTTCTTCTTCTTCTTCTTCTTCTTCTTTCTTATTCTTCTTGCTCTTGTTCTTGTTCTTCTTTTTTATCCTTTTTCTTGTCATTGTTCTTGTTCTTCTTGTTTTTGTTCTTGTTCTCCTTCTTCGACTCCCATAGATTATGATTTCTGACTGCGATTCACTTGATTGATGCCTTGTGCATCACAATAACGGCGCTATGAAAGTCATTATATAATATAAGGTGAGATAAGATAAGATAAGGCAGGGTAAGGTAATATAAAGCAATGTAAGGTAAGGTAGGGTAAGACAAGGCAAGACCAAGCCAGGCAAAGGAATTTCCACTCCGCCACTCATAGGAGTGAAATAGGAGAAGTATCAAACGCACGAAAGGAGACTGCAAGTCGGAACTACCCAGTGTATAATATAAGAACACACGAGTTAGTGACGCTGACCAGTGACCAGTCCTGTCTCTTGATCAATCACGAGTGTATTAGTAAAAGCGTTTCCTTGTCGAATACCCAGAAAGCAGAGATAAATCTCTTCCTACTTGATCTGATCTTACAGGCAACGGCGAGAATTTATTACCCGGATTTGACCATAGTCTCGCCGGGGCGTCAAAGACTCGACTGTATGATTTATTGACCTCAAGCCGTTGGCATGGCTGCTGCGACTGCTGGTGGATGTTCCATCGGCTCCTTATCATGTAGCATCTCCAAAAGCGGCAATTGATGCGGATACTAGCAAAGGCAGCATTCGGAGGAAGAGGCAGAGCATGAAAAAGGTTTAAATTGCCCGTATATCGTCTACATCATCTCGTGTTAAGAGTGTGTTATGTATTTATATATTTATGTATATACCTGTACATATATATGTGTGCATAATTGTAACCAGAAACTTATAAAGCGCCACTTCAAGATAAAACTCATCAGAGGCGCTCCCGGCCCCATGCCCCTAAACTAATGGGGAATAATATAGTCTTCAAAGTAATATATTTGACCCAAGCAGTTGGCTATTATCAATACTAACGGTGTCTTCAGGTAAGGTCTCCATGCCCGATTTTATTGGCATGATCGCTGCCTTTTTTTAATACTAAATTATAGTAATTTTTAGATTCCTAGTCAAATATCTAGAGATCTGCTTCAGTCGTGCCCCAAATAAAATAAATGAGTAATAAAATAAAATAGAATAAAATGAGTACACTGTCAGTGGGAAGATCAGTTTGTGTGGGAGAGGACTGAACGCCGGCTGTCAAGTGCTTAAAATATAAAGTCGCAAACACTTCGTATCTATGGCTGCCTCTCAAGATTAACTTAAGGGAATCTCTTCTTCTTCTTCTTCTCCTCCTCCTCCTCCACCTCCACCTCCTCCTCCTTCTCCTTCTCCTTTTCCTTTTCCTCTTCTTCTTCTTGTTCTTGTTCTTGTTTTTCTTGTTTTTCTTGTTCTTGTTCTTGTTCTTCTTTTCTATTTTCTTCTTCTTCTACTTCTTCTTCTTTTTCTTCTTCTTTTCCCTTCTTCTTCTTCTTTTCCCTTCTTCTTCTTCTTCTTCTTCTTCTTCTTCTTCTTCTTCTCCTTCTTCTTCCTCCTCCTCTTCTTCTTCCTCCTTCTTCCTCTTCCTCTTCTTCTCCTTCTTCTTCTTCTTTCCCCTTCTTCTTCTTCTTATCCTTCTTCTTCCTCCTCTTTTTCTTCTTCTTCCTCTTCTTCCTTCCTCCTCCTCCTCCTCCTCCTCCTCTTCTTCTTCTAAATAAAGTATAAAATTAGATTATTTAAATGTAATTTAATTTGCCTAATATAATTTCATTAATCTTGCGGTGAATTGAAACGCTTCATTTATCTCTTGTTCCCCGGAGCTTCTTCATCTTCCAAGAGCTCAGTCAATGGATTCAGGCGAAGACAGACAGGCCAGTGCCCCAGAGACTGAGCAGAGAATGTATACATCATTAAATTTCTGCCGCGGGCGGGTATTGAACTGGGATCCTTCGCAGAGACATGCTTGATCAATAGGACATGCTAGGCGTGTATGTTCATGCGTTGTGGCGAGGGTGTTGTTTGAGTACGGTTTCTATTAACAGGAAAGATATAGCTGGGGGGGAGAGCATGAGAGAGGGATGATTAGAGAGGAAGAAATATAGACAGAAAACATAGAAGGAGAGAGAGGGAGAGAGTCAGAGTGAAAACGAAATAGATAGATAGATACATAGACAGACAGATAGACAGATAGATAGGAAGGTAGGTAGGTAGGTAGGTAGGTAGGTAGATAGATAGATAGATAGATAGATAGATAGATAGACAGACAGACAGACAGGCAGACAGACAGATAGATAGATAGATAGACAGGCAGGCAGACAGACAGATAGATAGATAGATAGATAGATAGATAGATAGATAGATAGATAGATAGATAGATAGATAGATAGATAGATAGATAGATAGATAGATAGATAGATAGATAGATAGATAGATAGATAGATAGATAGATAGATAGATAGATAGATAGATAGATAGATAGATAGAGAGGGAGAGAGCCAGATAGTGATTGATAGCGAAAGACAAAGATACAGCAACAGACAAGAAGCAGAGAAACAAAGGGAGACAAGAGATTAATGAATAATCTGGAATAATAATTAAGTACATTATACGCCGACGCAGTCTACGTAATATGCAGCGTGGATGGTCTGTGAGCCGAGATTAACTGTCCAGGCATCGATGCCATCCTGGCGCCGAGCTTCCATTATCCTGGGCCAGTCACGCCGACCGCATTCGATGGCTCGTCGCTAGACGTCCCTCCTCCACCTACCCAACACCCTCCCAGTCACCGAACGCTTCGTCGAGATCCCGGAGTCCCTTTTCCTACACGCACGACCATCAATTGCACCCAGATCACCGGACTCACCATCCCTTTCGCCCCCAATCCACTCAGGGCTACTCTGTCGCCGCCAAACCATTTGCCATCGCTGCTGCTTCGCTGAATCAGCAGCACAACCGATCGTTAGCAACAGACACGCAGGCAGGCAGGCAGGTAAACAGACAGATAGACAAGGAGGCGGGCAAGCAGGCAGATTGGGAGATAGGCAGGCAGGCATGCAGGCAGACATAAAGGCTGATAGACAAAGAGGCGGGCAGGCAGGCAGGCTGTAAGGCAGGAGATAAACAGATGGGAAGACATAAAGACAGACGCATTGCAAACAGTTGGGCATACAGATAAACAGACAGATTGCTAAAGAGGCAGACAAACATAAAGAGATATTCAGAAACACATGTAGAGTGATACTGAGACACACTAACACTGCTATTACGCAAAGTAAGAGACATAGACCCTTCCATAGGGTAACACGGAAGCACAAGGGTAGACGCACGCAGATAAAGAGCTAGAATGGGAGACACACATAGAAGCAGAGTGACAAAATGAGATGCAGATGAACAGAGGAACAAATGACCTAATGACATCAACAGAGATATTATGTTGGGGAGACAGGAAGACAGAGAGAGGCAGAGAAAGAGAGGGAGACACAGAAGAACCAGGGTTAGTAGAGTCGCCGATCGATGGAACTACAATCGTAAACATCGTGGAAGAGAGTGGAATATAAAGAAGGACAGGGAGAAATCGAGAGACAGAGAAAGACAAATACTGAAAGAGAAAGAGCGACAGAGAGAGACGCAGAGAGAGAGAGAGATGCAGAGAGAGGGCTAAGCTATGGGATGACATACAGCGAATGTCTCTCGAGATCAGACGCAGTCCACAGATCCAATATACAATTGCTACTTGAAACTGATTTGATCCTCTCCAATTCCGTCTTAATGAATACTTCCAACGATCCGTCAGTCCAACTATCGTCTGCTCATCTATCCATCCACGCACCCATACCCACAAATCCATCCATTCATCCATACATCCATCCGTCCGTCCGTCCTTCCTTCAATCATCCAACCATCCATCCTTCCTTCCTTCCTATCATCCGTCCATCCATCCATCCACCCACCCACCCATTCATCCACCCACCCAACCATCCATCCATCCATCCATCCACCCTCCCACCCACCCATCCATCCACCCACCGACCTACCCACCCATCCATCCAACCATCCACCCACCCATCCATCCAACCACCCACCCACCCACCCACCCAACCACCCATCCATCCACTTATCCATCCATTCATCCATCACTCCGTTCATCCGTTCATTTATTCATCTATTCAGCCTCTTAAGGTTCACATTGATCAATCGGCGCTTAATCTGAGTGAAATCTACGACCCAGATCGCACCGCTGTATCCACAGCATTGCATTATTAAACACTTAATCAGTTGATTAGAACGGGAACGAGGACTATGGCTTAGAAGCAGAAGCCAACGAATGACGCATCGCCTCTTCACCAGAAGAACATACCCCCCATCTACGCTATCCATCAATACATTTCAGACACATCCACCAATAATTTTTGCCAGATGCAATTATTTATGCAAATACATCATAATTATGAATATATATATATATATAGTGGTACGCGGTGGTATACTGGAATGGTCTGTGCCTTGTCGCGGGTTCGAATCTGCCTCAAGCCACTGCTTAGCGACTTTGGACAAGTTGCTCACCCACAACTGCCTGCGTGGAAGGCAACGGGAAACCACCTTACTCATCTCATACCCGGGTGGCATAAATGCAATGGACCTGCCTTCGGGCAGAGAACTCATCATCATCATTTATGTATGTACATAGGCTATTTATAAATCGACCTCTTTTACGCCTTTATATGCATTAAGGTATAATCTAACCCTAACTCCCGCTGTTTTATATTCTAACCTGTAATTTCTTCTGTAGCTTACATTTCTAATGCATCTGTCGATGGTGCTCCAAAGTCCAACCGCAAATCTGGCAGTATGCAGTGTGATTTAAAAGAAAAGCAGTAAACATCAAGTAAAAATATTAAAAGGAAATGTGCGAAAGAAGAGCAAGAGCACAGGAAAAGCCGATCAAGTATAGAGGCGACAAGTCATGAAAATGTGGAAGCGGCCAAAAGGTCATGCAACATTTTGACGACACTTGAAAGCTTGAAGTCGGCTCAAACAGTGGCGCTAACTAAATTAGGTCGTCAGACATATTACGACAAACAGGACATCGACCATGGTAAAATTGTTCCCCTTTCTCAACTTCTGGATCCGTCAGTGACGCCATGTCTGTGAACTTCGTAAAAAAGTAAAGTATGCTGTGTATCTCACAAGTCAGACTTAGGGGAGGCGCTCTTTTCCTTTTCTTTAGGCCTTTGAGCTGGCAATGGACGAATCCCAGTGTCCTGGACACAGGGCCAGTGCATCGCAGGACTTGCCCTTTACTTCCCAGCTTACGCGGGTACCACATTATACTGCTTGGTGACAGAGGCACGTGTGCGCAAACAACTTGCCCAGAGTCGTTGCACAGAGTCAAACCCGCAACCGCATGTTCATGCATATACATTAATGCGTATGTATAAAATTGCCCCTTTCTCAAGTATATGTATAGTGACCGTATCCATTAATTTGTGTATAGGATGTATGGTACATTCTCAATCATACGTATGCATTAATGCATTGTACACCTGTATGCTTGTGTATGATGTATTGATCAAAAATGGTCCATCCCTTTCCCATGTGTGTGAACTTCGTCTTGTGCATACATTAATGCATAATACGCAGGCATGGATTTTGGCAAAGAAACAGCACAGAGAAATCGAATCAGCCACTGTAATGATAAATTGATTAACATGGTCGTTGTTTGATAAATTGATCGGCTGATCCTACGCTCCAACAGTTCCCAATACAATCTTCTCCGTTGCATGTTGTGCTGATTGAACGACAGACTTACCAGTTTGACTGAACTGTATGCAACGAATGTGACGCAACGACTAAATTGGTAGCACGCCCAACGAGTGCTTGAGCGTCTCGCGATTTGAACCTGCTGAGGCTAATGACGTGTAACGACCCTGGGAAAGCTGTTAATGTGCAAATGTATATGTTCGCGAGTGGTGGGGTTCCGTGTTGACGTGACGCAGGAAGCCAATGACAAGAGCAGTCACCGTCCCTCGGTAAAGCAAAACGCACTATCTAGACACTCATGGATGTTCTTTCCGGCGTAAGACCTTAAAGACTCTGAGAAAGTTGTTATATCCTAAATGTCTCTGTCATTTATCAATCGATCTTCGTGCTGGCGTGAGGCAGAAAGCCACTGGCAATATCTTCAATCCAGCACGTTCGGTTATTGAGTTGATTGCCACTATTTCTTCAAAGCAGGAAATCGAACCCCGTTAACAGATCACTCACTGGGTAATCCTGAGCATCTTTAACATAGCAGGCTTTAGTTTGGTTGTTTCTTTGCCGGATTGTCTTTTCCAGTAAAATTTTATCTTGGCTTGTCTTTAGCCATCGTCGATCCGAGGTTGCCTGGTGTCTCCAGATGTTTCTATCTTCAGTTGTTCTTGGTTATTGACTGACAGAATTATTATCAACGGAAACCATTATGACGCAAACTTTCGGCAATTTCACAAAAACCTCACGTGATAGAGAAATTCCGTGTTCATTTCTAAAATCAACCAAAATTTATTAAGGAAGCAAAAATCATGTTGACCAGTGTAGTTAATCCTGTCCAAGACCTTGTGTTCACAATCCAGGTTGTTCGTGGTCTTCCACGTACTCGCGATCCAGATGTTATACCCTGCATTATTTCTCTCTCCAAACAGTCTCCACTTTCCCCATACTATGACCAAAGTTTGTCAATATTGCCTGTAGTGGGTAAAGACATTGCTTGTTTTACACACCTGAATAGACTTTCCTTAGAAGTTGTCGCTTAGGTGAAATGATCATTCGACTGAGGTGCAAAGACGACAACAGCAATCCCGAGTCAGGACGGGCACAGTTTTAACCTTCACTTATCGACCAATAAAGAATGGAGGACTGAGGTGGCATGTTGTGCCACGAAGGGTCACCAAATCAAGTTCTTACCCGATGTATAAGAGCCCCGCTTCAACAACACTGAGCAGCCATGTGTGATGTCTTGCATAAATATCAATGAACCGTGTCTCTTGCATAAATAACAATGGACCGTATCTCTTGCATAAATATCATTGAACCGTATCTCTGAGGATGAATTCATAGGCAGGACGCATAATAATCGTTTGCCTTAATTTAACCTTGTCTTAACTTTTCTTTGAATTGATTTCTAGAAAACTCGTGGACAGAGCCAACGACTGGCTGAAGCGAAACCACGAAGTTCAAGTGAAAACCTGTGAGACAATAACGTGGATGTCGAGCGAACAGAAGCACCTGGGAGACAGTGAACAAATGGTCTTGTCAAAGAGCATAGCGGAGGGAACAAACACCTACTTCCTACGCGGACTCAGGTAGGGCCTACGCTCACAGTAGCTCTATGTTCCACCAATATCAAGCGAACCGAGTCGGGGGTCGTTGAGATGTGCTGCTCGTGGAGGTATGCAGGTGCAGCACTGTTGCAAACCTCCTGCCAAAAAGGTAAAGGTAGCACGCTTGTTTACATGCCTCTGTCAAAACCCTCAGAAGCGTAGGCTCAACCGCAGAAATCCTGCGACATCATTATTGCTCTAACATCTCGTCTTTTTCGATACTTCTTGGATCTCAACCTGATCTGTCTTAACGGATTGTGATAATGAAAGACGGTTTAGCTTGAAAACGACTTTAATTAATACGACGCTGTAGATATCTCCAGGTTGGATTCTCTTCTTCTTTCGGTCCATGGGCACATGGCTCTTTAGTGCCGATCGCGTGCTTCACTATCATGCAATCGATTTCTGTCGTGTTTTTGTTAACGGCCGGTAGCATCTACACCCTACCGACCAACCCTCCTCCTTCATCCAGGCTTGGCACTGTCACAGGTACACCTGTGGCCGAGTTAGATTAATTAAATCAGATTAGTTTAAATTATGTTAGGTTAGATTAGATTAGGTTAGATTAAATCATATCAGATCAGATAAGATCGAATAGGATAGAATAGGATAGGATTGGATTAGATTATATTAATTCATATCTGATGTGATAAGATAAGATAAGATAAGATTAGGTTTAATCAGATCAGGACTCTTTTTAAACGTCCAACTTGTTTTGGTACTTTTTGAGCCCAAGTTCAATGTTTCTGTTGGAATTCCTCAGAAAATCTAGGTAGCAACGGGCCTTAAAATTAACAAAGCAAAATGAAACCAACTCTTTCATTTGTGACATCAATCAACTTATTCTGGCTTTCAACGAGAGTGGCTAGGAAGACCCCAAGCGCTGCTGCCGTGAAGCAGCGCCCCACAGTCACGCGATCACAGACTGTAGCGCGGGTTACATGTCACCTCATAATTGCACCACGAATGTCACCATTAGCACTGCGACAGCCGGCGACGCCACAACGGCTCACTGAATGATAAACAGTACCTAGTGGCGATCGATAGATCGTTATCTGCCGAGGCTCGTCGTTCGTTGCTATAGACCGTGTCGCAAAACGTGTCCTGAATTGAAATTGCCGCAAGACGTTGTCAGCGTGTGTCCCGGTTTCCTAGAGCAATAAGACCGTGCGGGATTCGCTCAATTACTGGAAATGAGTAAGTATTGTAATGTATTGACGACAATTTATATAACATCGTAAGTAGCAGGCTACTTCTAGGGTGCTTTACACTGTCAAACGTCAGCCCAAGTACTAAGAGTTATGCAGTAAATAGAACCTCAGCTGTTTTTTAAAAGAGGTTGACACTTTTGGACTCCCGGAAACAGTGGTCCCGTGTCCCGTAATGGAACTTAAGGGAGGCGCTCATTTCCTTTGCGTAGACCCTTGAGACGGCAGCGGACGAATCCAAAGGTTTTGGACGCGGGGCCAATGTAACGCAGGATTTGCTGTTTACTTCCCACTAACAGCCAGCTCCAAATTCTAATGCTAGGTGACAGAAGCACATAAGCAAACAACTTGCCCAGGGTTGTTACATGGAGTCGAACGACTCGAAACCGCAGCGGCGTGATCATAGACCAAGCGTGTTGCCGATAAACCACAGTGTCGCCGGGAACGGAATTTGTTCCGAAGTCGACCGGAGCCTTGAAGACGGCTTCTTTCATTTCCGGCGATGAAAAAGGACAGAAACAAGCGAACAGCCAACGACCCCATCGAAAGTTCCTCGGTATTAAGCGGCGCTAAAAGGAAATTCGGACAATGCATCTCCGGTTCGGTCCATTGTTCTCTTTTAAAATTAATTTCCGACAGAAAAAGCCCAAAGCCCTGCGTAGTACTTCTTTGTTTAGATTCTAAAGCCGACCATATTACCGGAAATTCTTCTTTTATATCCTAAGAATTTAAGATCGCAGCCAGACGAGAACAACATATAGTTGCTTGTTTTCAGTCTGTATGCGATAGTTCTGCTGTCATTGAGAATACCGAGGAATTCCATATGAATAATTCCTATGCGATGGCCTTATATAGTAGGAATTCCATATGAATAATGCCTATTCAATGACCTTTTATAGTAGGAATTCCATGTGAATAATGCCCATCCAATGACCTTTTATAGTAGGAATTCGATATGAATCATTCCTATCCAACGACCTTTTATAGTAGGAATTCCATATGAATAATTCCTATCAAATGACCTTTCATAGTAGAAATTCTATATGAATAATTCCTATCCAATGACCTTTTATACTAGGAGTTCCTTGTGAATAATTCCTTTGCTATATAATGTAAGTAACTCTAAGTCGAATGGTGGAATGATTCTTCGCAAAGCAACACCTACATCACTGCTACGTGGGTGTTCGATCTTATGTGGAATTGATCTGTTTCTGTTTCCGGTAGAAATCGAGTTATGAGTCTGGTTTACGCTGTCGTAAGGTGAGATTGAAAATGCCTAAGGCAGTTTTTTCATGTAGCACCATTACACTGTGGCATCGGATGATGACCGATCCCTGGAAATGGACCTCGGCTGAGAGAATTCGTGAAATATTAATGCAGCGATGCATTGCGTGTCAAACTGGTGCACTTGGCTCGTTACTAAATGGACAGAAACGGACATTGTAAAACATTACGCTGGTGCCATGTCACAACAGATGCCAATCTAGTGCTATGCAAGAAATACACGCTGTCTGGTACAATGCCCAGCTAACCCTTAGCCATGGACCGCCTTCCAAAAATGGTCATATAGGGGAACGAAAGAAAAAGACAGAATTAACTCCGCCACTGCCTTGTTTGGGGTATTGCCAGTCCCAAGCTTGGATAAAGGAGGAGGGCGACGTCAACGGCCTTTGATGCCATAAGATGTCGTTAAACTGAGGAACTACTACTATTACAAGACAGAATTGTCGAAAGAGCCAGATATTTACGGAAGACGTCGAATCCTTATGGAAAATGCGTCTAGTCTTGTACAGGAAAAGCCAGAATCTCTACTGCAAATTGCGCATGTCTATTCAAAAGGCGAAGTCTTCGATGATTACATGTAAGCGGCCAATTGCTTTGGGAATAGTCAGATTTCAGTCAAAACATAATCGATAGGCAAGAATGGTTCGGTTCCAGGTCAAGATCCAAGAGTCAGGCAGGCAGGCAGTTAAAACGGCTAAGGTGAGTGGCGTTTGAAATTGGATCTGCAGGACAGATCAGGCGAGGGAGAAGAATCAGGATATGATTCGCGGAAGAGGAGTGTTAGCAATTAGTAACAATCATAGTAACGACAATAATAGCCTGACGGTAATATAAAATGAATAGTAATAGTGACAGTCATAGTATTATTAATATTATGCATGAACGTTAGACGCACATGAATGCAATATATGATAGCCTGTGGTTGGTATATATACTCGTTGCAGATTTTGTGGATGGGTCCTCGTACGAGCCACAAGATACAGACCCTGAGCTACACCGACATAAGTCCTGAAAGCACGGACAGAATACAGGATCTCGTTAGCAGAGCCAATCGAAAGATCGAACACAAGCACCTCAAAGGTAACACGAAGATAAACTAAAGATCGTGAAATTCAGAAGAACCGGTTGCTATAAAGAATGGACACGAATTCGCTGTTCATAATATCTGCCTAGGGAACAACATTCCTTACGGAACAAGCTGCAATAGGCACATACCACTGGTAGATTTAGATAGAGCTGTTCAAGACTCCCTATGCTTGGCAGCGCGACGTGCCGGCTAACAATTTCGCTGGCTCTAGTTTCCATTCTTCCCGGGTTTTACATCCTTGGATCGACCGCTCAGCATAACCTGGACTGCATTTTGTCAGTCTCTTTGGGCTCACTACTCTCCCATAATTTGCTTATGTGCTTTAGATCAAACACTGATACTCTGATGCCTGCACTATTGCGCACACGTTTTTGCATAGCCAAATACGTAATTAACTAGAAGCAGTCAATAAGCGTCCATGCTGATTTTGTTGATTCGGTTAGCTTCCTGTAGTTTCTTTATGTAAATTTCCATTGGCAGTGGTTTCCCCATAGGATTCCCTGTAGCACTCTTTTCCAACTGCATTCCCCGTAGCGCTCCTATGGTATGGTTCCCTATAAGATTCCCTGTAGCACTCTTTTCCTACTGCATTCCCCGTAGCGCTCCTATGGTATGGTTCCCTATAAGATTCCCTGTAGCACTCTTTTCCTACTGCATTCCCCCTAGCGTTCCTTCCCTATAGCACTCCCTGTGCCACTGCATATACCTGGTCGTAATTACATCTTTATTGCCCTCTACCTGGAGAAAAAATGGCGCGGTGCTTTGCAGCTAAGGGGTCCTTGAATGCCACTGTTTGCATTTCTCATTTATCGATTGCATCGGTTGATATTGGCACACCAGGCACCCGCAGTCCACCCACCCACCCGTCTGTCGATCTCCTCCTGTGATGTATTGATTTCGCAAAGAAATTCTCGTTCCGTTTGCCGGTCTTGACTGAATCGATCAAGGCCTTCTTTCTTCATCCACAGTCTTAATTTCATTTGTCCGTTATGATGCCAGGGCGGCTGCCACGGTTCACTGCACCCGCAGACATTTAATTGCCAACTTGTCAAGCCAAAAGGTACACAATATAAACCCAGAATAACATAGTGTAAATCGAAGTGATGTATTATCGTAGATTACAAATTTTTTTCACGTACACAATATAAACCCAAAATAACATACATCGAGGTGATATATTATTGTAAATTACATAATTTTTGCATGTATGTTAATGTGACAACTTATATAACACCTGCAGTTTGGCACAATGCATCAATCGATCGTAATCGTAATCTAGAAATTTCTAAAGTGCTACTTAACAGCTAAGCACAGAGCACCAGCTTATTCATGAGCGCTGCGTCAAGTCATTGGGGTTGTCCAAAGATGCCATGTCAAGAACGAAGTCCGGTGGCCAAGAGACCAGACAGAGGAAGGGAGAGGAGGCTAGGGTGGGTTGTGTTTAAGCTGAGAGAAATGGGAAGACTGATGGAACCCAGTGAAAGATTTATTTAGCACCTTTCAGACTTGTGAATACCCAGAAGTGTTCTCAACACAGCAACATCTCACCTTACCTTTCCTCGCCGTAACTTAGCTTACCTTATTTTACTTTGTCTAACATTACATTACATTTTATTATAGTAGGCCTACATACCATGACTTTACGCTGTTACATAGCATAACAAAACATAACATGAAAAGATTACGTTACATCAGTTTGCAATAATTTGCAGTAGTCTTTGCTAATCTCAATATGATGTTTAACCTTATAAAGAAAAATATCTATCCTAATTCAATGACTTCTATAGCATCGTTATCATGATGCATAAGGCATCAATCGATGGCCGAGGGTTTGAGTCTTGCACGAAGCTCTTACTTCAGCAGGGAGCAATTGCTACGTTTAACATTGTATACTAACGCAATATAAATATAAGTAATTTACATAAATAATAGGCTATAAAAATTCTACAATAATTTAGATTAGCTTTGCTCTGCCTCGCCTGGCTTCACTTCGCCTTATAATACATTAACAATTGCCGGCGACAGGTAGAATCCTGACGATTGAGACGATCAGCGTGCCGATATTGAAGGGCCATCCACAGGTAAATGTGACGAGGTGGTCGGAGAGCGTCGACCACGACAGTCACGCGGCCTTCGCCCTTCGCATCTTCACGAACAAGGAATCGACTGGCCGGCTCTACGGAAGCGAGAAATATCTGATCGGTATGTGCAGATCTTGAAGTGTTTGGTAATTATTAGGATTAACGTATACTGATAAATATTCAAATCAATTCAAAAACTGTTTCTATCACCAACAGGAACAGTTTACAGTCGAAACATTAAGACCCTGAGTGACTTAGAACATTAAGGCCCTGAGTAAAGCCATAAACAATGCAGCAGAAGTCGAATGCATGGCTACTAAATAGATAACACTAGATATCCAACCACTATTTCCAAGACATGTTCATCAAATTACGTGTGAAACGAACAGAACAAAGCTCAGTGCCAAAAGGTTACAGAAGGAAAGAGATAATAAAAAAGAGGAACATGACAGAAAGAGGTTTGTTAAGAAAGATGATGATGATGAAAAGAAGGAGGAGGAGGAAAAAGAGGAGAAGATAGAGGAGGAAAAGGAGGAGGAAGCTGAACTTTAATTGACAGTCGATTCTACTTGATTTGTCTACAGAATAGTCACCCAGCTATCATGCCAGCCACTGAGAAACCTTACATTCCGGTAATAAGATACTTGTCCTGCTTTCGAGCGGTCATGATGGTGATGAGTTCTCTGCCCGAAGGCTGGTCCATTGGCTTTATGCCACCCGGGGATGAGATGAGTGAGGTGGTTTCTCGTTGTCTTCCTCACAGACAATTGTGGGTGAGCAACTTGTCCAAAGTCGCAACGCATTGGCTTGAGGCAGATTCGAACCAGCGATCCTCCGGTTACGAGGCACCAGCCATACCACTACACCACCAAGTCCCTTCGGGTAGTAACATTAAACGGCTCAGATGTTTAGCTTGCTTCTAAATTACTGCCCACTGGCGATCAGTATTGGTATTAAGCTTCAGCACATAATAAACCAACTCCAATGACTTCAGGTGTACCATACTAATTATTCGCATACCTGAATTACTGTTGTCGCGTGTCATGCATAAAATGATTATATCTGCAGGTATGTGCTGATGTTCAAGTAAATGACACACTATTTTACCTGAGTGTTATCTTCATATGTGCAGCACAAAGTACCTGTTACCTTTTTGATCTGGTACACAGCAGAGGCCTTCTATCTGTTCCTCTTCATGTCTAAAAAGGACGCGAATAACTTACTTATATCGACCCGGCTTGGGCTTGATTTGATGCGCTGTTGACTGATGCCTTGTGCATTATACACCGGCGCTGTAGTAGTTGCTAAGCATGAATAGGGTATACAAAGGCCTTACATCCGTGCCTCGATATCTTCATGTCTTAAAAACACGTGAATAATATACCCGCGTAATAATCTTTAGGCATAAAGAGAATGCTAATTGTAGGTGCTTTATGTGCTGATGCATTATATACCTGAATGTCTTCAGGCATCAAAGACATGGTGCCGCTTGCGTCTGACTATGGTTACGAAGGATTCGAATTACTGACAGACAGAACAAACACTTGGCTTAAGGATCAGACGGACATCGTCATAACCAACATGCAGTCGGTCATGGTGCAGAAGGACGACGGTCAGTTAATGTCCAATTTCACCTGACACACCCTGTTTTCTCCTGGCACTGTGCTTAGACGTTGCCATGGGGCTAATCGTATTCGCAATGGTATACTCGAAAATTTCTAAAGCGTTACATAAAAGCTGAGTGCAGGTCACGATATCTGCATCGAGTCAGAGAGGATATCCACAGATATTTTATGAAGACCATAATTCGGTGGCTGGAGACTAGAGAGAGAAGTCAGAGGAGATGTTGTGGAGGGTCGTGTACATGTTAAGAGAAATGGGAAGGCAGCAGATGGGCGTGGTCTAACAAAAAGATAAGGTAAATGTAGGTAAGTTAGATTAATTTTAGGTGAACAAGTCTGATGTGAGGTAGAAATGGGTAATATAGGCCAAGTTTTAGTAAGTTGAGGTATGAGTAGTTAAGGTAAGGTAAATTGAGGTTAACCCTTAAATCTTAAAAAAGTATGCCTTGTTGTAACAAACTGTTACTTTTCTATTATTTCCTCTGAAATCTACGTTATCAGATTTGAATAGAATTCGTATTTGTTTGCTGTGTCTAAATGTAGGTCATCTTTTATATTAAAAAGCTTTTGTCTTCGTTGGGTTTAATTAAGGTTTTCATCCTGACATTAGAATGCTTTGTCTATGTTTGGGATTTAAGTTTTCTTCTAAATTCTGATATTAGAAAGTTTTATCTCTGTTTGGGGTTTAAGTTTTCTTCTTAATTCTGATATTAAAAAATTTTGTCTGTGTTTTAGGTTAAAGCTTTCTTCTTAATTTTGATATTCGAAAATTTTTTCTCTGCTTAGGGTTTAAGTTTTCTTCTTTATTCTGATATTATAAAATTGTATCTCTGTTTGGGGTTTAAGTTTTCTTCTTTATTCTGATATTATAAAATTTTATCTCTGTTTGGGGTTTATGTTTTCTTCTTTATTCTAATATTATAAAATTTTATCTCTGTTTAGGGTTTAAGGTTTCTTCTTAATTCTGATATTAGAAAGTTTTGTCTGTGTTTGAGGTTATTGTTTATGTTGACTACCTTTTAAGCGTGTTCGTCACTGGGTTGTTAGAAAACGTTTGTCTAGACAGGAAGTTTCTTAATGAATGCATCATAGGCAGGTCGTCGTTCTGGTATGAGAAACTGTTTTCTCGAACGGCAGCTTCATAAAGTAGGTCGTCATTCTAGAATTAGAAAGCCATTGTACCTAATGACTGTTTCTTAATGTAGGGCCTCATTCTGACATGGGAAGCGGTTGTTTCTATTCCATGCCGGGAATCAACAATATTGAACCGATCGAGTTCTTTCGAATTCTTCGCATCGCTTTTATTAAACCGATCGGCGACCTGCTTATCGATCTACCGATCGTTTATCCATTCACCTACGAAACATTCACGCCGGAACTTGTCCGGCAAAAGGAATCCGGAACGGGATCCAGTCAACGAGAACGACTCGAGAAGATGAAGGAAACGTTCTCCAAAGTCATCGCATTTCTGCGAAATTCAGGTAGGTTCTCATAGTACTTTGAGTGACATGGCGATTGATAATATAACTAGACCTGTATAACAACAGCCTTAAGTGCGTGCGTACGTGGTCCGGTTTATTATGTGATGACTATTTAAACAACGCTGGCGCTATCTGGCCAATAATGATATAAAACCTTTTTATAATGGTGTGCTTGGGTAAAAACCTTAATGGCGGGACAGGTTTTTGCAATTGCTTTAATGACCCTTAACTCACCGGAAGCAACACAGGATTTTACTCAGAAGGGACTTTTGTCGAACAGCCGAGCAATTGCTCTGAGCGGGGAAAAGCTAATTACTATGCAGTCATACTCCTGCTGAAATTTGCAGAATTCTGAACGCTTTAAAAACATGAGAGATTCTGAAAATACTTCGTATATAATAAATTATATAATGTCTCTATATAAATTATTACAAGTAGCTGTACGTACATACGCACGCTTATGTATTTATGTATTTCTTTCTTTATAGTTCAGTTGTACCTGATTTCTGTTAAACATTTTTGTCGCCATATGCATCGTTTTGTAATAGGCGGTCCTAATTTAGCGGGACTTGGGTCCCTTTTGGGTCTACCATTTGTATCCCAACAATCTATACAATGGTCAGTATATTTGTTCTTTTCTTTTATTCTTTTGGAATCAATAAAGTTTTTTCATTCAATCATTCATGTGACTATTTATAGAGCCTTTTGGAACCTCCTAAAGGCGCCCTTTTAGTATTGATATTATCCATTAATCAACATTAGGACTATTTATATGTAGGCCTTTTATATATCGTACAGACGTTTTTAGTATATTGCCATAATGGGTTTCTAGGCCTTCGAACTCTTTCTTTTCATTTCCTTTTGTCAATTCCTCCTTTTCGTAATCTGGAAAATTGTTGTTTCGGGGTTGGGCGTTGTGCAAGATTTCTCTCGACCGAATCCACGTGAATAAATTTGTTCGCATACAGTATCTGGGTGAAGGCATTACGCTGGGATAATGTCTCCTTTCTTCTCATAAACAAAAGCGCGCGTCGACCGCTTCAGCGAACCGAAAAGTTAGAACGGGAACATTAATCATTTACTCGAGCATGGCAGGTTTAATGGCGCGTTTAGTACGTGGCGCATTTCTCGATTGAATGCGTTGTTATCGGTCGTGAAATCTTTCGACAACAATAGATTGGATAACCTTCCACTATTTATGTAGCATACTTGGTTTTCGAACTTACAACAAAGACCCGAGTGTAAAATCCTACAGTCTAGAGACTTGATCACAATTAGGCAAAACTGCGCAGCATGGCATCGTGAACACAGCGTGCAATTCCGAATACAAGGTCATTTGGGCTGACTGAGCCCTTCATTATTTCGGGTTGATTTACGAGTACCAACGCAAGTTGCGATGTTAAAGGGGTGTTCTGATGTGGGTTAGATGTAGTAGTGTTTGTGTCTCAGCAGAAAGATCTTTCAAAACCCAAGAACATGCTTCTGAAGAGCTTCTATTATGACGTATAAACACCTTTGCCTATTTGCTTTGCTACTATAGAGCCTAGCAGGCGGTAGGACAACCATTTGTATCCTATTTGTCTTCTATATGCTTACTGTTCAGCATGGTAAATGGCATAATAAGACAGGAGGAAATGTTGATTTTGTTTTGGATGGATTCTGTCATTTGTTCTTTTTCTCGTCTGTTGGTTTTCCGATTCCCCGAAGCCAATGAAATTCTCCGAAGCAATCTCTCTTCAGACATTTCCTCAACGACTCTTTAAACATTAACGAAAGGCAGACCGTCCTCGGAGACCCATAAATTCACCCATGTGTTCAGCCTCTTTTCCTTGTCTGGTGATGAATAAGGCTGCTGCCATTACTTCTGCTGATGCTGTGTGTCTATTCGTGTGGTTCAGAACAGTTCTGCTGTGTACTTATTCATCGACAACCCAATTTACCGCTCGATTTATCAGGTCCATTAGTGATAACGTGAATTCGCACTGCTTTCTGCTGTCAAGCCAAAATGCAATTAGCTTTAAACACTTTCTCTTTTTTATTGACGATGCAGTTTTGAGCTCGGTTTGCCACTTTCATTAGTGATGACTCGAATTTACATTGCTATTCACTGTTAAGGCAAATGCTACTATTGGCTTTAAGTGTTCCCTGTAAATCTCGTTCACGCATCTTTCTTTCTAGGTGGCCTATCGTCGATTCTTTATCTCTCAGCTACGCATACAGCTTGACTCATATATGGTCTGAGCTTCTTTTAAGCTTTTGTAACATGAATTTGACGAATGGTGATATTAAATGCGAATAATTAGCCATCTGTGATGTTTAACCATATATAGAAAAATATCTTACCTAATTCAATGACTTCTATATCATCGTTATCGTAATGCATAAGGCATCGATCGATGGTCGAGGGTTTGGGTCTCGCACGAAGCTCTTACTTCAGTAGGGAACAATTGCTTAAGACCATCGTTTGATGTTTAGCGTTGTACACTGGCGCAATATAAATATAAGTATTAAATAAATAATAGGTTATAAAAATATCTGCATTATAATACCTTGAGGCCTGTAACTGCGCAGGTGCGGATGTGATTTGCTCTGAGACGGTTATGAACCCAATGCAGATGTACATTGAAGATACTGATGGATCTGCAGCTCACGATGACGAAATGAGGTTTCTGTTCACGATTAGGTTTGTTTACATAAACAATACTATGCCTCTATATAGCTAACTAGTTAGTTAGTTAACTAGTTGGATATCTAGATACTTAATATAGCGCCTTTTGAATAGCTCACACAAGCGCCGCCTACGATATCCTAAATATGTTTAAGTCAATAAGAACAATATTTTCGTAGACATATACAATATTTTATTTTGTTTACTTATTTCTGCATTTGTTAAGCGCCTTTTATCTAATGACTAAGAATCAATCGATGACGCTGAGCAATTGTGAGTGAAGAACTAGATCGAGTTCCCTACAAAGTCACATCCTCAGAGAAGATTCGATCCCGTACTCTCCGCATTGCAAGCCGAGCGCTCTAACCAATAGGCCACCGTGCCCTACAATATTATGCCTTTATATAGGCACCATTTTTACAGTTTGTAAATTGATATACATGGATATGCACCTATATCAGTTTATAGGTTTCTTCCATTATATTTCCCAAGAGATTTTGAATTCTATAATGCACTTACCTTATAATAATGATCCTTTCCCATAAACCGCAACACTTGTTGGGAAAACAAGAAAACTCATTTCCCCTTGCTGGAAAAGTTGACTCTCGAATATAATCTACCGGAGGGAGACTCATATAAATAAAACGTTCACCATCATCCTTCTGTACACGTAATATCATGCAACACATGCGTACAATTGAGTAACTCTTAGATGGTATTGTGTAATCACCCTTTTACATTACAATGATTACTTGATGACTATTGCATTAAATTGCATTCCATTACATCGTGTAAAATTAGGTTGTTCCTGACCGGCCAGATAAGCCAACTAGTGGACGGTAGTACACGTCTGATCAAAAGGGCCTCGTTGCAGCCAGGAACCGACAACGACTATCTGTCGGGCGCGGAGAAGCCAGAGGTAGGTCGGGCGCCCCTCTTCCTACGCAACGTCGTCGGTCGCCAGTTCAAGTATCGCTGGCTCATCCTGGCCTTGTCCGCATTCACCTGCATGGCGATCATCGTCGTCCTAAGTGTCGTCTACAGCAACAGGTAAAGAGAAAACCGGCCAAGGACAGTTTGAAAAGGCCAAGACAGAACGAAGATCAGACTAAACAAGTAACCATTTTAAGCATAAAGGCGTCCATTACTCATCTCTGTCGGAAGTCGTTTTCTTACGTCACGCTTGCTTTTCATCTGGTTCCCTGCAGCGGTGACGTCACTGATTTGCAGCATCGGCGTTGGTGCAAGATGGCGAGATTTTGAATATCTGAATATTTTTCTCCAAGTTTCGTCGTGAAAATGTATTTTTATTCTTTTTCTAAAACTTTGTGTTTAGCTTATAGATGAAACATATTGCAAAATGCATGTACACATTCTACTTGTGTCGTTTCTTCTTATTTGTATGGCATTTAAGCTAACATTAACGCTACTTCGTCGAAGAGACAGCGCGGTTTGATTGCTTTGCCCTACTAGGCTTTTTAAACGTCTCAAAAATGAAAATCTACATTAAGCCTACATACCTGTGATTTACTTAAATTCTCGCTTATGATAACACAAAAGTTTTTAATCATTAATGTTTTGAACTTGAATATTCAAATAGTAGCATCACACATAACTTCCGTGATGCCAAAATGTTCAGTGATCATATTCAACGTATTTATGCCATTTAACCTACTTTTACTCCAGACGTGACCCATAGGCCTGCCGAACTTATTTTCACCTTTCCTGCAGCAAATTATCTAGAGTGTATTAATTCACTTGCACAAACTCATTTACGTGTGCTCATAGATGTAACTTGCACTTGCCGTAATTTTGCATTGTCATTTGTATGTCTGCATTTGACTGTCGCTATTTCTAAGTGTGCAACTCTCATGGAAATCTCAGTTAACTGTAAGAATGACTGAGGTATCTTTGTAACTTAATTATATGAATACTAACTTATATATATACACACACATATACATATGTATGTATAGGTTCCACATAATAGAAGCACATCCTTTAGATACAAGTATTTCAAGTAACCAAAGACCCTATATAACGTGGTTAATATCAGCTTCAGAGAACTGTTAGGCCTGACCTAATTTTAAGACTAAAGTTTTATTGCCGTCATGGTATTTTGGTATATTATAAAAACTTATTTTAAGAGGTATTAGGCCAAAGAGAAAATCAGGCCTGCTAGGTAGCCTCGATCTGATTGAAGATTAATATTAAATTTTCAGTCTTTTCAATGTTGTTTAGGTACAAAAATGAAAGTTGATTTCGACGTGTGTGCTATAGACGTTTACGTTCACATATTAAGAACCATCTAAAATATATGTACATTTACACATTCAGAACCATTCTAAAATATCATATAAAACTTTAATATTCTCTAGTTTTGTTATTGTGAGGGATCATCGTGTTACAGATCACGCACTGCTAAACTTTCATCTGGCGATTACGTGTTAGTAAATGTTCGTTGGCGAAGGCCATTTTCGATTTTCCAAGCATTATTCATCTCATACATACTGTAAGATCTACTGACTTTATTTTATTGCCTTAACCTGCTCAAATTGTGACGTCCAGATTTTTAGGCTTCAGTGTTGCTAAGCGTTGAGTTTGCTTTCAAAAATAAAATGTGTCCAAAATTTTAATGTTGTTATGCTCGTTAAGTCGCATGATGCATTATAATCTGTAGGTGCTTGATCATTCCCATGTCGTAGTTTGTCACAAGCTGCTAAAAAATGTGATGTTAAAAAATTTGATTTTGCGCTTGTAAGCTAATATTTATATGGCGACCGTAGAAAATGCTGATAATCTTCAGTTGTAAGATTTTAACTTGAGTCGTTTCAGTGGAAAGGTCTTGCAGAACCTAGGATTCGCCTTCGACTACGAAGGTAAGGGCTGTTCTTAAATATTATGCCTGAATTACAATGGAGGAAATAGCATGCATTTAATACAGTATTCATGGCAAAGATATAGATTACAGTAAAGTAATTGTAAACGTACTGTGATGTGATCTGACGTCACTTTACATCATCTTTCACTCTGCCTATGAAGTTGGTGCATAGACTCTAATATGAGGCTAATATGGAAGCCTGAATGAGATCGAAAAGACGCTAAATGAAGAGCCATAAACATAAGATGCACAGCTAAGTCTACACCTGTTGTTTAGCTGAACCCGTTATTGAATTCAGACTGTTGTAACTTGTTATGTGAATCGAGTGAAATTTAATAGCTGAAATAAGGTTAAATTTCAGCCACGCCGACTTTAAATAGCATAACCATAGCTCGACGAACAATACAGAATATTCATGAGATCGAGATACATGAACTAGATCGCGAGTCCTTTTGACCCCTTAGTTTTGAATTTTCTTTTGCTACATGTTGCTCTTCTACAGATTTAGTTTTTTTGCCACTCAACAGTTTGAGTACTTGAGTAAAAAGAGCAGGCCTCTGTATTCTAAGCAGTAGTTTAATGAACGATAGAGACGGTTGACAATCGGTTGTGTCGGGCCTAGTTAGTCTATCGATTATAAACGGTAAGTTTTCTAATTGCGACAAATGAGGACGAATATGTAATAGCTCAACAGTGTACAATGATATATTAATCACACTTATATAGAGCCCCAATAAAACCTAGTCGATAATGCATCCAGCTCAAGGGTTGTGAAAAACAACTCTGTTGCTGAGAGGAAATTCAGCGATACTGACTTACATGGGCAACAGAGGGGGTGGAGAGAGAATGAACGAAGCCCAGCTGCATATAGCCAACATTAGCGGCATAATTAAAAGTTTTACCGAAAAATTAACCAATTGGCAAGACGACTACACAGTGGGAAACCCGTCGCCATGCCAGTGAAGGATGATAGCTATGGACGAATGTCTGCAGTCATCAAACCATTGCTGGACCATTTACGGTGTGCCGTGTAAATTGAACATTTCGAGGTGTTGATTCGTGTGAGCCATTTTTAAATTGTCGATATGGTTGATTCCACTTCATGCGAAAGATCCTTCAACCCAGGCCAAACTTATGACAATTACTAATTCTCTACCTTACTAATTTTATGTAGGCATGTTAGCCTTCGTGATGACCAGAAATGCATTACAATATTGCACACAGTAGGGTGAAAATTTTCTTCAACAGTACTAATATCGCGTTGCTGATAATCGTCGGTATTTGGACCTCTTAACTTAGGCCTAAGCAGCGACCATCGGCCAGTTAAGCCAGAAAATCCCCACCTATTTGGAAACCAACATGACGGAAGAAGATAGGTGTTGCAATACGAAAGTGATTTTTTAAAATGATACGATAAAGTATCCAAATATATGACGCACAGTCCAATTAATAAAGGATTATACATATATGTATATGTGAAGCGATGCCAAGGATCTATTTTTACTTATAGATTTGTAACAAATTTTAGAGGTAATCGTTGACCATTAGCATGATTTTGATGCATATATATGCATGTAGTAATTAGACATTAAATTACGATTAAATTGTGTTTTAGGAACCATAGCTGAATGTGAACCAATGGAGTTCATACTCAATGTCTTGGCCGAAACCGAGGATAACCTTTTGACCTGTCCAATTTGTTTGGCACCTTTCGACTGTCCCAAAATTCTCGCTTGTCTTCATACGTTTTGTTTTTCATGCCTCAGTAAGTATCAAATGACTACCGGATTGATTGAAGAATCGATGCCTATTACAGATGTAGAACAGGCACAAGTAACGGAGCAGAGGATTCAAGAACAATTGGAACACGAAGAACCATTAGCTGTTCCTTTCGGAGAACCACAAGAGGGCTCAGAACACTATCTGAATCGTCAAGTGCAGAACGAAGAACAACATCAACAACTCTTGTCAGAGCAACCAGTGTCACAATCGCAACAGCAACAACAATCGTCAGAGCAACCGTTGTCGCAGTCACAAATCATATGTTGTCCAATCTGCCGAGAATCGAATGTGTTGCCTGATAATGGATTGTTCGGTCTGAGAAACGATTTTCGATTGGAGTCGTTCGCGAAGTCTCTGGAGCTGATTCGGCTGCAATGTACTTCCTTTCAGCTCAGCCACGAAATCCCCAGCACTGCCAGAAATTCCTCAGCACGAATCACACTGCTTGACCACTCCACGTCGAAAACAGTCAACCAGGATCACCAAGGGAGCATGTCACGGCTGGAAAGATTTTACGAAGTGGACAAAAGAAGATCAAGAACTTCAAGATCGTCAAATGAGGCCAGTAAGAGCACATGGAAATGCATCGTTGGGACCTTCAACAAATGTCTCTCTTCCAATTCTACATTTGACGAGGACTTCTCGGAATTAATGCAGTGCAGATAGTTTACATTCGTACTCTCTACATTACGCATTTACTCGTAACAGTTCGCATTTGGTTTGCACTAACATATAGGGCGGTAGATATACACCACTATCGAATTCTGTGAGACATAGGCGTTTGTATCTTTTTTCTGTCATATTGCACGCTGCGCTCGATATAGCCTAGAGTAACCTATTACTAAAGGACAGAAGGACATATGCACTATGCACATCTTGCCATTCCGCTAGATCGCGGGTCAAAGGGAACAAGCAATATTTATTAGTTGTATCGATCCGAACTGTTTTAACGAAAGTCAGAAAACACATTCACTGTTGAACCTATGATTCTTGTAGCTTTTGCTGCTCCAACATTGATTACACTGGACAACAAATTTTTACAAAAGTCATGTTACTGAAATGAAATTAGTCAGTTCTTATCAATTTGTATGTGCTGAACACGAATATGACAGTGAAAATGCCGAATTGGCTCTAGTTTTTTTGTAATCTGAAATGAAGTAATTTTATATCGCACAATGCATGCCAATAGTGATACACTTACAGTTAATATTTGTAAAAACCAGGTCATAGACTAGTTCTTAGATTTTTTTGCCTGTCTCTTGTACAGCTGTTCGGGAGCATCTCTGCGGAGTGTTCAGCAGTAGTCAGCCAACATTGTAGTGGACCATTTTCCCTGGTACCTTTGCTCCATTGTTGCAATATCTTGATGATAACGTTCGCCATGTTCGTCACTAACCATACCACAGTTGTCAGGGAAGAAATCCAGATGGGAATGAAGGAAATGCATCTTCAGAGACATATTGCAGCGAAATTTCTGGTACTGCTTGAGCATGTATTCTACTAGTTCCTTGTAGTTTTCTGCCCTAACATTCCCCAGAAAGTCTGTAGACACTAGACGAAAAGCATTCCATGCTTGTTTCGCATCACCCTCCAGCAAGTTGTTGAAGCGGTCATCTTTGAAGAGTTCTCTAATCTGAGGACCCACAAAAACTCCCTCTTTAATCTTTGCTTCGCTGAGTCGAGGGAATTTTTCATGCAGGTATCGGAAAGCTGGCGAAGTGCGGTCCATGGCTTTCACGAAGTTCTTCACCAAACCTAGTTTGATGTGAAGGGGTGGTAGTAGGATTTTGTGAGCCTCGACCAGAGCTGGGTGCTGGATATTCTTCTGTCCAGCTGCCATGTTTTGTCTGGGAGTCCATTCCTTCCGCACGTAGTGCAACTCTCTTGCTCGGCTATCCCACTCACACAAGAAACACATATATTTTGTATATCCTTGCTGCAGTCCCATTAAAATGGCAACTACCTTCAAATCACCACACAGGTGCCATTTGTACCTGTTATAGTCAATGGAATGCAGTAGCTGTTTTAGGTTATCGTATGTCTCTTTCATGTGGACAGCATGCGCTAATGGAATAGATGGAAGACGGTTTCCATTGTGCAAAAGCACAGCCTTAAGACTCAGTGTTGAAGAGTCTACAAAGAGTCTCCATTCTTGTGGGTCATGAGTGATCTGTAAGGCATTCATGAGGTCGTCAATATTGGAACAGAATACCAGATTACCTTCCTTCATAAAGAAAGGTTCCAACTGCTGATGGCGCTTTCTATATGAAGTAATTGTGACATCTTCTTCTAGAAGATTCCATTGTTGGAGTCTTGATCCTAGCAATTCTGCCTTGTTTTTGGATAAGTCCAAATCACGAACAAGGTCATTTAGTTCTTCCTGTGTTATTCTGTGTGGGGGTTGATGATGCACCACAGTGAAAATCGGGATCACTGCACGCTGACGGACCAGGAGAAGAACATGTCGGCTCACCCTTGTCCTCATCAGATGAATCTAGGAAAATATATTCTGCTGGAGGTTCTGGAATAGGAAGTCCATCACCATGTGGAACTGGTCTCAATGCTGACGGAATGTTTGGGTAGACTATTGTCGACTTCTTTTGCTTCGTTATTCCACCGGAAAGAGGAGGAACCAAGCAGAAGTAACAGTCATCTACGTGGTTGCTTTGCTCTCTCCACACCATGGGAACTGCAAACGGCATTGATGGTCTTTTGCCATTCAACCACTGTGAAAGCTGTGTTGTACATGTAGCACAGCATATATGCGGGGCCCATGGCTTGTCTTGGTCACCAACCTTGCATTCGAAGTAAGCATGATATGCCTTCTTGACTTGATAAGTGATACTTTTCTTCTGGTTGGCAAATGTCACTTCCCCACAAATGTAACAAAAGTTGTCCACAGTATTTACGCACTTCCGAGGCATTACTGTTCTGTATTGTATCTAAATGGATAAAGTAATAATAGTTTTATAAAACAGTAACTTAAACTGTCTCGCACAAAGTCTGTAATATTGTAAATGCTCAACCGTTCCGACTCGCTTTATATAGTACACTGCTGACGTCATCTTACGTCAACAGCCGACTGGCTGTAGTTTTACATTGCATCAGAAAATGACGTAATCAACTGTGCATGATGTGTTCATGATGGGATTATGCAATGAGGTGGAATATTACATCATTCTAGACTTATTTAGGATATTGTCGCAGTCCTACTGCATAAATTTACATGGTGAAACATAAAAAATGAACTATATGAAATATTTTCAAAACGAGAGCCAATAAAAAATTTTTATGGTTATATTCGTGTTCAGCACACCAAGATGCTACACATTAGGGCCTTTTCCAGTCAGTAACGATTTCTATGTTGACCAGTGTTATTATCGCCATAGGACCATCAGCAGATATCATCATTATAGTGATACTAACATATATTGTCATCAAATAGACATATTATACTAATGCGGATATTATCATTAGTAGTAGTAGTAGTAGTAGTAGTAGTAGTAGTAGTAGTAGTAGTAGTAGTAGTAGTAGTAGTAGTAGTATCACCAGTGGCGTAGCAATAGACTGTGCAGAGTGTGCAAAGGACAAGGATCAACGAGAGCTAAGGCCCTGTTGCTCAATTACTTGAAGCAAAATAGTCAAAGTTCAGTTTCAACAAGGGCCCTCGTAAGGCTAGCTACGCCACTGGGTATCAGTATATTGTCTACTTGAAGATGTAGCCATAGAGACTACGACAGATTTTATGGTTAAAGGATCATTAAGATATATTATAGTACCACTGTACTTGCTATGTTGAAGTGACTGTTATAAAAGACAGTAGTTTACTCCTACATTGTATAGCACTGGACAGTTTAGCTCTGTTGGCCGTCATCTTGTATAATTATGAGTATCTGCATAAATATTCAGTATGTGTTGTTCTTCACGATGCCAAAATAGACCGATAGTATGCAGACGTAGCTAGTAGGCATGTTGTCTATATACTTCACAAATGTAGCAGAGGAATTAGCATCGTGGAGAAGAGTACGGCGACGAACAGAGATGCTTTGTTGGCGAGGAGCACTGGGTTCCCAGAAGCTACGCATTTGTGGTAGGTATTGTTAAGAAAATTATAATAAGTTGCTGGAAAATCCGTGAATACCCCATCGACGCCCAGCTGAAAGAAGTCGGCGTACTCGTTGGCTGGGTCCTGTCCATAGTCCCAAGCCAAGTACTGGTTCTCGTTCCTCAGGGTATACGGGTGAACGCGAAGCCCATGGGCGTGTGCTCTTTGTACGAGGTCCGTCCGTTTCACGATCTGATTTTTCTTGTTTACCCTTACAAGCTGTGTTTTATCCGGGCCTATGCCATAGGCGTAGGTGGCATAGTTGGCAAGCGCAGCATCGCTAACGTTTGCTACCGATGGCAGAAGCACGACCGTTGGTAGAGAGGTTCTGTTGGCGAGATAGCGGATACTTTCCCTATTAAAAGATTGCAGAAAGCACGGAGATCTCTTCTGCGTGTAACCGAATCGCCGGAGCGTGTTCAGGATCAGGTCCTCGAACGTTACATTTGCATTCTTGATTACAGGAAGCGAGTTGATGAAAATCGGATCCTTTGTTTCGATATAGATTCCGACTGGTCTTCCGAAACCCTGGGCAACGGAAATTAGATCCTCTAGAGTCGCAATGCCAAACTTCCCGTCATAGCTTGGGTCTCGGAAGCCGAACCGCTGCACTTTACGAACTAGACTGATCTCGCTTAGCGTGAAGTCAACCGTGAAATAGTCGGTGATGTTCTGAAGCTGTTCATGAACAAAATAGGTGTTCGTGCGGTTCTCCGGATACACATCAGCGACGTTCGTCGTTTCGTTCATCCAACACTCGTGCATGCAGATCAGGACGAGGTCCTTCGTTATGGTGGCGTCACATTCAATGACGTCAGCGCCCTGTTCTAGCGCCAACCTGTATGCTTCCACGGTGTGCTCAGGCAGAGTTCCGCTGCTACCTCGGTGAGCCACAATTAGTGGCCTATTCGTCGGAAGGTCAACTCCGTGATCAAATTCCGACTGAATCTTTGATGTCTTTGATTCTCGTTGCGGCGCCGACCTAGCCCCTGTTATAAGGCAGGTAAGAAGGACCAAGGTTGTGCTTATTGAAGGCATACTTGCAAGCTACAGAATGTGAAAACGAGTGACGTTACAGGAAATTTCCCGTCGAAGTTACGAAAACGAGCAGCAGACGGAAGACTGTGTCCTAAACGAAACGAGAATGCGAATAGCGTTCCAGAAAATGCGTCCCACAAATTGCCAGGTCACTTCGGGATAATGCTTTGATCCCAAAGACGATAGCTCCAAGCAAAAATACCACGATCTACATTTACAAACACCATCTGAGCAAGCGTATAATCTGTCAACAGATAACACAGCAGGTCTAGAGTTCAACTCAGATTTAAAATCATCTGGTCTGTCAAACACTGAATGTAACAAATGATCGATGTTATCAAACGCTTTTCAAGGTATTCAATCAGAACATCAGAATTATTGTCACTTATGCACGCACTAAATACAACACACGTTGTTAGCCTTTTAAGATCACTGATGAACATAGGTTCCTCCGCGTTGTTAAGCTGAATTGGTAGCACTTAGTCATGTTGATTCATGATTTCAGTTTACAGCTACGATATTACTATCAGTTTGATTTCGTCGTATGCCTTTTGCTATCTTCTTTTGGAGTCCCACCATTAATCGTAGATGGCAATCGTCACTCGTGGAGCACTGAAGGCAACCCTTTTGACCGTCCTATCATAATCATTTATGTATATACCACTTCAAAGAGCTTGTTAAACGTTCGCCTGATATAACGGAGACGTTCATAGCTGTCACCATTCAACTGTACAACAACGATAAACAACTTCAGGCAGTCTAACTAGAGCGTAACGCTTAGAACTGGGCCTAACTAAGAGAGAATACAAATGAAGCATTACTAAACTCATTATATGTATATATGTACGTATGTGTCTATGTATATAAATATATACTATTACACATTAGTATACATCGAAGCTAGTTGTTGACAGTGTGCTTTGTTCATACACATATAGCGTGCATCAGTCGTTCGAAAGTAGACCTACTTGGAATGTCCGTGCTTTGCGAGTCTATAATTATACACAATCGGTTTTAATTATAACAGCTGTGTATTGGCCTGAGCGCTCGTCTCATCCTGCACCTGTGTTCACAAAAACGATCTGTGTCATATCTTGCGTGTAAATACATCCATGCAGCATTGGATGCACTGTTTGAACCTCTAAAAACCAAGGATTATCCTATAAGCTGCGCTCAACATCCTAATAGCCATTGATAAGCATTTTATAGATGGCCTATGGCTGAACTGCACAAAGCCTGCGTCAAAAATCAGACACGGCGCACAGTGCTTAGCCAGGCCAAGATCTGCGCAGCAGGCGGTAAAGTCAGCCCAGGTCGGCCGGCCAATACTGCGATGCTAAAAGAGGACAGGAACAGATCTAGCGGCAGAAACAGCCCTATAATCCAACGAGGAAATGAAAGGTATACCGCTCTCGGTGTTTACAGCCACACAATCCAAACAGTCATGTCTCATACCAGCAGAAACTACACTGCGATCCTACAGATGGCTTATTTGGCTGTAATAGCAACCACTGCTGCCTAAAGACAGAGACTGTAGCTGCGTGTTTCTGTATTTTACGCCTGTGAATAAGCTGATCCCCCGACTTATCTTTCTTTGGGCGCTGTAGAAATCTTTAGCTTACGATTGTTTAATGAATAGAAGGCATGGAGCGGTTTTTCTGCGCTATAAAAATTATCCAATACACTACATTTAACATGAAACTATAGGTCTATAACAGGCCCCGTTAGCAGTCTTGCTGAAAACTGTAACAATGGTGGAGCTCTAGTTTCAGACATATTATCTTAGGCAACAACGCGTTCTAGAGATTGCTTTAAGTGGGCTTTTAAGCGGCACGCAAATGCGTCACATAAATGTAATGATACGTGCAACAGAGACTGCTGATAGTAGACATGACCTTCAAGAGTGCAGTCAGACCGCAGATGACGACAGCGAGACATTATATTGCGCCGATAGCAGACTGATAAAAAGACATGTATGCCACAACAACAATGTAAGGTGCACGCCATTGTACACGTGATCAAGTTTCCAAGGCGCAGATAGGCTCTGCTCCAGTTCCTGCTCGGTCTCTCTCTCTGTTTGTCTCTGTCTCTGTCTGTCTCTGTCTGTCTCTGTCTCTATGTCTCTCTCTTTCTCCACGGATGGTGTGTTTGACCAGATACTGCGCAGCCAGCAGCAGCAGCAGCAGCAGAGCTACGAAGCCTTCCTCCCCCGAGCATCCCGACTAACTTTCTCCTCTCTGCAGTACAAGCCATACACTCCGCGTGATAGGGTAAGCACCAGTCCTGAACATACACGCGCCGTCAGGGTAAGACGCAAAATAAACGATTGTTTTGTTTTTCATTTACTTCCATAATAATTAGCATTATGCATCTGTGTTAAGTTATTGCTTTTATTAGATGCGTCTCAGAACCAAATGAGACAATTTTGGTTTTGGTTTTTTTCTGAAATAACACGACTGTAATGTAACATTAAACGTAATATAATTGTTAATAATATATCAACAGTAAATTTATATAGAGCGTCTAGTTATTGCTGACACGAAACTGTAATAATGAACTGTTAACGTTGAAGTTATGTTAAATGTAACAGTAAATTAATGTGACAGTAAATGTAATAGTAATAATTAAAATGCAATGCAAAATTTATTTAGCGCTGCTGGTAATAAATTTGGATCATATGTTTGGTGTAAACTATGCTTGTCCTGTATATAGGTCACGGTCGCTGTCCTTGGGACGCTGCCAGATGTCAAAGTTCAATGTCAAGGCCATCGAAAGGCCATATCAAGTTTCGCCTCGAAGGATTCCGGAAGTTCGAATTGTAGTCGTCTGACGCCTGAATCAGACAAAAAAGTCAACATCGGACAACGAGAAGGTTTGGAATCAAAGGTTTCGTTGATATTAAGTTTAGGCAGAAATTTGTGCCACATGTAATCGTAATCGTAATTTCGAGATTTCTACAGCGCCTAACGAAAGCCAAGTCGCGGGACCAGCTTATTCACAGGCGCTCAGTCAAAACAAAATCGATAGGCAAAAGGGTTCGGTTCCAGATCAAGATCCAAAAGTCAGGCAGAGAGAGCGTGGCAGCTACTGTATGGGTGGTGGTGTTTGGAGTTGAAGAGGAGAGAGAGAGATGAGGAAGAAGGAGTGTAGGCCAACGACTAGGAGCTTCGAAGATGTCGATAGTCTACATAATGTTGCACATGGGCAGCGTTTTTGAGGCACCTATAGTAGGTGTCCAGATAACTAAACTAGCTCTCTAACTGCTTGTATATCAGTCATCGTTCAGTCTGTATTAGACCTAAATTTTAGGGTACAGAGAGCCGTTTGTAAAACTCTGATACACGAGGACTTTTAGTTCAAAATTTGTTCAAAGTTTTAAACAGCACTTCAGCATAACAAGGCCCTCATGGCATCACATTCTGGACTTAGTTCGGGCTTTCCAGCCTCTGAAAGGATCTGATTTGTACCGGTGTGTTTCTCTCCATTCGTTGAGCACTAATTTCAATTGTACATGTAATTGTATTAGCGCATTCATATAGCTGCCTTTTTAAAAGCAGCCTTCCCAGAAGCGCTGTCGACCTCACAAACACATAGGTAGGTGTTTAGACATCGAAGGGCGAACAAGAATCACAAGCCTACTAACTTCCAAATACGAAGTTTTATAAAAAATTTTATATACCTATATGAGCATCAATCGACTAGGGATAAACCGAGTATCCATCACAAAAAGCTGATACCACGCAGTACCTCCTCCGAGCAGAGCTGTTAAGAGGCTACCTAACTAAAAGCTACTAATTAGCTATTAATGAATTAAACATATGAAGGATCAAAATGTTTAAGCAGCCTACACAGGTACGTTTCGTACAGGTGTTTGAGTAGGCTCAGAGTGCGCTGTACGCCACACTAATTGATTGCTTTAGTAGCTATTATCAAAACACAGCTGTACGTAAAAGTTTAAAACATAAACAAAGATGATTTAAAATATATAAAAGAAATAAATAAATAAAATAAAAGATGAGTCTAAAATGAAGATGTTAGACAAAGATGATTTTTGAAATAATGCATCTTATGATGACACATTGCAATGTCTGTGCCCTACCTTGCAACAGCGAAGCTATACAATAACAGCAATAACATTGCTGAGCGGAGACGTGGTGCTCAGCCCTAAATAATCTTGCCTGTCTGTTTTTAGATAGCTGGCTTCTCTCTTCCAGCTACTTCTGCAGTCTGCTATATTCTAGCCTAAAATGCGCTTTTATACAGTATAATGGTTGCTGACAGCAGCCACTAGTGTGGCTTAAACACTTGTAGATATATTGTCTGCCAATAATGATCATCTTTGCAGACAACAGACCAACTAAAATCGTTATATCACAATTCTTTCTGGATGTACATCACGCTGAACATCATATAGTGTTTGTTTCCTAGCCTTTTCCACTCATAGTATCTGCGTGCTAGTTTGGCAAAATGTCCCTTCTGGGGAAGTCCTCTGTTACTGCCAGTTAGCTACAGGCTTTGAAAGCAATTAACAAAACCATTTTAAGGACTTTATCCCAGCATACCGTTTTTCTAAGCTACATTTTTCTTTGTACAAAACGGTGTTAAATGAAATTTTCACTCTCATATTATTCGCCAGGCAGCGCCAGCGCCCATCATCATTCACATATATCCGGACTACGCACCCAATTTAGGCTGCTGTTATATAGATGCTCGCTCTGTCCACGAGCATTTGAAACTAGAAAGCGATCTCTATATTAATTTACCGGTGTTATAATGTACCTTGAAGAAAGCCTATGAAAATATCTATAAGAAATGTTGAAGATAAAACAATTAAAATGGGTATTTTCGCTCGCTCACTCACTCATGTAATCATACCCTTTTGTAATTTAATTATGTACTTACTTACAGACTAGATTTCGTCCAAAAAGTCGCAGAACCTGAGCTGCAATTCGTCGTCACAGAGCAAAGAACCAAGTCAGATCCGAAGACTGACTGGACAGCGGACTCTGGCGTTAGTCAACCACCACTCATCATCCTCGAAGTTGTAGACCAGAAATCAAAGTTCTTAAGTCGTTAACAGAACGAACAAGAATCTTCAAAGAATTCTGCTTCTGTGGCTGAAGAGAGGGTTTACCAAACGACGGTGTCGATTGGTGTTGAAACAGAATCCAAGGACATCTGGAGGTCTATCAGAGTGGCGAGGGAGAAGCCCTAAGCATTGGGAAAAATGGCAGGTCAGGAGAAAGGTTTAGAAGAACTAGGAATGGAGGATCTTATCCAGAAGATGCTTGAGAAATACGGTGAATCCGAAGAACAAACAGACAGTGTTACGACGCCAGGAAAACCGACGTCACAAGAAGATGAACCTAAACGAACTAACGCCCCAACCAAGGAGGCTGAGAGTTCAGTCAACGACATGATTCGGAGGGAAACGCCAAGATGGGACAAGGTCTATGGAACGGAAGACAACAATACTTCGGCTTCCAGTACAGAATGGACAGGTAGGCGAGAGATTGGCAGAAGACCAGTGGCTTCGACGGAAGAACAATCTACCGACCATGTGGCGATTGGAAGCGTGATTCGGAGTCAGAAAGGGGTTGCTAAGCAACTGACATCCGTTTCTGAAGGACTGGATGAAGTTAATGATGACCTTGAGGAGATGAAAAGAGAGCTCAAACGCATCCAGACGAAGGCCTCCACTTGTCTGGATGGTGGAGACATCCTTAGCGGGCAAACTGTCAAAGAATTTACTTCCGTTGGAGGAATTAGAGAAGCAGATATTTACGGCGGGAGGAACGAATGGATAGAAGAACGAGAGGGGGTGATCAGGTTTGACGATATAAACAGTGTTCAGGACACCGAGAGATACCTGAAGGCCCACCAAGTTCCTGTTTCGCACCTGCCAGGGGCCGGAAGAGCCTACATGCAAGAAGCCGGAAGAGCCTACCTGCAAGAGGGCGGAAGAACCCACCTACAAGAGGCCGGAAGAACCCACCTACAAGAGGCCGGAAGAACCCACTTACAAGAGGCCGGAAGAACCTACCTACAAGAGGCCGGAAGAACCCACCTACAAGAGGCCGGAAGAACCCACCTACAAGAGGCCGGAAGAACCCACCTGCCAGGGGCCGGAAGAGCCCATATCAAAGAAAGCGACATACAGCTGACGAATCTTTTAACAATTGCAGAACCAGTAGAACCAAGCTGGCAGAGGAGATCGACCGTAGATACCGGTGCAGTGACGCGCGAAAGAAATACTCAAGTCGACCGTTTCGGCAGACCGGTCACTCAATATGTTTCAGTCGAGGAATCCTCTTCGAAGCATGACGATGGCCGCTGGCGCGTGAAAGGCAGTCATAAAGATGGCTATTGTTATATGTGTGAAGAATTTGGTGACGTCAACACAGACTGGAAAAGCACATCAACATATGCCGAACCACCCAGGGTGAGCCATAACCACAGATACATCCCTCTTACAGTCACTGATCTTCATCAGCATAGTTACGATCGAAGTCGAGAAGACCTGGGCATTTACAAGACACCCTCTGGAGTATATTTCTACTCTGACGACGGAAGAGGCCTTTCGAACGAGGTAGACACGGTTGCCGACATCATCTCACGAAGATCAGTTCGTCAGTCTTCCGTTCCTCGCTTCTTCCAGTCACAAACCCAACCTGTTGCTAGTCAACACTTCCCGTCACAAACCAATCGTCAGAATACGGGATTTACAAGCAGGTTTTTGGAAAAAGTCCGTCGAAGGAACAGCATCGGTGGCCGAATCGACACAGAGAGATATCGAGCCCAGACTTTGAAAAGTTACTAGACTGAAACAAAATGTTGCGCAGCTTTTCTTACTACTTCTCGTGCTTGTTGAATTTACAAAACCCTTCGAAGTTATCGGTGTATTGCTCGCTATTTATCCCCTTTAAAGTTCGTACTGTTTGTTATAAAGAAATGTACAGTGGCTCGAACAGCTCTGTTTCTGCTGTTTGTTACAAAATGCATTTTGAGTGGAGTTAATGTAATTATTGCCATGTCGGTCTATTTCCTTTGCTGGCTTGTTGCATAGCTTATTTCTTTCTAAGCCTAACCACAGGTCTATCGGATAAGTAAATACGTTGCAATTAAATTAGTCCATAATAGTCTATTTTAAATTAGTCTACAAATGGAATGCAATCGCTGTTCATCAAGATTATTGATCCACGCGACCCAGATTGAAATTTTCGAGTTTAAGAAACGTAACATATGTTTAAAATGAGAAATAAACTTTTAACTGATGTTCACGGTTCATTTATAGGCCTAGCCAATTAAGCAGTCGCGTGTGATACGATTTATGTGGCGCTCTTGCAGGAAATCTACGTGCCACGATATATCTTATCTGACAATCGGGTATTAAACCTGAAGTTGTCCAATCTTTAGATTCTAATTCGAAGTACTTAATCCTGAGCAATAATAATCCAGCTACCGCGATGACAGTGACTGTGAAATGGCTTGGCGCCTGTTCAAAGGGGCAGCGATAGTGAAGGATTTCACCCGATAAATTCATTGCAAAATGAGCAGGGTGGAGAGGGTGGAGGCCATACGGTCATTTTAGAAAATCAAGTACTTTTACATTTAGGATGAGTTTGTGACGATGGTGACCAAATGGTTATGATTTATGGTTATGGTTAAGATTAATGTTATGATTAAGGTCAGGAATAGTGTTAGAGTTAGGATTAAGGTTAGGATAACAGTTATGGTTACAATTAATGTCATGGTGAGTTTTAGGATAAAGCTACTCTATTGTTCGCTGTTCTTGACAAATTCAGTGACGCAAGATACAAGGCAAGATGTTTAGTTTCAATTTTAAAAAGATTCCATTACTTTGAACAGACGAACACTTCATACTATAGAACACTACATTAGTTTACATTACATTACATTACAGTATTATTATTATTATTATTACAATATTAATACATTATATGTATTAATGTTGGCCTTCCTTCAGGCAGTCCAGAGGTTAGCGTGCTAGACTGTCGAGTTCAAAATCTCCATCACAGCAGAATTTGTTTCGAGCTTTTGCCTCCACTTACGCCCCCTCATCAACTCAGCTCTAATGAATGCACTGACCGTACACTGGGAAGGGAAGATCAGGAAGCGAGGGAGAGGACTGGCCACCCACCCTTATATCCCGAGGCTAAGAAAAAGAAGTCGTTAACTCCTTATACCCATGGCTGCCTCCCGAGGTTTACCTCCAGCAACTGCTCCTCTGCTTCTTCTATGGAATACACGAGGCCCACATGGAAACTGGAGGCAAACTGAAGATGTAACAGACGATGAATCTGATACAATCAAACATACAAAGAACGATACACGGACACAAACAGCGACAGAGACACACACCGAGACGCAGACTGCAACAGATCACGTGAGCGTGCTTCTGACGCGAAAGCGGGATATTATAGCGCAACAAAAAGATGTTTCATTTGAAGCGATCGAAGACGATGAGTACGTTCCTTCGCCGTCTCACGAAACCCGTCCTTCTAAGCCAAGTCTCTGTACACAAAACATCGTTTAATATAATTCGCACGCAGTTCCTTTGGACGGTTCGTGCGGTATAATTGCATTAATCTACGTCGACGGAAAAAGACGTTTCCTAGAACAGAGACATGCTAGTATTGTGCGTGTGCCTTGAGACAGAAGAAAGATGAAAGGCAATGCGGTGTGATGCCAAATTAGGCCAGGGAGAAAACTGTTCCGAAAAAACAGTGATTTTTTCACGTGATCAGGACGCGGAAATTTGTTTCTAAATATAGAACTCTTGTGTCGATGCCGTTTGCCGCGACTGAATGGTAATCGTAATCGTAAACTCAAGATTTCTACAGCGCCTCACGAAATTTAAGTCGCGATAACCAGCTTATTCACAGGAGCTCAGTCAAAACAAAATTGATAGGCAATAAGGATTCGGTTCCAGGTTCCAATGTTCAGGTTGGCAGTCAGACGGCGACGGTGGGTGGTGTTTGAAATTGGATATACAGGACAGATAACAGGAAGAAGAAGAATCAGGGCAGGCTTTGCGGAAGAAGAGTATTTTTAGTTTTGAGTGTAAGACCTGCGCAGAGATTGCAAGGGGTGAACTGGTGGTGAGTTGCATAAGTACAGACTGTTTAAGTGACTGCTGTGGATGTTGTGTTTCCATTTAGCCAAGTTTCCTTTAAAAATTTGGCTACCAAGACAACAGTACAATTTTGAAATTTGCCTCACTATGTTGAGTCTTGGCAACAAAAGTGACTGGAGCGGATTCTTTTTCGCCCTGGAACCAATCTGACATCACACCGGCGTCTGCAGCAGCAGCAGCAGCAGCAGCAGCAGCAAGCACCTTGGCCATGCACAGTTTGTTGGGATATCGATTACTTGTGTCAGCAGGAAGCAAGCGATCGGCTAATCGATTGGTACGAGACAAAGCATCGATGTATGCACGCGAGTAATATAAAATGGCGCATCGTTATATCGCGAATTCTGATATAAGAAGGTCGAGGCCATAGATCCTAAACTGAGTTCTAACCTTTGAACTTAGTCCTACAATAACACAACTTCATCAAATGATAATAGCCGCCAAGACTCTACATGACTAACCTAACCCTAACCCGCGCCTCCTATTCGCATTTCTGTGTGACGGCGCGCGTTAAAAATTGTCGTAATAATAATAATAATAATAATAATAATAATAATAATAATAATAATAATAATAATAATAATAATAATAATAATAAATAATAATAATAATAATAATAATAATAATAAATAAATAATAATAGTAATAATAATAATAATAATAATAATAATAATAATAATAATGGTAGCCTGGTAGATTTTTAAGGAGTTTTAGTGTCTGTTTATTTGACTGTTAGTTGGCCTGTTAACATCATAGCCATCTACTTATTATCAGTTTATCTGGCTATACATAATAATATGTAGCCAGACATTTATTAAAATTGTCTGTGAATCATGTAGGTCTATTATGTCTAATAAAAGTTTATGTCTGTGTCATTGTCGCTTTTTAATCAGCACAGCAAATTTCACAAGGTATACTTTGCCCCCTCGTCCTTCCTAAACTCTTCCATTAGCGTAATCAAGAAATGGTGACACAATGCAGGAAGTCAAGTATGTCGGCCTTTGTACTCTGTTTATTGTGTTAGAATTCCGGTGCGTCTGGTGTAACTTTAATGAATCTTTCTCGTGCAGGTCTGCACATTTAATTAGCGCTACACTTCCACTTTTTCTATTCATCACGAGACTACTTGCTTCATTGGACGACACCTCTAGACATCTATAGAAATATTCCACATTAAAAGCACTTAATCTGTGAGAAAATGGTATCTAGTTGTATAGGTCTAATTCGCGTGGTTATAATTCAAAGCCTTTATTCTCTCTCTTGCTCTCACTCTTTGTCTCTCTGTCTGTCTCTCTCTCCCTGTCTGTCTCTGTCTGTCTGTCTTTGTCTGTCTGCCTCTCTCTGTCTCTCTCTCGCTGTCTATATCCCTGTTTCTGTTTGCCTGCGATTTGTTGTGTCTGACTAACCCTTAGTTTTTCTCCGTGTCATTTTTTTTAGCGCCAGTTGTTTTCCGAAGAGTTGCTCAAACCCGCCCGCCCGTCTGGCTGTCTGCCTGCCTGCCTGTCTGCAGTTATGCCTGCCTGTCCGCCTCTTTAAAGCCCATACAGTGCAGAACATTGTATTTCTTTTCTTCTTGGCGCAAATGTGCTGTCCGATCCGACTGGGACATTTTGTGCATTTGCAGTTGTTACCGTTCAGCAACTGAAAGAAATAAAGGCGCTGCATAAATAACCAAATGCATGCATGTATTTCTTTAGAGCCCTTCCAACGTCTTTTCGACATCATCTGGATTTTCAATCGATTTGATGTTTGTTGTAAATATGTTCGACTGCCCTCGTTTATGTCAGATTTGCTATTAAATGGATGGTTAACTCTAAAATAGATGATTTACTCTAAAATGGATGATTTAAACTAAAATGGACGATTAACTCTAAAATAGATGATTTAAATTAAAATGGATGAATAACTCTGAAATGGATGATTTACTCTAAAATGGATGAATAACTCTAAAATAGATGATTTTTTCTAAAATGGACGATTGAAACTAAAATGGATGATTAACTCTAAAATGAATGATTTAAACTAAAATGGATGAATAACTCTGAAATGGATGAATTACTCTAAAATGGATGAATAACTCTAAAATAGATGATTTATTCTAAAATGGACGATTGAAACTAAAATAGATGATTTACTCTAAAATGGATGATTTAAACTAAAATGGATGAATAACTCTGAAATGGATGATTTACTCTAAAATGGATGAATAACTCTAAAATAGATGATTTATTCTAAAATGGACGATTGAAACTAAAATGGATGATTAACTCTAAAATGAATGATTTAAACTAAAATGGATGAATAACTCTGAAATGGATGATTTACTGTAAAATGGATGAATAACTCTAAAATAGATGATTTACTCTAAAATGGATGATTTAAACTAAAATGGATGATTAACTCTGAAATAGATGATTTACTCTAAATTGGATGATGATTTAAACTAAAATGAATGATTAACTCTGAAATAGATGAATAACCCTAAGATAGATGATTTACTCTAAATGGATGATTTAAACTAAAGTGGATGATCAACTCTAAAAAAGATGATTTACTCTAAAATGGATGATGATTAAAACTAAAATGAATAATTAACTCTGAAAGAGATGATTTACTCTAAACTGAATGATTAACTCTAAAATAGATGAATAACCCTAAGATAGATGATTTACTCTAAAATGGATGATTTAAACTAAAATGAATGATTAACTCTAAAATAGATGATTTACTCTAAAATGGATGATTTAAACTAAAATGGATGATTAACTTTAAAATAGATGATTTACTCTAAAATGGATGATTTAAACTAAAATGGATGATTAACTCTAAAATAGACGATTTACTCTAAAATGGATGATTTAAACTAAAATGGATGATTAACTCTAAAATAGATGATTTACTCTAAAATGGATGAGTTAAACTAAAATGGATGATCAACTCTAAAATAGATGCTGTTTTTGCATCATTTAAAAAAACTGAACGGGTTAAGTTTCTTGAATTTCTGTTTAAAAAAAATGGCGAAGTAAAACAGACATATATGAGCTGTTTAAAGACAATGAAAGTTATAAATATATCTGCTATCGTGAAATACATACATACATACTTAAACACATGCATATACACATACAGTACATACATGCATACATGTGTGACTTGGTCACGGAGCGGCGCTATATAAATGTCCATTACAATATATTATAGCGTCCTCATTGTGTAGTTAATGCGTATTTACGAAGCGTTCCTTCACGGTAGCTATTCAGAGCGTTCTTCTTAAGATAGTTCACAACAGCTTTCTACGGTGGCCTAAACGGGCTGTGGGCAATTTCACGTCATCGCTAGCGAAGGAAATTGGAAGTGTTCTGACGCTCAGAATTCGACCCAACCTTTTCCTACTAGAATTCTAAGTAAAGCTTTTCAAGAGGAAACAAACTGGCCTATAAAATACAAACTGTTCGGCTTATCTATTGCAAATTTCTACTCGTGACATTGGCAATGGTAAGATTAGCGTTCGACTCGAAACAGAAAATACACTAATTTCGATTAATTCACAGATATTTTTATTTATGAGGTGCAAGTAAATCAAAACTAGTCCGAACTCAAGATTTATTTTAAAACTATTTCGCTTTGAAAGCGTCTTAGTTTGAAGTCTGAATACAAAAATAAGTAGCTCTAATTTTGTGTAAAACTTTCCCACCAACGCAACTCGATAAGCTGTCAGGCCTAAAATTAAGCTTTAAAGAATTCAAAACATTTATATAGCTCCTTGAGATGTAAACAGTCAACACCGATGAAAGATAATTCGTATGGAATATCCTTATACTGTAATAGGCTTTAATTCTCAAACGTACAAGTGGCGAGGTTTTCCATGAGAAAGTCTATAAAAGCAGCCACGTATACAGCTGAGCCTTCATGATTCCAATTTATGTAGACTAGTTCGAGTTTTTCTCCAACACTTTCAGGACTCCGGTTTATCTAGTTCGAGTTTTTCTTCAACATTTTCAGAACTCCGATTTATCTAGTTCGAGTTTTTCTCCAACATTTTCAGGACTCCGGTTTATCTAGTTCGAGTTTTTCTCCAACATTTTCAGAACTCCGATTTATCTAGTTCTAGTTTTTCTCCAACATTTTCAGGACTCCGATTTATCTAGCTCTAGTTCTTCTCCAACATCGGCGTCAAATTCGTGCTAATCTGCCAGTGCTGGTCATCGAACAGAAGACTCTCTTGAAGATTTGAAGGTCCCGCTCGACTCAGGGCTTCGGCTTTCAGCAGAAGTCCAAAGATGGTGAACAGCAACCCAGCCAAGACGAGGAGGCTGAGTATGACGATGACGGTCAAATGCTGCGTCAGAAGGGACATCTGGTAACCTTCGTCTACCGCTGGCCAAGCGATGCTGCTGCTGCTGCTGCTGAATAGCATTCTCGCCGTCATGTTCGGCGTCACCACCCCCATAGTATCAACAGATTCAAGGTGGCGTCGTCAATTGAAGACTGCTTCCGGTTCCTTTGCGCTGGTTCCCTGGTCGACGTGTGGCGCCACTGGCGGTGGCCATCAGCATGACTAATTGAAACCGATTAGGTCGCTGGGGAGCCAGTGTATATCCCGTCGAGATCTTTTTGTACGTGACTGGAGTTGACGATAGGAGCTGAAGAAAAGAACATTTGTTCCAATCGTATTCAGATGCGTCTGTCTGTTAACAAGGCTCGCAGATTAGATGGATTGTGCGAGGGATGGAGAAGAGTACCATGGTGCTCAAGAAGGAGAATAAGGATGGATGAGGCTTACGGAGGGGAAAGAAAAAAACATGTCGAGCTTCAGGATGGGGGCACGATATCAGAATGCATGTATGTATGCATGTATGCATGTATGTATATATGTATGTATTATTTTTATTGTTATTATTATTTTTTTTGCCCCGAGGTATTTATGATCCCTCAGGGAGCTGAAAAATTATCCGGATGAAAAAATTGTATTCTGGGATGGCTTGTTATTATTGTTATTATTATTATATAATAATTATTATTATTATTAAACAGACATTTATAAAGCGCGCAATTAACAACAGCCTCAAAGCTGCGTGCAATGACCCTACAAATTTCTATTACTCGGTGACACTTTTTAAGGGTCGTTGCGCGCGTTATAAATGTCTGTTATATAATAATAAATTAACTCGTCATTTGTATCAATCTGTAAAATAATAATAATAATAATAATAATAATAATAATAATAATAACAATAATAATAATAATAATAATAATAATAATAATAATAATAATAAACAAACTCGTCATTTGTATCAATCTGTATAATAATAACAATAATAATAATAATAATAATAATAATAATAATAATAATAATAATAATAATAATAAATTAACTCGTCATTAGTATCAATCTGTATATTACAGTTCTTGGGGGTGTTCGTTAAAGGTGATGTATAAATGCTTTTATGCATACATATAATTTATAACTGATAACCCAAATAGTTCGAAAAAATTAATACACTTGGTTAAATGCTTCTATCGAAGCACCTCAGAACAGTCCGTGGTCCTGGGATTCCAATGTTCTTTCAACTGAAGCGCAGACACGACTACTGCCAGATTGGCTGTGGTCTGGTTTGCTCATCAAGGCACCAAATAATTCGGCAAACCTCTTAAAAAGCGGATATTCAACCCTTATCGCCCAGTGGCATCGCAATCGACCTCGCCAGTGGCAGGACCTGGACGTCGCCGGTATAACTACTTTAATCTATCCTAATTTAACCTAATCTAACCAAATCTTACCTAACCTATTCTAAACTAATCTAAACTAATCTAACCAAATCTACCCTAATCTAATCTAATCTAATCTAACATAATCTTACCTAATCTAACCTAATGACTTCTATAGAACGCACCGAACTGGGCAGTAATTTCCAAAGCTTTGGGCCAGACATTGAGAATGCCAAGAGCCCAAAAGTGGTCCTTTGTTCCACCGGCGCCGGTCCTCAATGATACGGGTAGCATGTATTAGATCCTTTGTTGACAGATATTGAGTCTTATTACCATGCCCTGATCCGATTCAGGAAAGGAAATTTATTACAGAGACACGTGGCAGTAATAATCTAAGACCTCTGGAGCCTTTCTAAACACGTGCCGTGTCTCGCTCCCCATTGGCCTATATTCTCTTACTCCAATTGTCTCGTTAATGGCGTCTTATTTCTTTATCGAGCTAATGGACGTTCTTGGCTTGTGCCCTACTTATCGATATCTCAGTTCACGGATCCTCTGGCCGGGGTGATCGACTTGGAGGCTTCACCATCCGTGATTCGCGTCTTACTCATCGAAGACACCCCATTTAAGAGAGTTTCCCCTCTTTTCCCGCAAGTGCTTGAAGACCTTCCTATTTCCCAGTGCTTCTGGGTTGTCGGGCTGTAAGTGCCTCTGAGGAGTTTATCTTGCAGTGGCGCTTTATACATTTTCTATTACGTTACATTACATTGCATTAAGAGCGAGCTGGAGGAAATGGATTGAACACATACTGAGAGGTGACTCCCTTTTGAGAGATATCATAGAGGGAAGAATGGAGGGAAGAAAAGAAAGTATGACCTAGACAAATGCTACTCAACTGGATGGTGGTGGTCGAATATGATAAACTGAAGGAGGAGGCCCAACAAAGCAAGGAACGGCGCCATTGGACATTCGAACCGGCCCAGGAACAGAGAACTTGAAGAAGAGTGTATTAAGTGTCTTTTCACTGTTGAATTAATAGTGGACACAGACGTAGTAAAAGACACACATAGGCAAACAGTCTGAAGACTCCATAGGAGGAGAAGACTTCCATTCATACATATCCGTTAAAAACACCAAACGAAAGCTATTACTTACCCTATTCGTCTTCTTACGATATATTATATATCTTCTTCATCCTCTTCCTCGTCTTCTTCTTCCTTCTCCTCTTCGTCCTAATCACAGATCAGTTTAGCTCCAGGCTTTTAACCTTCGACGTAAAAAGAAATGCGCATGCTTACAGAATGGTAAGAACGTCCGCGGGCGACGTAGTAATTGGTCTGCGTTGCTCGGAATATTCGCTTGGATTTCCTTCGCTGCGTTCTCGGCACATGATTGGCTCTCGACGCCACGTCTAATGATTCGGCTTCTCATTCGCGTGTGTCGTTGCTTCTCTGTCTATGTTTCTTTGTCTTTCTGTCTCTCTCTCTCTCACACAGTCTGTCTTTCTTTGTCTATCCGTGTTTCTCTCTCTCCTGCTGTCTCTGTCACTGTCTCTGGCTTCTCTCTTCCCTGTATCTATGGAGTCCATCTATCTCAATTTCTCTATCTGTCTTTATCTGCGACTGTCTTGTCTCTGCCTCTGCCTCTCTCCCTCTCCCTCTCTTTCTTTCTCTCTCTCTCTCTCTCTCTCTCTCTCTCTCTCTCTCTCTCTCTCTCTCTCTCTGTATGTAGCCCCTATACATATTCCTATATCATTTTGAATCTATATCTGAGTCTCTTTGCCTCTTTATCTGTATTTCTACGATTCGTCGCTCAGCCGATGGACACATGGCGTGTTAATAAATGTCTTACTACTTACTTACTCTGCGTCGGTTGTTTCTGCCTCTGTCTTCAATATCTTCCTATCTCTCTGTCAATCTCACTCCCTCAGTCTCTCCCATCCTCTCTACATGTATCTGTGTGTTTCTGGACGTCTGTCCAGTTCAGACGAGGTCTCAGCCGTTTTTTCTAAATGTCCGTGTGTGTGTACGTGTGTCTATGTGTGGTTACCTCTGTACGTGTGCTTCTGATGCGACTTAAACTGAGATCATCCTGTTTCATTCGGTTTTCCCAAACCAGAGTTTCTTGACGGCTTTAGATGGACGCTTCCATTGAGGTATGATTATCCCGCATGAAGCACGGGGCATTGCACTGAACCAACTAACTCCACCCAGTAGAGTAAGATTCAGTTGGCCTCTAACATATGATGACAATGAAAACCTCAACTCGTATAAGTCATCTCGATGATACTTTAGGAAAGTTTAGGATCCTCCTAACGATAGTTCATACAGCCTAATTACTGCGACGCCATATTTATTACGCAATCCACTGAATGATTCACACATGATACGGGCATAACCGACAAGACTTCTTCACACTTTTCGAGGCTTTAATTCGTAATCGTAATCTTAATCTTGAGATTTCTACAGCGCCCGAAGAAAGCTGATTTACGGGAACCAACTTATCCACAGGCGCTCAATCAAAACAAAATCATCATCATCATCATCATCATCATCATCATCATCATCATCGTTCCCCTCTGGAGAGTTCCCATTTCCACAACGAGCAACCGACCGTTTCTATTCTGGGCTCGTTTCCAGGCGTATGTAACCCGAAGTTCAGTGGGCGCAGGTCAGCTTCCACTATTTTTGTCCATGTGTGACGAGGGCGTCAGGCAGGTCTCTTCCAAATTGTAAACTGTACACGTTTTTTTATAGCGACCGTATGGCCTCGACCTATCGGGTGAGATCCTTCACCACCGCTACACGCCATTTAAGGTCCCCGTGCACGAACCGTGCTAGCCCGAGATTCAAATCTCTGAAATAAGCCACGACTGGGACGCGAACCGGGGATCCTCACTCACAGAGGCTTCCTTGGCGTACGCGCTTACCGATGCAGCTAACTAGGCCAGTGACAGCTCGGAGGGCCGGAAATCATCACTCACACGTCCCTGGCATGATCCTGGCCACCTTCGCAGTGCGCGATATGTCCAAACAGCCGGAGCTTCCTTGTTTAAATCATCTCCGACATTGGAATGTGCATTGTGAGGCGATAGGCAGATATACGATCAGGTTCGGTTCCAGGTTAATTCCGAGGGTCAGCCAGGCAGACAGACGTGGATGGTGTTTAGAATATGAACGGTGAGAGATGAGAGGAAGAGGAGCAATCGGGAAAGGATTTGTGGGAGACAGAATTGTTTTCTGTTTTGAACGAAACAGCTGCGCGATGATTGCTAAAGGTGCAATGTTGGTAAGTTTGTAGGGTAAGACTTCTAATCTTTTAAACTTAACCGCCCTGAAATCCTATAGATTCATACATCGACCTGCAGAAATAATCTGACAGTGAATGGGTAATCGTACCCTGACACACTTTCTTCCTCTTATCTCTCTCTCCTCTCCAGCCCCAAACACCACCCCCGCGTAGCTCCCACGCTGTCTCTCCGTCTGACCTTTGGATCTTGACCTGGAACCGAACCCTTTTGCCTATCGATTTTGTTTTGACTGAGCGCCTGTGAATAAGCTGGTCCCCGCGGCGCGGCTTTCGTTGGGCGCTGTAGAAATCTCGGGATTACGATTACGATACAGAGCATCCAGGCAACGTTCTCAACAGCAGAGGTTTGCCAAATTAACTACATTTCTGAAATAAATCACTGACGCTCCAGGCGCCTGGCTCTTGCGGACTTGATTTGATATAGCGCCAGTGGTTAAGCTGATCTCCCTTACGCGGCTTTTATGTGGCGCTGAGCAATTTCGGAGATTTACGTTTACAGTTACCAGACAAACATAACAACCGCAACCCAAAACCGTGCTGCACCCGATGCGAATGGCCCTTACTCCCTGTGCGAACGCATCGTATCATTCCTCGGACGTGGAAGCATAGCCTTAATTATTAATGGCGTCCATGTGGCGCTGAGCAATTTCGGAGATTTACGTTTACAGTTACCAGACAAACATAACAACCGCAACCCAAAACCGTGCTGCACCCGATGCGAATGGCCCTTACTCCCTGTGCGAACGCATCGTATCATGCCTCGGACGTGGAAGCATAGCCTTAATTATTAATGGCTTCTCGGAGCAGTGCCATCTGCGCCCTCCAAATGCACGAGGGCCTTTTAGCCCCATTCGTCTTGCGAAGACCTTCGTGGCATGCGGCGCATAAATGGTGCACTAAACAGCCAGCACATTCGATCCATGGCCCACAGTAAGATGTTCGATCCATGGCCCAAAGTAAGACATACTATCCCTAGGCTAAAGTAGGCCTAAGACATTCGATCCATGGCCCACAGTAAGATTTTCGATCCATGGCCCACAGTAAGATTTTCGATCAATGGCCCAAAGTAAGACACACAATCCCAAGGCTAAAGTAGGACATTCGATCATTGGCCTCAAGGCAGACATTCCGTCCGAATCCTGAGTAAGACATTCGATCCCTGGGGTCAAGACATTGGATCTTTGGCCTTAGGTAAGGTTTTTCAGCTATGGTCTTAAGTAAGACATTTGATCCTCAGCCTCAAGACATTCGATCCACTAAACATATATATATATATATATATATATAATATATATATAATATATATATAATATATATATATATAATATATATATATATAATATATATATATATATATATATATATATATCAAGGCACTTAATATAGCGCATCTTAAGCACCTCACAAAGGCATTTGATCCATTGCCTCAATACATTCGATCCACGTGTAAGACATTCGATCCATGGCCTTAAGTAAGACATCAGATTTATGACCTTAAAATAAGACATTTAATCCATGGCTTCAAGTAAGACGTTCGATCCATGGCCTCAAATAAGACATCTGATCCGTGACTTACGCAGTGTGACGTTTGTTATGTGGTCCACAGCCAGACATTTGAACCGCTAAGTATTTTCAACTATTCATGAGCTGAGTACCTTGGTCCCGAGACTTCCCAAATGGAAAACAGTGTGTGATGCAGGTCTTACTGCAAAGGCCGACCGACCGACCAATCCACTTGATGATTTCAAGGCACGTCGAAGCACGTATGGATCAACAGCTGCGCTAATTACAGAATGCGTGTGTTTTAATGTATGTTTCTGTGGGATTATTTGTGTGTATATGTGTTTCAGTGTGATTCTGTTTCTTCGTGTGTCTATGCGTTTTCGGTGTGATTCTGTTTCTTCGTGTGTCTTTATGTTTTCGGTGTGATTCTGTTTCTTCGTGTGTCTGTACGTTTTCGGTGTGATTCTGATTCCTCGTATGCCTTAGTGTACTCTGTGTGTTTCGGTGTTTCTGTGCTTCTATGTGCCCTGCTGTGTGTTTCTTTGCGCTGTTGTGTGCACGTGTGAATGGGTATACTTTATATGCAATCGTCGGGCCGCGATATCTTTGTATGAGACGAGTAGCAAGCGACAACAATCTTAGCGTGGAGCTGAATGCTCGACGGGTCTCAATTATTCAACGTCTCTTTCCTATAATCGCATCGTTCGTTCGAGAGGCGCTTTCTCGGATTTCATCGGGCATATCCTTTGATACAATAAGCCAGCTCAATTACTGACAAACCGATAAATGAGAAAACGAATTGTCCAATTATTCGTCTACCGGTGCAAGTAAATAAATCTAATTCTACGATATTCTATTCTAGTATATTCTGTTCTATTCTAGCCTATTCTAGTCTATTCTGTTCTATTTTAGTCTATTCTGTTCTTTTTAGTCTATTCTGTTCTGTTCTAGTCTGTTCCATTGTACTGCATTCTGTTCTATTCTAGTCTATTCTGTTCTGAACTGTTCTGGTCTATTCTGTTGTTTTAGTCTCTTCTGTTCTGTTCTAGTCTCTTCTGTTCTAGTCTATTCTGTTCTAGTCTATTCTGTTCTAGTCTATTCTGTTCTAGTCTATTCTCTTCTAGTATATTCTGTTCTATCTATTCTGTTCTAGTCTATTCTGTTCTAGTCTATTCTGTTCTAGTCTATTCTGTTCTAGTCTATTCTGTTCTAGTCTATTCTGTTCTAGTCTATTCTGTTCTAGTCTATTCTGTTCTAGTCTATTCTGTTCTAGTCTATTCTGTTCTAGTCTATTCTGTTCTAGTCTATTCTGTTATGTTCTAGTCTATTCTATTGTAGTCTATTCTGTTATGTTCTAGGCTATTCTGTTATGTTTTAGTCTATTCTGCTCTGCTCTGCTCTACTGCAGTCCGTTTTTATAGACTATGTGTGGTCTAATCTACCTTAGTCTGGCCTAGACTAGAATGATCTAGTCCAGTCTAATCTGTTCTATTCTAGTCTAGTTTAGAATGATCTATTTTGGTCTAATCTATGCTGGTCTAGTCCAGTCTAGTCTAGTTTGATCGAAGTTAGTCTTGTCTAGTCTGGTCCAATCAAATCTTGTTTAGTTTAGTCTGGTCTTGTCTGGTACTTTCCATTTTGGTCTGGTCCTGTCCAGTCTATACTACTTAGTTAGCTACATGGGTAAGTGCGTACGCCAAGGAGCCTCTGTGCGTGAGGATCCCAGGTTCGCGTCCCAGTCGTGGCTTATTTCAGAGATTTGCAATCTCGGGCTAGTACGGTCCGTGCACGGGGACCTTAAATGGCGTGGCGCCCATTCAAACGGGAAGCGGTGGTGAAGAATCTCACCCGATAAATTCATTCATAATGAGCAGGGCTGAGGCCATACGGTCGCTATATAAAACCTATACATTTTACTAATCTGGTCTGGCCTTGCCTAGTCTGGTCTGGTTTAGAAGAGTAAAGCCGAATGTAGTCTGGCCGAGTCCAGTCCGGCTTAACCTGGTTTATCTCATGCTGATGTTGCCACATAACACAATTTAAAGTCAAGTTCAACGAATCTGAAATACGATTGTGTAGACGGGTCCTTGGCCACCAGGCAGCATGAACTGCCTTATTCCGGTATAATATAATAATGGAGTCAATGGAAACAAGTCGCACGAAGGAAATGGCCTTAAGTTATATGTTCGGATGGGCCTTGTATGATACGCCTACACACAAACACACACACACACTTACACACACACCTAGACACACACCTACACACACGCGCGCGCACGCGCACATAAAAGCAAAGAAAACGTGAAAGCGGAGGAAGATGACAGAGGGTTTTTATAGAAGCACGTCGTCGTTGGCATGGAGCTTCCGGTCTTTTGTGGATGTTGTTCCATGCCTGTCTTCGTTTCCTCTCTCCCTCCGCTTTCCTCAGCCTGACCTGACCTCAGCCTGACCTGACCTCAGCCTGACCTGACCTCAGCCTGACCTGACCTCAGCCTGACCTTCCTTTCTCTGTCCTTCTCTCGATTCATCCTTTCCTTCTCTCCCTACCTTCTGTCTTCCTCTTTTAGTCACTGATTCTTCCCTCCCTCCCTCCCTCTATTCTTTCTCCCTCTTCCTCTTTCTCTCTTTTCCTCTCCCTTTGCCTCTTCCTCTCCCGGCTCCCCCCTCTCTCTGTCGTTCTCGCTACCTGAATCACTTCCTCCTTTTCTCGGCCTTTCCATCCTTCCCTCCATCCCTTCTTCCAGGTATCTGTTGACGGCCGTCCCTGTCTACCGTCTTTCCAGGAAGCTGTGGCTGAAAATGGCCCTTGACCGGTCTGATTACAACGACGACGACGACTACGACGACAACGACGACGACAGTAAACGAAGCAGCGCAACGACGATTTAGAATATGGTCTAAATGGTAATAGTTTACGATAACTAAATAATAATTAGAATGGCGGTTGGACGGACGGACGGACGGATGGATGGATACAGATGGATAGATAGATGGATGGATAGATGGATGGATAGATGGACGGATGGATGGATGGACGGACGGACGGACGGATGGATGGATGGGTGGGTGGATACGAATGCGTGGGTATTGGGGGGAATTCGGTTCAACTTAGAAGTGGCCAGCAATCGATGCCATTTGTAAGTAGGAAACAATGGCGCTGCAGAAGTTTCCAGATTAAATTAAAACAGAGTTTTAGCATTTATAAAAGACCAGGTTTTCAAATACAAACTTCGTAAAGTTCTGAATTCCTGGACGTTTAACTCTGCAGGAAGTTCCAGCAGTGAGCAGTTCTTCAGGCGTTAAGTCAACCTATCGACAGAATTTATTTTCCTCAAAGTGTCGCAAGCTGTCGACAGGACATCCCACGAGCATCGCCCATCCCCGTGAATGATTATCCCTCCAGGTGTCTGAGCGTTACCGAAGTAATTGCGAGTGCTTCAAAATGCAAACGACTTCGCACCGCGGTGTGTCGTCGGCGTCTCGAACCGCCCAGTTTATATACGGCCCTGCGCTGCATTGCAAAGGCTAAATCGCTTTGCGGCATCTTGTACACGCGCTGCTAGTCGAAGGATTTCAACCAAAAGTATGCATCTGGTAAAGGCAGACTTTTGGCCAATAAAGTGTGTTATAATTTAGGAATAGTTTTATCCTCAGCCTTTCATAATTACGCTGGTTCCCATGGCCGTCAATCTCAATTGGACAGACTGATTAGTATGCTCCTATTTTCAGGTTGCAGAGACATAGTCATATCTTCCTAGCAGTTGTGACTTTTTATTAATATTTATATATTTATATACGCTATAATAATAATAATAATAATAATAATAATAATAATAATAATAATAATAATAATAATAATAATAATAATAATAATAATAATAAGCAACAGAAATAGAATGAATAAAAAATTGCCAATAATAAACACACGTGTGGCGTCAATTGCTGATTTAAAATTTAAGATGGGGCGACAACAAAATAGGCCTCGCGAGAAAACTTATGTTACCAGTATTCCGCTGTAATCCGTAGTTGTCCCCATCCGGATCGAATTTTCCCCGGAACAGATTTTACAGGCAGAAATTTGTAGGCTTACCCTTATTTCGTGCCTCCTTGGCGTAGCTTAGACTTTCGGTGAAAGCAGTTCTTTCGGCTCGTGCTTTTAGGTAATTTCTTAAAGCAGCTTTGAAACTGTGAAGTAAGAATTGTGACAATTATGTATTCACTTCTGGCTCCATCAAGTGTGACAGCTATGTTTCTGCAGTCACGCCTCCGACTCATTACGACTTTACATGCAATGCACAGAAGCAACACGTACATACATCTATCCATTCATACATTCATCCATCTATCCATCGATACATCCATCCATCCATCCATCCATCAATACACCCATTTATACATACATCCATCCATCAATACATCCATTGATACATCCACCAATACACCCACTTATACATACATCCATCCATCAATACATCCATTCATCCATCCATCCATCCATCCATCCATCAATACATCCATTCATACATCCATCCATCCATTCATCGCTCCATCCATCCATCCATCCATACATACATACATACACACATACATTAATACCTTCATACATACATGCATACAGATACATACATACGTTCATACATGCGTTCATGCATACTGTTGCATGCTGGAGCGGGTAGGCTCGTAGTCGGTCTAGGGCAGAACAAGCACACACCCACAGCCACAATGTTCTTGGTTTAAGATCGTTCTTTTGGCTTTAAAATCTTTCTTTTCCACTACAATATCAAACCCCAGACGACACAACGATAGCATCAGACAGTAGTCACCTCTAGAAACCCTTGACACGTAAGACTCTCGCTCCTCCTTCTCGCTTCTCTCTCTCTGTCTGTCTCTCTGTCTGTCTCTCTGTCTGTCTGTCTCTGTCTGTCTGTCTCTCTCTGTCTCTGTATCTCTGTCTCTGTATCTCTGTCTCTGTATCTCTGTCTGTCTGTCTCTTTCTCTCTGTCTGTCTCTGTCTGTCTCTCTGTCTGTCTCTCTGTCTGTCTGTCTCTTTCTCTCTGTCTGTCTCTGTCTGTCTCTCTGTCTGTCTCTCTGTCTGTCTGTCTCTCTCTCTCTGTCTGTCTCTCTGTCTCTCTCGCTTTCCGATCCTTTTTAGACGAGCGCGGCAACACTCCCTCAGACAATCCTTCAGCCCCAGATGCATAAGTACTTGCCACTCCCAGACGGATGCGTGGACACGTGTCACCACAAGACATCAATAATTTCTCGCTCACACGTGTCCCTGAAACAACACATGCATACCTGCATACATACATTCCTCTTTCACAGATCCTATCCCGACACCCCTTCTTCCTCTTATCTCTCTCCTCTCCAACCCCAAACACCACCCCCAAACACCACCCCCAAACACCACCCCCAAACACCACCCCCGTAGCTGCCACGCTGTCTCTCCGTCTGACTTTGGATCTTGTCCTGTAACCGGACCCTTTTGCCTATCGATTTTGTTTTGACTGAGCGCCTGTGAATAAGCTGGTCCCCGCGGCGCAGCTTTCGTTGGGCGCTGTAGAAATCTCGGAATTACGATTACAATTGCCTGGATACACAAATATCTATATAAGCATGCGTATATAAAAGCATCGAGAACACCAGACATCTCCTGCAAGTGGGACCCACAGAAGCCGCTCAGTTTCCTGTAACAACCGTTGTATCATTATGCATTTGTGTGTGGTGCAAGCACTCATTTAAGCTGTCCTTGTAACTTACCGAAGGGTTTATCGATCTCGATCTCCACTGCCCCTCCCCCAACGGAGGTCGGAGGTCATCAAAGGCACGCCAAAGGTTGCGCTGATCTGCTGGACCAATGTTCTTTTGTCGGATGCGTCATCTGTTGTCATGTTTCATCGATGCTGACCGACTTAGACCTGCCCTCATTATGTAAGTAGGTCGTTCCATCGATCCTGACCGACTTAGATCTGCCCTCATTATGTAAGTAGGTCGTTCCATCGATGCTGACCGACTTAGACCTGCCCTCATTATGCAAGTAGGTCGTTCCATCGATTCTGACCGACTTAGACCTGCCTTCATAATGCAAGTAGGTTGTTTTATCGATGCTGACCTTCCCTCATTATGTAAGTAGGTCAAAACCGTATAGCCTCTCTCTCTGTGTATGTCTGTATTTCTCCATTCAATCTCTGCTCCGCCTCATTGAGTTTTGTCCCCTTGTCTCTACGCATTTCTCATCAAGTCTCTCTCTCTCCATCTACGCATGTATGAGGGCATTTATATAGCGCCTCTTCATCTCTATTAAACGATAAGAACCTCTCAAATATCTTCCTGCTCTGTGTGTCTGTCTGTCTGTCTGTCTGTCTGCCTACTTGCCCGCCTTTGCATGTCTCTTGTTCCGGTGCGAAAGTGAACAAGAGCCAATCTGCCTGATCAATGGATATGCAGACATACAACTAGGGCATTAGACTGCTTCAAACGTCCTTAATAACAGGGCACATTCGATATCCAATTAAGACTACACTACCATTTCTTTCAACATTCTGTGTGTGTATCTCTCTCTCTCTCTCTCTCTCTCTCTCTCTCTCTCTCTCTCTCTCTCTCTCTCTCTCTCTCTCTCTTTCTCTCTATCACACACACACACACACACACACACACACACACACACACACACACACACACACACACACATACACACACCCAAGCAAACGATAATATTCGTCGATCAGTTGGACATCGCTGGCTTCGTTAACAAAGTTTGAAACGCGATCAAATGGAGTTCGGACTCATAAGAAATTGTGTAGGGCTACCATCGCCGACGATTGCGAAGTCGTTATTCATAGTAATTAACGGTACAATAAGCTCTTTCTATTAACAAGACTCTCTATAGGATTAACAATATTAAATCTGTCAAGGAAATCACGCTTAATGAATTTCTACAAGTTTTATATATATATAAATATATACGTATATATATATATGTATCTCCTAAATATTTGTGTATATATTGCACGGTATTATAACCACAGCAAGTCAAACAAGTCGCAATGATTTCACAGATAGTGACAGTCAGGTAAATTAAGATGCATGGCTGTCCTAATAACGTCTTCTCGGGCAAGAAAATAATTTAGAAAGTGCATGATTAATTAAAATTATTAACAAATTCTGCACTTAAACACTTATTGACAGAAGCTCTGAAGCATTCTACTGCAGTATTCAACAGCTCATTTGGCAACGATCTGAAGTCTAACATTTAAACTTGTAACCTCAAAGGTTGGTATCCTGTTACTGAATAACGCCAAAAGCATACTATGAAAAATCATGACAAAATTCAATGTTTAAACCAAAGGCCTCGGCACAAGGGGCCAGCAGGTCATCAAGACCCCACTCAAAAATCTGGGGCAAAGGTGATTTTGGCCCTGAAGATTTCAACTTTGGTGTGCCTAAGTAATCATCCACTCAAGCATGAGAAACAGGCTTTTTCATCACACAACCCAAAAAGGTCATCAAGAAATTTCCAGTAAGGCCAGTCACCATTTGTTACTCTAGATCCGCCAGTTACTTGCCCCCCTCCATTCTTAAAACTCTGCCGACGTTCTTGGTTTAAGCAGAGACAAGTAATCAGAACGCATTATACTACACTTACTACGCATACAGCAATCGATGGCTAAGCACAAAAGAAAAACTGCAAAGATGAACAAAGGGTAGAAAATTCCAGCTATGGTTGGAAAACATCTGAAAGCCATCAACACCTGACACTAAACCAGAAAATACGAAAACATTGTTTGAAGCTCCCAACAAAGAAGGAACAGTACATTGCATACAGCTACACAAGCGAAGTATCCTGAAAGATTTCAATAATAGGAATAATACTAATAACAGTTAATTAGTAACAATAATTAATAATAAACTGAATTGGCATTAAAAATAAATTAATAATAATTAATAATAAATTGGTAATAAAAATAATAAACAATAATAGTAATAAAATAAGTAGTGGCTCTTCAAATGCTAGATATTGATGAGTTACAGCCTTTCAAAGTGAATGGTCTTTTACCTGGATTGACCTCATATAACCTTTGGGTGCTTAACCCTCATGGTACTCAAATAATAATAATTTTGTACCCTGGGAACATGATTCTTTGCGCACAGAAATAGTTACAATAGCAATAATAATAATAATAATAATAAAATTTCGTTGAAAACAGAATTGTTTAAAATCACTGCAGTAGTTTGACTAGACAGGAAAGCTGTCCACTTTCGAAAATCATATTTGGCTAACTTTGCTAAATAACTGCAAAATTTAGTATTTATTCAACTGTTGTGAATAGAATGAAATACCTGTAATGCTTTACACTCATGCTAAAAATCCTCTTCAGTTAGCTACACCGATAAGGCTGTGTAATATGTCATCGGATGAAATTCAAGAAAGGGCGTTTATTCACACTGCAATACACTAGAACTCAGTATATTCTTTCACTGATACCGCTTTATAATGACTTAGTATGATTCTTTAAATGCTTTTATACACATCTGATCAATAATTTTCAAGTTTAATTGAACAAAGCAGCTTTTGGTAAAATACAGCATTAACAATGTTAGCAGTAATCACAAGACTTGGCAGTTCGGAAGATAAGACTGTAGAGACTTCATACCTTATGTAAACCCTAAAAACTCAAAAAAGTGCAGAAAAATTAAATACAGAAACAAGTGAAATGAGGTAACTATAAAACTAGATCAATTCTCAATTGTAGCTATTCAATCAAATGCTATTTTACGTGAAATACTACATAAATGTAATCTTGTATAACATGCTATACTGGCTTTTCAATGCTGTGTGACATGTAATGTAACCTAGATACATCGTAATGCCTGGTAATGGTGCAATACAATGTCACAACGGTTACAGAATATAAAATAACACTAAAATAACACCAAGAACATACTAAAAATGCAGCAGAAAGTTTTGCTGTTATGCAACAATCTTACCCCCTAAATGTTTCCATAGTTGAGAATTTCAGCAGCTGTGTTTATCTGATATTCAACAAAATGCAGAACAAATTGCCTAATCAACAGTGATCATAGCAATAAAGAAAACCAAACTCCACTATCAGGATTTAACTAAACACAATTCAAAAAGAAAGTTACACAACGAATTGTTCACGGTGTTCAATCTAGTCACAGAAAGTATGCAAATTTCGTGGCATAATGCCACAAACAGCTATAATAATATATTTAATCTAATAATATAGATAATAATAATAATATAGATAATAGCAATAATGTACTATTAATTTTAAAAAAATAACATTAATTAATATTAATAATAATTTATTAAAATATTTTAAGTAAAACAAAACTTGAATGCCAGCAATCTTAAACTCCAAAAAGCACAAAGCTTATTTGTTCAATCAGAAACAACTGCTAATTTTTTCAAACTGATTGCACCCAGACACTAAAACTCAAGTAGATCAGAAAAGCAAGAAACTAGAATGCTAAGCTTCAAAATTAGAAGTAAACTCAAACGCAAGAATAATTTTGAAGGTCGACAAAGTTGTCGGCAACATTTAAATAACGGCCTTGGCTTCGAAGTACTTGTATGTTGGGTTTTCGTAGCCGTTGAACTGCATGTTGGCAATGTGTGCTTGCTCTGGAGAGGCCAACAGCAGGGAATTATCCGCTGTCTTCCTCCGGCGTCTCGCCACTGCCACCTGTCGGCGCCAAACTAACACACCAAGAATGGTAACGGTCACGAGAAAGATGCTACCGGCGACAATGAAGACCAGAGCGCCAAACGAAGAACCGGAACTGTGTTTCTGTATCAGAGAATTTCTCTGCAAACCAAAATTCACTCCAAATTAACGTCAGAATAAACACTATGAAAAGCGGCTTCGCTTGGCTTTTAACTCGGATTCTGGGTTGTGAATAATGGCAAGTCACAACAAACTGAACCATGCAAACCAAAAGCAAAACAATCAGAGTGGCTTCAGTATTGTCTCAGCCTAATCACCTAACAATCCCAGGCACCCCGCTCATGAAAATGAAGGGTTAGGTGCTTACCTGATCAAATGTCTAAAAGTCTATATATTAAAAGGCTTAGACACGTACAGTACATGGTCCATGGCCATTTTGTGCAATTAAAACAGGTGACGTAATTTCTTTGCACCTCATCAGGAGCAGAAAGGAAAGGAAGATGGAAGGAGAGAGACAGAGCGATGGAAAGGGAGGGATAGAGAGTAGGCAAGGTTGTGGCTAACGGGAAGCAACTGGGGATTTCCCCAACAAGGAAACACAGCAGGGACAGGCTAGTATCATTAATTTTTTTAACTTGTCAGTCATTAGTTTAATTGATTTCAAAGTTTACCAGTTATACAGGCAACAATTTTTTGCAATGTATCAGGTTACATTACAAATGCAATAAAATCTAAAGTATATCAAGGGTATAAGTAAGTACTTGCCTCCTCCAGAAGTAACTCATTGGTTCCCATGTGACTTGGATGCGCAACTGGCTTAATTTCTACAACTCCTTCATCGTCCTGTTCCACGTTTTCAGCCTTCAAGACTTGGCCAACTGACAAAACAAAAAGAAAACATAAAATATCCATCATCAAAACAGTCATGGTTTGCTAGCTGTATGCAAGTGAGTACGTTACTTATTGCATCTGCAGAAAAGAAAACGCAAAGAAGGATAATAATTAAGATAACAATGTTAACATGAATATATACATATGATGACTCTTGATTTCTTATATAATCATAATTTCTTGTATGAAAATTTTGATTTCTTAAAGCCAAGTAAAACAAAGTCCCTTCTATTGTGACATCAATTCTTTCCCTACAGGTCACTTAGACAGCGACTGAAATCTGTCCATAAAATCTTCGTCTACCGTTGAAAACTGTTGTTTAGATATAGAACCAACTCTCTCAATACGTGATTCTCATAATAAAGATAAGACAAATAAAAAAGAACAACCAAAAAACCAAAAATGGGAAATTCTCACCTTCTGCATTGTGTTGTTCGACATCTTGACCCTCATTCCTCCTATCTCCTGCCAATGCCACCTTTCCCAAATCTTGTTTACTTTCCGAAACACCCAGATCTGTTTCCGCTCCTAAACTGTTGTCCTCCTTTCCATCCACCTCTGGTTTCTTCTCTGTATTCTCGTCTTCTTCCTCCTCAGTTTCCTCCTCCTCCTCTTCTTTCTCATTTGGCGATGACTGGTTTCCACCAGCATCCCGAAGAATAGATGAATCCAGTTCATCAAACTCTTGATATTCTTCGAGCACGTTCTCTGAAACAAAGCATCATGAAAACCATACAAGAAAAACCTCCCAAATCCCGTAGCAAGATGTACGAGTGTATGTGCGCATTTTAAGAACCTCAAAAGATGTAGTGGGGTGTGCAATTCTTTGACAAAAGTTCCTCAGCCAAAAGGGGCAAATAAAAAATCCCTTCACATGGGAACCAGCACACTGGGGAATCCTGCACTTACTTTCCCAGCTAACACTAGTACCAAGTGCTACTGGTATACAAGCTAATCCTACAAAGGCAATAATGCAGAAACACTGTACAAGGTATGCTGCCTATGTATGCAAGTTCCAATCTGAAAACTCCAATATGAAAGGGGATGTGAAAATGATCAGCAGCAGCGCTAACCTCTCATGCATAAGAGGCAGAAAGTACAATGAGACACCCACATTATTTGCAAACAGAGGGTAAAAAGATGGGTAAAAGTGCAGTTTCAAAGTGCTACATCAGTTGCAGCATTGATCTATGGCGATGCTAATTTTTAGTACTACAAGTCTTCGAAAATTCATATGGCAAATCATGTCACGACTATTTGGTTTAAAGTTGAAAATTCCAAACTACAATGTATATATAAAAGACCCATTGGGTGGAACAATCTTCCTGACCATGTTACAAATTCTGCATCGCTGGACGCATTCAAGTCACGACTCAAGACATATCTTTTTAAGACATCTTATGACTGTTGTTGATTATTGAACTCATGTACAGCGCCATTTTCTTCTCCCTCGGCCGCACTACAGTGCTATATAAATTGTCTTATTATTATTATTATATTAACTTTTTCTTTCTTGTTTGAGGCTCTGATCTATTCTTATAAACACACAAATATGAATCTCTATAAGTAAGAATGACTACATTTCAGCCAGTAAATATTAACTATGGAACATTACTAAGACTATGATTTGAAAACAAAGACACAGTGAAAGGAAACTAACAAACACTGAACATCAAATAAATGATGAAAAGTGCAAAAATTCTGCTATCACTGCAGGACCCATATTTTGCATCAACTTACTGATCTTCTTCTGGATCTCCTCTTTATAATCTGGTACCCTGTTCAGCATTTCCAGGGATCTATTAATGCGCAGTCTGATAGTTCGGAGGTGCTCTGCTGCCAAAGCACGGATGGATTCAGCAGCAGCTGGATCTGTTTCCTTCAGATGCTGATAGTGGTTGATGACATGCATTCGATCTTTCTGTTCCATTCGAACATAATGCTTGAGAACTTTAACTATGTCTTTCAGCTGTAAACAAGACCATATGCTGAAACTTATTAACGACAACAGAAACTATGATGGGTTAATGTTGAGAGAAGAATCAGATCATGGAAATATACTTAGGCTGAAAACCAGTGCATGATTTTGGAAAATCACTCCTTACAGTCTGTATCAATCAACTCAAAATTCTCAATGGACAAACACACAAAACAATTAAATACATGACACAGGTAACAGTGGGACATCGTGGTTTAGTCGGTGCCTCGTAACCGGAAGGTCACGGGTTCGAATCTGCCTCAAACCACTGCACAGTGACTTTGGACGAGTTGCTCACCCACAACTGCCTGAGGCAACAGGAAACTACTTCACTCATCTCATCCCTGGGTGACATAAAGCCAATGTACCTGCCTTTGGGCAGAGAACTCACCTACATCACAGGTAATTACACAGATAATGTAACGTAAGATAAACACTCATTTATTTATTTGCCAGTCCTCCGAGGCACAGTCCTGGAGTTGAAGGACTGCAGTGTAAACACAACAACATCAATCCAACAATCAGACAATCCTTTCTTAAATGTTACATGGCTCAACAACAATTCACTTGTCAATTTCCCACCACACACCAGGATTTGAACCCAAGATGCTAAAGTGAAAGGCAGACATACCAGCAATTTGACCCATCTAGAGTTTTCTTGATCATTTAGATACCACTAATGTTGTCATGCATCTAATGGCAATTGATGAACCTTCTCCAACAGATTAGAATTTCAGACAATGATTTTACATGAAGCAACCATCAACTGATTGCATTGTGCATTACAATAACTGCGGTATAGGAGTTGTTACATTACAACAGATTTACCAATGCAGTCTAATCTAATCTAATCTAATGACTTCTACAGCACCGTTATCATAATGCCCACGGCATCAGTCGATGGTTGCTTCAAGTCAAAATCACAATCCAAAATCATAATCCGTTGGAGAAGCCAGGTCAAATTCCAACAGGTCAGAGAAACCAGACGCTGAACTACGGTGGGTAACAAGTTATGCAGTCATCCACTGACCATTGCGTACAGGTCTTTGGGATAAACTTTGCCAGTCAAAACACAAACCGTGGCATGTTTCCTGTTGGAAAGGACTGCCATATACACTTCCATTGCTTCTTTCTTCTTGTTGTTCAGTTCCACCTGAACTTTCTGGTCATGCACCGAATCCATCTGTCGCTTCTCAATCTCTTCTTTCTCCTCAAGTGAGTCTATGGTCTTCTGAAACCTCTAAAAAAACCAACCGCAGCCAATAAACACTGCAGAACAATCATTTTATTCTTACACGGTGAAGCTTCATTAAACTGAACATCAGAAATTTGGTTACTGCAATTGTAATCTGCGTGATTGTAATTAGAAATTTATATACTGTCGCTTTAAGAGAAACTAATCAAGGGCACTCTCTACACTATCCTGATTGATGTTAAACGTCATTAACAAAAAGTTTATCAGTCAGTAAGCAATGCTCAGCTAACTAGAAAAAGTCATCAGTGGTGGCCTCCCACATAAATGCACATCCCGACCAAATGGGTTACCATCCAGACCTGATAACTGATGCCATGTTCAGAGTTCCATGACTGGTGATCCAAGATGAAATTACAGGTCAGCTTGACCATGGCTCATGATTTTGTAACACGAACACAAAAACCACATGTAACAGCTGAGTAATCTCAGTGTAAGATATACTAGCTTATTTCATAATGCAGATCATGCTAGTCGGCAAGTTCACATTCACCAAAAGGGTTTACTGGGAGATTGGCACTTCAATACTGACACCATTCTCTATGCAAATTTAAAGTGACATGCAGTGAACAAGCAGTCATGGGACCAAGTTATAAGATTTTACGGCGCAGTTTATCTCAAGGTGCTGCGGCCACCCTGGTTCACTTTCATCGTGACGCGCTTGGATAATTACAACTCAGTCCTAGCAGGTCTGCCAAAGTTCCGAATTCGCCAGCTGCAGTCGGTCCTCAACTGCGCGGCCAGGATCTTAGCCAACCTGCCTAAATTCTCGCATATCTCAACCTATATGTGTGATACTCTGCATTGGATTCTGATCGAGAAGAGAATCCAGTTCAAAATACTTCTAATAGACAGGATGTCGATTGCTGGTTCAGCTCCAGAATACATCAGAGAGCTTCTCATACCTGTTGCGAGCCAACCAGGTCATCAAAGGCTGCGCTCTGCTGCTCGTGGCCAGCTCACAGTTCCGCGCTCCTGCACGACGGCACGGGCAAATCGTGCTTTTCCTGTGCGGGACCGCTTCTTTGGAACAGTCTGCCCCCAGAAATTCGATCTCACACCGCCTCAGCATCTCAAGAAACATTCCTGGCTCGTCTTAAAACGCACCTTTTCGGTAATCTTCGATAGCCACCCTGCAGCGCCTTTGTGAGTTTCTTAAAATGCGCTATACAAGTGCTTGGATACATACTTTCCAGAACTTTTCACAATGCAAAACAAAATATACAAACTGCAGTTATCTTTTTCTCCAGTTTTTCTGCCATATCAGAATCTTTGGCCTTCATCTTCTCCACTTCTCGCTGCGCTTCATCCCAGGCATCCATTATCTAAAGTGGAAAAGATCAAACACCTACATAGAAAGAGCTGCAGTGATGATGACTATGTTTTCAATTTGAATATTCACAGGACAAGTACTAGCAAATACAAACAGGACAGCATTGCACTTCATTCCGAAATAGTTTACTACACTGCAATACGTGTAAAATACATTTACAGGCACAACCCTTAATCTTGACAAAAGCTTTTTTCAAAACGTTACTTTGTGCCTTTGTTGTTGTGCCAAAAAATGTCACATAGAAACTGGTGCTAAGTGACAACAGTATAAAGTGCAGGAAAACACAGTGACGTAAGCAGGAAATTACATTCAGTTAAAATCAAATAATGAATGTCTTAAATCAGGTGCTTTCTCATCTCAAACTTAAAACGAGAAACTGACTTTGGAGACTTCATCGTCGTGTTTCTTCTGTAGCTCTGCTTTGGCTTGCAAGTATCGTGTGTGTTCATTCTCTGGCTTATTCCCAAGATCCACATAAACATCCTTTAAAACGACATCCTTTGATGCTTGAGCAGGCTGGGCAGTAGAACTGGACTCACTGACCAGTGCTGGAAATCTGTTGACCACTTCAATGGACACTGAAAATTACAGCTTTGAACTGACTGTATAAGGAATTAATAATAACAAATAGTAATAATTAGCAACTAAAGGAATAGTAATAATTGGCAACTAAATAAATAGTAATAATTAGCAACTGTTATAGCGCTGCTGTATAGTGCACAGGCATCAACCGATGGAGCTCCAAAATCAAGCCATAGTCTAGTCAATATCAGAAAGTTCAGAGTTATATTTGTACAGGGCAACTCATAATATATAAAATCATTTTTCTGTTTATTTTAACAAATTTTTCTATCCAATTTAACTGCAATTCTTCAGGAAAGTAACAAAATTGCCTGGAGACTATTAATGACAAATCTGGAATGGCAACGTTTAAACGCATTCAGCATTTTACATTGTATTTATGCTTAAATTAAATCTTATAATTAATCTTATAAGTGAAATTAATCTTATAATTAAGACTATATCTGCTACACTCTTCCATTTTGCCCAGTTTAATGGTCAGAAGAGTGATAAAAAGTCCAGAGACTAATAATGACATCTCAAACGGTTACAGCTCATCAGGTTAAATTGAATTCTTTTTCACATTTATTATACACAAGGTTATAAATACCTTTGCCGGATGGACAGCAGACATACTGCACTCCACTGAATTTACCAATGTCACAAGGCTGCAAAATGGAAAACCAGCTCGTTTCCAGGTCGTGTTTGGCACAGGACTTGACTGCCACCCTCTTCCATTCTGTGGACGCCTTGCATTCAGTGGATCTGATCATGCGATTGACCAAACAATGATCTGGTACCACGGGATCAACCACAACGAAAGGACCAACTGCATGAAAAAACAAAATCAAGTGACAGAAAATTCTTTATCACCAATCTCAGATTAAAAGATTAAGCTGCATGTATGTACATATACATGCATACTTACTTAAGTAAGAACGAATATCATTTATTATTACGCAAAGCTGTAATGCGTTCAAGTTACACAGAAATGTAAATCTGAGGCACGGAAATAGTTGTTTGTCAGTAAGTATAATTGAATATGTATGCATATACATAGACATTCATATGCTGCCTTTCAAGGACCTGTCAAACGTACTGGAATAAACTGAAAACACTTCTTGAGCAGTTCTGGCTGAACAGTTTAGACTTTCAGTGGCATTTAAACTGTTCAATGTTCATCTCAGTTTAGGCTATAAGATTTTACATTACAATCATTACATCCCTTATAATGCTTATCCCACTTTTCAATTACACTTTACCTAATGCTTTAATAAACAAAAGCTTTAACCTTAGATAACATAAATTACTCAGATTCTACATAAAAGTTTAGACGCTTTTTGCTTATTTCAAATCACTTGCCAATTGTAAACACATATAACTTACCCATGCACTGAAATGGCTGAACCTGAAAACTCTGGTTGCAGTTTTCACCTGCAAAGTCACACCAGTCGTTCACAACAACTTCACGATCGGCTTCAACATAGTTTCTGACGTCCTGGTTAGGAAACGACTAAACGTACAAACACCAAAACAGCAAAATTTATCTAAACAAAAAACAATCAATTAAAAGCCGAACAACTATTATTGAGTGTTTAGCAACACCTAGTGACTGCAAGGACCAGTGAAGTTGACTTCAAAATCCACGAGAGAGGCAGGTAGACAGTCAGACGGCTATGGCGGAAAGTATTTGGAATTGGATCAGCAAGACAGACAAGGGGAAGATGAGCCATCACGATAGGTTCTGTGCAGGAGGAGTGTTTTGAATGTGTGTTGAATGGATGCAACTTTCTGGAAAGCATTTATAATAAAACAGAATCTAACAGCAACACTCTTATAGATCCATTAACTAGTAAAATCTATTAAAAGCCCAGAATCTTTAAGTTTATTAAATTAAGTTCTACAAGTTTACTATACTATGCTTCGGTGAACAAATCATAATGCACAGAGCAGTGCTTAGAACAGCCAACTTCCATGACATTAACCCAACTGTAACTCCAAACATCATGTAGTAAATGAAAGATAGACACGACACCTTTTTGCAGTAAGCGAGTATGTCTTCAGGGTTGGTCAGGCAGTCAGTTGCATTATCGGCAATCCAACCTTGAGGCATCTGATGCATGGCTGGTCGGCCACAGTGGAACGCAACCAAGGGTCCCAGATCATTTTTTACCTGCAAATTCAAAAGTAAGTGAATAGGTAAGCAGCCTTCATTTGCATTTGAAAACACTAGCACCATAAAATTTCTCAGAAAAAATCAAATGTCTCCCTCTATTCAAGACAGAAACTAAACCCCTTTACTTATCCAAAGATACATACCAGTAAGTACTGATTAAATTTTATTATAATATGTTAAATACTATCCACAGAGTATATTTAACTTGCCAGTATATTACTGATAACCCACTTTCTCCTATTTGTCTACACCACAAAAATCTGCTGAACAGTTGCGCTATTCAAATAATGAAACCACATACACGTATTTAAACTACATCCTAATTATGCTAAAAGCCCGATGAACCTGTTTCAAAATATCCAGTCAAATTCGATCCCGCGCTTAGAGAGTTTCCGGTCATATTCAGCAAAGCTGTTTTAATACACAACACGACGAACGCAAAACGCTCAAAAGATAAAAACAAAATACTAAAGCTAAGACAACGATCTGCAAGGAACAACTGTTTAGCAGCAGAATAGCAGCAGATCTGAAATATACAGAACTGATACGGAAGAGACGAATGATGCCTTGCCCTTATAGACCCCATATACATGCAATACATCACTAAGCTGATAACATAACGGATTCTGAATCACTCATGTACCTCGGCAAATGAAAGTCCGATCACACCTAGAAATATTACACAGATAATGCTTTTATTCACACACATTTTACATTATTGTGCAACAATTTTAGTTCAATAAATAGTAGCAGTACTCTTGAACGCTAGATGGCGTGCTATAATGCACTCAAGTCCGACTTCCGGAGCGGGTGTCTGCATATTTTACGTGGACATTCCTGAGCAAATATATTAGTAATATATTATAATTAATTTATATAAGTTATCTCACATTTTATCAAAATTTTAAAATACCATTTACTATCTTAGTCAGTATAAAGTTGGAGAAAGTTGTGTATTGGAGGTTCTCAGCTCCTCTATATTCAAGACTGCACCCTTTGCAATCTCTGCGCAGGTCTTTCACTCAAACTGAAAACACTCTTCATAAGAAATCCTATCATGATTCATCGCCTACCCCTTAAATCTCTAAACACCATCCACCGTAGCTGTCTGACTGTCTGCCTGTTTGACCCTTGGAAATGAATCTAACCTAAACCGCCTATCGATTGTATGTATCAAAATATACGTAGGCCTATGTGTCTAAACATGATTGAACGTCTGCGAATAAACTGGATCCCAAGACTTAGCTCTATTTAAGGGCTGTATAAATCTCGATTTTACGACACGAAACCAACCAGCGCAAATAGTGACAAGCAAACAGATTTACCTGTGTACCTGCCTGACCTTGGATTAGGACTTAAATCCGAACCTGAATCCGACCTGACCTTGTCTGCCTTACCGGTTTTGTGTTTAGACTGAGAGTCTCTAAATAAGCAGGTTCCCACACCTTGGCTTGTTTGGGCGCTGTGGAAATCCGCTGGTTTACGAATACGTCCCACGCATGAACGGCGCATCTAAACGCTTCTCCGAGCATGCTCAGAGCAGTAATGGCTTGGGCTCATAATTATCCAATAGGCAATCGAGATTAGGTCAAAGGTGAATGTCAATCCGGTGGAAGTTTTTTGCCATGGGTACGGTTCACATGCTTAGAACAGCTGCAGAGAAGGTGGCGTATTTTGATGTTTCTTGCAAACGGCGGTTGCCTCTATTCAGTCAGAGACCGTACATAGTAATGTTGACTTCTTCAATCCGAAGTATCGGTTCCACAAACGTCTCCGATGCTTGGAACCTTCCACTCCACTACCTGGATGGGAAGCGAGTACAACCCGCGAATTCCAATGTTTCCGACGATGTAACTATCAATGAACCAGCAACCGGTAAATATAGGCGTAATTGTAAACAACGCCGTTGTAAACGTAAATCAAATTACAGTGAATTAAGTAAGATAACCACCCAGCCTGCGACCAACATTGTCCCAATGTATGTGCTGGCTGGCAAGCAACGGTTATTGAGAAAGAAATTACGAAGTTCAATCAAGTTATATATGTATATACGTACATATGTATGTATGTGTCAATACACATAATATAGAGCCTTTTTATATCTTTCATATGTGCTGCATACATGGCGTACTTATGAAACTTTATTACCTAATTACCATTAAAATCGTTTTAGGTAAAGTGCTTACAACGATGAGATGCTCTTGTCAAGAAGATGTTGACCGTGCAGTTACCAGTGCGAAAACTGCATTCAAAAAGTGGTCACAGCTGTCTGGACTAGAGAGGGGGAAGATTCTTTGGAAAGCATCTGAACTACTTAGAGTAAGCTTGTAGCATCATCTCATATTCTTCCTAATTAAATTTTATCTAAAGTAAATGAGTAGCTGGACCAAATGAATTCTGTACAAACTTTTTTGTATGACAACTATCAAATAAAACCCAGGGTTTAGATGAAATTTATGTATTGGATATCTGAATTGGAGTTTATTATTTATTATTGTTATTGTTATTATTGTTGTTTTGTTATTGTTATTGTTTAGTAACTCCTGTTATGCTGGTGTCAAATGCACAAGGCATCAACCGATGGCACATCAAAGCCAAACCACAATCAGGTCAGTATCCAGAAGGTCAGTCCATTATGACAGACAGGCAGCCTATGGTGAATAAGTAATCTGAAAAGGTAAGTTGTGAGCAAGGATGTTGCAAACACTTTTTTCTTTGCTTAAGTCTTAGGTGTGGATTAAGCTACATTTTTGTATATGACTATTGTTGAGACAGAAGTACAGTGAAGATGTTGCAAAGGTTGAAGTTCATGACAATGGCAAACCAATATGGGAAGCAAGATTGGATGTCGAAGGCTGTGCTGATACGCTCGAGTACTACGCTGGACTGGCTGCTTCTGTTGTCGGTAATGTTATGCAGTTAATTTGTTAGTTACTGCATTCAAACATAAAAATAATGTTAAAGATTGACAACCAATAAAAACTATATCAAACCGATGAACCATTTGTGTAGCTCCCCTTTAAGACAATCAGTAATAATAATTATTGTAATAATATGTAGCAATTTCTGTAGTACTGGTGTCTGATGAACTAGGCACCAACTGTTGGCACGCAAAGCAAAGCCGTAGTTAGGTCAGTACCTTAAGAGCAAGTGCCATGTTACAGAGAGGCTGCATATGGTGGAGAAGCCAGCCGAAAGAGGTGAGTCTTAAAATATTAAGATGTTAGGACTTAAAATATTAAGATAGTACGACTTAATCTTGAGCATCCCTCAGAAATATTAAGGTAGTAGGACTTAATCTTGAGCATCCCTCAGAAATATTAAGGTAGTTGGACTTAATCTTGAGCATCCCTCAGAAATATTAAGGTAGTTGGACTTAATCTTGAGCATCCCTCAGAAATATTAAGGTAGTTGGACTTAATCTTGAGCATCCCTCAGAAATATTAAGGTAGTAGGACTTAATCTCGAGTATCACTCAGAAGCTCTAGTTTAAGAAATCTGTAAAATGTGCTTCTGGCATTGCTGATCACTAGGAAATTCAGAACAATAGAATAGGTCATCCGTCGCATAGATGGTCCAACCAGGGAAAAGGCTTTGGATCAAGTGCGATGCAAGACACCATTCAGTTCATTTTTCATTTGATTTCTGAATTACGAAATGCTGTTGAGATAATTTTAATCAATCATTGATTTATAATGTATCGTTTTCTATAATGTTCTGATGTACGTGCATCTTATTTCTACCTGATGCTTTCGTTGTAGGTGAGCATTTGCCTTTGTCAAATGGTAGCTTTGCCTACACGCGACGAGAACCACTGGGCGTAGTGGGTGCAATTGGGGCGTGGAACTATCCCTCGCAGATGGTAGTGTGGAAGTCGGCTCCAGCTCTTGCATGTGGTAATGCAATGGTTTTTAAGCCATCTCCACTGACTCCTCTTTCAGCAGTCATGTTGGCTGAAATTTACACCACGGCTGGGATTCCTGATGGATTGTTCAACGTAGTTCAGGTCTGTACAAGTGTTAAATGTGTTCCTTTTAAACACAAGCCTAGGGGTCAGCCTAGTGGTCAGTAATCTAGCATGCAGTACTTTAAATCCTGAGGTTGATGGTTCAAAGCCATTGCAGGCCTGAAGGTATTTTACAAACTCTCTTACTCTAGACCCTGTAGCTAACTTGGCTATGAAATGAGTACACTGACTACACACTGCTGATGAGCAGATCAGGCCACAAGGAAGAGTATTGGCTACCTATCCTTATGTGCAGATGCTAGAAAACAGAGTCACTAACGTTTTGTTCTTGGCTGCCTCTTTGGATTAGCTTTAAGGGATTGATCTTCTTCTCGTGGTCAGCACATTAGAATACAAAACCAGATATTAGCAATTCAAAACCTTGCCTGGATTTGAAAACAAGTAAAGATTTAATTTCTGTTAAGAACGAATTGTGTTTCGTGAGTGTGTCTCCTGCTATTTACCTGCAAAGAAGCTTGTAGAAATTACTGCTGTAAAGATGTACAGTACTAAATTTATCTCATGAAAAGACTGAGCTTCTGCGCGTTGATGATGGCTCGAGTTCGTTATTTTTCTCTTTTAATACAGTGGCAAATGTTTTTCAAGAGTTTCTTTGACAGTTGTGGAAATACATTTGTGTGGCATTGCTTCAAGGAAACTAATTACCTGTGCATTGTTACGAACTGTTAACAGGGTGGTGCAGAAACGGGCCAGATGTTAAGTCGACATCCGGGTATTTCTAAGATGTCGTTTACTGGCAGTGTGCCTTCAGGGTCAAAGGTCATGGAGGCCTGTGCACGTGTCAGTGAGATTATTTTGACTTGCAACATTTTACTCTAATAGTTGTTAAGCAAATACTGACTGATTGTTAAAATGTAAAGACGAGACAATCATGTACTAGTAATGGCAGTAAGCACAGAAGATTGATAAGGGTTGTCCTTTAAGGATGTCTGGAAAGAGGAAAAGGGAGGGGTCACCCAAATGCGGACAAGAGGGTCGAGGTTATGCCAGTGCGGTCGTTCATGACTAACTTTGATATGACAGTTATTTCCGTACAGTCTGTGGCTTAAACACCAACTTCAGTCAAATAGCAGTCAGTCTGTACTGTGTTGGATCTAATTAATTTGCTGGATGCGGCAGTATCGTGGTGCACCACCCCATAGCGCAGTTAGTCCTGTAAGGTCAATAGAGTAGCCTAATCTAGGTTTTGGTATTCCACTGGAGTGCGCATGTCTGCAGAGGAGATAGGAAGGGATCCAAAGTAGGGCGTTCTGTGGACGTCCTTATGGACGATTCGGATCTTAATTGAAGATGAGCAATAGGCTATTGCTTTGTTATATGTGCGGGAGCTGATCAAGACTAAGGTACTTTGAGAACATACTTCATCAAATGTTTTACTTTAGACAATTTCTTTTTTTCAGGATATTAAACATGTGACCCTTGAACTTGGTGGAAAGTCACCCCTAATAATTTTTGAAGATGCAGATCTGGAAAATGCAGTCAAAGGTGCAATGATGGCAAACTTTCTTAGTCAGGGTCAGGTCAGTCTAACATATTTTAGTGATTCTAACTTTATGACAAGAAAACTCTTATAGTTTCAGTAAAGTAGCAGTTACTAAAAACTCAGAGAAAAATGGAAGTGAAGCACAAATAGCTCTTCCTTACCTGATTGTTAATGGGTTTTTACTTACATGTAATTTTGTAGCAGCGATCTGTGAAATGTAAAATGAGTCAGTAATGCAAAAACCACAGTATTTCTTTCTGAATAGAAATTATTTTCAGTTGTTTTTGTTTTCATTCACTTAGTTTAGAATTGTAAAATAAAAACCTTGTGCACTGCATTCACTGATCGTCTGCATACGGGTGGTTTTTCACCTGCTGCAATTTTCAGGTGTGCCAAACCAGTTTTTAATCGGCATGATTTCCTCACAGGTGTGCTATTTATTATCTATACTGTCAGGTGTGTTCAAACGGCACAAGAGTCTACGTACATGAAAGCATTTGGGAACCTTTTGTTACAAAACTCGTTGCAAGGACGAAAGCTATGAAGATTGGTAATCCAGAAAATGATGACACAACAGTTGGGGCCACAATCAGCAGAGAACAATTTGAAAAAGTCTTAAACTACATAGAAGGTGCAAAGAAAGAGGTCCGTGGACTAGTAATGTGAAAATGCTGAATAAAGTGATAGTCTCATAATGCTTATTAATAATAGTTTATTATGATATATGCAGAATAAGCATGTACATAGCTTTGAATAAGTTGGTTCTCCCGAGTCAGGTTTTTATGCTTAAGATTACCATAATTTCATATATGTTAGCTGTGCCGGTTCTCCTGAATCAAGTTATTATTTATTAATATTACCATTATTTGCACATATGTTGCTGTTAATTCTTTATTATGTATCCAAATTCAGTTGAATAATAAATATTGCTGTATTCCTGTTTTTTGCTGTATCTTGGTTGGGTCATTGTAGGGAGCAAAGGTTTTGTGTGGGGGAGAACGCATCGTACCAAGTGACCCTGCTCTTGGCGGAGGGTACTATGTGAGTCCCTGTATCCTGTCAGATGTCAGGGACGACATGACGATTGCAAAAGAAGAGGTCTTTGGATCAGTCGCTTGTCTCTTTCCGTTCTCCTCAGAGGAGGAAGTCGTCAGGCGAGCAAACGACTCAGAATTTGGTCTAGCTGGAGGAATCTTCACCAGGTTTGTCACTTGCCTACAGCCAATTCTATCTTCTTGAAACAAGTAAAAGTCTCACGGGCAAAGCCTTTCCTCCATTTCTGTGCTGCCCTCATAAGGTGCCAATTGCTTTTATAGCACTGTTATTGTGATGACAATTTGTTGATCAGTTAAGTCCATTTTCCAGTTGTTTTGCAAGTGTCAGTATAGATTTTTCTTCAGTGCATTTTCAAGATTTGTTTTAACGTGTTGTAATCAAACGTTTATGTTATGCCTGTCATGATGCTACTGGTAATATTTACTGTAATGTAAATCACTGAAATTTCTCAGCACCACACAAATGGTGCAAAAGGAGACAAGCTAACTCACCAGTGCTTAGTCAAATCCAACTGTTGGGTCAGTTAAGTCTGCTTACCACAATAGCTTAAGACATCACCTTCTTGGAATGTGAAAATATTTTTTGCTGCATGCCCCTTTTATGTTCGTTACTTAAGTTTTATGTTCACTCTCAATTTATTTGAGTTTTATGTTCGTTCTGCCACAGGAATCTAGGAAGAGCACATCGTGTTGCTGCAGCTCTTGAAAGCGGTTCAATATTCATCAACAACTACAACGCCTATGCACCGGGAGTGCCATTTGGTGGCTACAAAAAGTCTGGCATCGGTCGTGAGAATGCAGCCGATGCCTTACAGTATTACACTCAAGTGAAATCGGTCTACGTTGAAGCGGGCGATGTCTGGTGTCCGTTGTAATACTCTGTCTGTTCATTGCGGGTGCACGGTATTCTGGGCACGGGTGGACTCGACCCAGATGCCGGGGTTCAAGTCCAGCAAACAGCGTAACTCAAATCAAGCAAAAACGGTGGCTAATGTAACACAACCACGTTGTCTCAAATACAAGTCAAAGTTTGAATGCTGAATGAATTTGTTTAATTCCATTGTTTATACTTCAAACAGTCCATTGTTTATCCTTTAAACAGTTTTAACCTCGTATTTAAACATGGCATTTGGTTTAGTCTCTGCCTCAAAAGCACAATAAACTATAACTAAAAACTGGAATTGCACTATTATGCAAAAATAATGTTATACAAATTGGGAAACATTACTCGACTGACTAAAAACTACGGTTCAACGAAAAACACAAAAATGACAGACTCCTACAAAAGTCAAAATAATGGAATGATAACACAAACTTGTTAGGGCCCATCCATATATTACGTATGCAAAAAAATTATATTTTCATACCCCTCTCCCCTTTTGCACCTCATACATTTTGTGGACCCCAACCCCAAGCGTACATACAACCAAGCTTCTCTAACCCCCACCCCTTACAAAAGTTATTAGCTAAAGTCATCTGTAAGACATTTATTTTACCATAGGCTACTATTTATTTTTTGCTAAACATGATATTTGCTAGCTAAAATTTGTGAACTGTTATGAAGAAAAAACTACTAACAACACTAAGAATTACATTTAAAAAGTTTTAATACTACAAAAATTGATAAAGCAGGAATATAGTCAGTGATTTGGTCTTTAGTTCTGATTTTGAATAGGCTAATGTGGACGTCATAATTAGACACCCCCTCGCAATACGTACCCGTACGCAAAATCGCCTAAATCCGATCACCCTCCCCTCATTGCATACGTAGTACATGGTTGGGCCCCTTATTCAGTGAAGTAAATGTTCATTCGTTGCACATCGTCATAACATTACTTCTCAAGCGGAATTTTCCTGTGGACAAGAGGTCGGACAAGAATCACTCATAAAAACAGCAATCCAACATGTCAGACGAGGATTTAAAGCAATGTAAGGGCAGTGCTCACTAATAATCAGGCTTAATTTACAGAATTAATTTACAAACTATCTTTAATTATAATAGCTTAACAGAAGTGACCTCAGTGAAACACTATTTGTTTGAAAGGATCTGAATGGGCCTACTGTTGTTACAAATTAAAAAACGGGTAACATCTAATATGTACATGGTCAGCTGGTATTAACTGCAGAAACTTGTTTAAATGACCAGTTGACTGTATCACAAAGATTTCTTAAGAAAACCTGACTAAACTACGCATAAAACTGTATTACACTGTCACAACCATATTAGTTTAAAAACACAACCTACTATTTTCTGCTAAAAAAATACACGTTATCGCCCAAAAATGAAACTACATGCCCAAAAATGAACAATACAAACAGAAAATGGAATAAATGAGAAACTCGAACGCAGCTGATCCAAAGGTTGCCTTCATCAATGTGCTCAATACTTCGACTTCTGCTGCAGGGCAGCTGGAACTATTAAACATCTTCAGAATTACCTTTCTGAACTTCTGAAACATCAACATCAAACATTAGTGAGCTAAACTGATACGAGAACAAGCACAACGCACCAAGGTCTCTTATGTTTAAGCACAGCTTAAAATTTCTCTGCATTGTAATATCACCAAAATAGCACTCTGCAAGAGCCTATTGGAGAAACTAAAAAATGGACATACACAAAGTGCTGCAAATTCAAACTATATCGTTGGTGTCAATCTCGTGCTTCACTGTTTATCTCCTCTGTGCTGTGCCAACAGACTCAATCTGTGCACATCCATTCCGCACCAGTCTCTGACGCCATCCAGCCATTATCTGTTCGGTCTACCTCTGATCCCTCCCACATCCATCATTCCAGCCACCATTTGTCTGACCCTCCTGGTGTTATCCAAACTTAAATTAGTACTGCTAAAAGCATTAACTCTTTACTCTTCCATATCAGCAAGAAATCTGTAATATCAGCAAATAACCCAAACTTACAGTGGTCTACAACCATAATTATGTATAAAGAATCTTGCGTTATTAACTAAGCATTTTCAGCATTGTAGAATGTTGGTAAAACTTCATCTAGGCTATTATACATTTGTACATATTGTACAACTTAAATTTTATAATGCCCACTTATGATGACTCAAAGGCGTATCTTGAAGCTAGGCTACACAGAAAATGTTACAGACCATAAACAGAGAGGACAAGGCAAGTTTCAGCTTAGTGTAAAACATGGGTTCAGAAAGCAAGTCATGACCTTGAGGAGGTATAGACTTCCAAATGGTAGGACCACCTACTGTAAATTAGTGCCTTAAAAAGAGTAGATAGATGTGTGCCTGGAACAACATGCTTTACTGAAGATGGTCATCTACAAGAGGACTGCCCCTATTACAGAGCTGGTGAGTATGCCAAGGAGCCTCTGTGCGTGAGGATCCGAGGTTCGTGTCCCGGTCGCATCTTATTTCAGAGATTTAAATCTCAGGCTAGCACGGTCCGAGCACGGGGACCTTAAAATGGCATGGCGCCTATTCAAACGGGGAGTGGTGGTGAAGGATCTCACCCGGTAAATTCATTGCAAAATGAGCAGGGTCGAGGCCATATGGTCGCTATATAAAAAAAACCTATACATTTTGATCTAAGAGGGGATCGCCCTCTAACAGAACTACAAAGTACAAACAATGATGATAGCTAAATTGGCAAATGATTTCAAGTGCTTCATATAAACTACACCTACCACCCATGAATAAATTTATGTCCATTTTCATTACGGATAAGTATTGTTGGTGTCTCTATAAAGAGCCCAGGTTAAAACCGTACGCAGACTTCTAAATCTGGCCGAATACATATGACAAGGAAGTATTGGCCTGAGGAAAGCAAATGTGCATAATTTTAGCACAAACTGTAAGTAAAGTATCAAGTAACCCATATCCCAGAAGTGAGATTTAGTGGAGATGCTCATTTCCTTTTCTTTAGGCCCTTTAGCCAGCAATGGACGAATCTCAAGGTCCTGGACATGGGGCCAGTGCATTGCAGGACTTGCCGTTTACTTCCCAGCTTACACCAGTACCAAATTATACTACTTGGTGACAGAGGCATGTTGTTAGCAAACAACTTGCCCAGGGTCATTACATGGGGTCGAACCCTCAAACCCAGGATCATTGACCAAATGCGTTACCAACAGACCACCATGCCACACACAAACTGTGTTCCACATGATATTTACTCTAGCCGAATATCTGCAAACAATATTACAACAATATTAATATACTTGCCTACCCAAATTTTTCTCTACATCGTCCACTTTAGGCGTCATTTTTTCTTCGTGGTATCTGCGAATTGCATAGGAGCAGGCTCCTATGACAACGAGGATTACACTAACCCACCAGAGGCCGCTTTTTGTCTCGTGATAATAAACAACGGCTATCAGAGTCTGCAGAATGGCCTTCGTGTTTGCACTGATGTGGTGCGTGACCGGAGAGGTGACGTTGATCTGCACTGCACTAATCCAGGCCATCATGGTACCCAAAACACCCGAGATCAACAGAAACACCCAGAAGTACCGGTCCCCTAACTGGCCCGAGGACAGAGCAGCCGAAAGCTGACCAGTAAACAAGACCACTGGAATGAAGATTATGATTGCTATGACGTTTGTGCACAGAGTCAGTTTGAGCTCGTTCCGTTCAAAGACATCAAGGGCGGTTTTTGTAAAGATGCCAGTAAGTGCAATGAAAACACTTGATGCTACCCCGAATGCTACTCCCTGCACCGACAAACTCCCCATCACCTTCTCTTGATCGATGCCCAGAAAAAAACCTGTGGCCACAAGAAGACAACAACCTACAATCGACTTTGACACCGTCTTTTTGAGTATTGTAACGGAAAAAATCACAACGAAGATGATCGTGGTGGACCGCGCAACTTGGTAGAATGAAACTCCAACTAGTTTAAGGCACATGTTGTTGAACGACAGCATCAAAACAAAACAAAATGCCATCTGGAGAACCGGTTTTGCCGTTAAGGAAGAATATGAAATGTGTGCCGACTCCCAGTTTTTGGTGTACAGTGCACGGCCAACACTGAAGAACAGCAAGAGGAAAACGGTTGCAATGCACTGAACCCAGGAAACGAAGAGCGAGATGTCAACTGAAGTTTTTTCTCCAACTAAATACTTATTAGCAAATACCATTGATATGGAAATAGTCCAGTAGCTAAGCACAACTACCGTAACACGTGCAACCTCTACTGCCATCTTTATCTGATCTTTACAGTATCAGAAGAAAATTCGTCTCGGAATACTATAAGGCACGTACGTCATCACAGGCCGGGCAACCTAAAATATTAATTTTCACATTTTAAAATCCGTTTGCGAACAGCAAAGAAACATTTTACTAGTATAAGAAAAGTGTTACAAATGTAGCATGTTAGACAGTACACAGATTTTAAGTAATAATTTGCTAATAAGTATGTAAAATAATGTGTTCACTTTCTGACTGAAACCAAGATGGATGTAAATAAGGTCCAAATCACAGATAAACTAGGCCGTAAACCAATGCAGAAAAATATTACGATTTATTGCTTGTTACGCAAAAGCTCACATTCATTTTCTCTTGGACAAAATACAGAAATTTTACGCTGCCCACAAAATTCACAACAAAAGAAATCACATTTGCATCGAAAACTAATATTGTATCATTCGATAACTATTACATGGTGATACGTGGCTGAGTAAACAACGCCCAGCTGCCACAGTACTTGCTTCAGCAGTATAACTCAGCTGTGTCACTAATTTTCCTTTGAACAGAAAGGAGGTTTTAGTTATTGGAGGTGCATTGCATTAAAAATGAAATCAATAAAGTAACACCTTGAAACGAATCTCACTTCTGTCGCTACCAACACACGGCTATAAAACACAATCATCTGTCGGAAGTAAGGTGTAAGTGGACCAGGGATGCTAGAGCTGAGGTTATAAAACCACGGCACGTGATGGTTTCAAAACCGCCACTTACATTGCTTATCGGAACAAACCGAAAACTTAGCTAATCGTATTCGTAATCCCAAGATTTCTACAGCGCCCAACGAAAGCCGCGCTGCGGGGACCAGCTTATTCACAGGCGCTCAGTCAAACCAAAATCGATAGGCAAAAGGGTTCGGTTCCGGGTCAAGATCCAAGAGTCAGGCAGAGAGACAGCGTGGCAGCAATGGTGGGTGATGTTTGGGGCTGGAGAGCAGAGGCAGATAAGAGGAAGAAGGGGTGTCAGGATAGGATCTGTGGAAGAGGAATGTTTTCAGTTTTGAGTGAAAGGCCGAAGCAGAAATTGCAAGCGGTGGAGCATCGGTGAGTTTGTATGATGGGTCCGAAAACTGTCGCAGTTCTGGGGGGAGTTTATTCCAGAGTGGTGGGGCAGTGTAGCTATGTAACAAACAGCGTTCCTAATATTTCGTTCATTTTGATCCTACATAAGCTATCATGGGCGCCCATATATAGGGCACTGGCTCTCTTCTGGAACTCACACCTGAACATGTTTGGTTCACAGCAGGCCTTTCTGACAGTTTCATGATTTGCCCTTCCTGAACGAATTGTGGGAACCATGGAAGCTGTATATAATTATATTCTGGTAATATCGCATTTTTGCATGATGTAAAGAATGAAAATAAACTCTGTCCGATTAGTTTGAATATATCGCCTTTACCGTCCAATCAAGAATGCTTTGGTGAACTTAGAAATTGTTAAATTAAAGTCATCACGTGCCAGGGCACATGATGACATTAATTTTGCAATATTGCACGTGAGATTCGGTAACGATCGAGCCCGCTAATGACACGTTACAAACAGCTTGTCTCGGACTAGTACGGTCCATACACGAGGACCTTAAATGGCGTGGCACCCATTCAAACGACCAGCATGTTGAAGGAGCTCACCTGATAAATTCGTTCAAAATGAGCAGGGTCGAAGCCATACGCTATAGAAAAATGTGCGCATTTACATTTCAGTTATTTTGTAAAATATGCACTGACGACTACTGTGCTTATAATTACATAACATGTTATAACTTCTATAGGGTTCTGCCAGGCCCATCTAACAAGCATAACAGTAGTTCTTTTCAAGACTGCCGGCCGTCTCTTCTCGAAAGTAACTGCCACTAAGATCATAATAAACAGTGAAGTGAATGTAAATTTCAATGACGTAATTGTAAATTTCTGTTAAGTAATTGTAAATATCATTGGTAAGTTACTTTGCCATTTATATTAACAGAATAACCTCACCTGAGTTTCTCTTCCCCACAAGAACTTATGCCGTTAAAAAGACATTTCCTTGACTTATACTGATCTAGTATTATAATTTCTGCATTGGCCTTTCACTGAAAATTGAAAACACTCCCCTTCTTCCTCTTATCTCTCGTTCCACTCCAATCTCAAATATCACCCACCGTAGCTGCCACGCTCTCTCAACCCGACTTTTGGATCTCGACCTAGAACCGAACTCTTTTGCCTGTCGATTTGTTTTGACTGCACCTGTGAATAAGCTGATCCCAGCGACGTGGCTTTCGTTGGGCGCTGTAGAAATCTCGGGATTACAATTTATGCAAATACTGTATTTATGGAAACATTTATGCAGATGTCTTGGTTGTTGTAGCACATGCGTTTGTTCGAATAAATGACTCCATAGAGACATCTTGGACGTTCTAATTTTCTCCATTTCAAAACTATTTTAAATACGATCATATGTCTTAATAAAGTTACCTCTTCCCGAATTTTGGACAAGTTATTACATGTGAAAGAAATGTGGTAGCATGTGTGTGTGTCAATGAGCCTGTTACCTGAAACTATGAGAGACAATCAGAATATGGAACAGTAGTGAAACTTCACCAAGCATCCGAGATTATTTATACAGCAAAATGGGCAAGAGCACCCAAATCAAGTGATGTGGAATCAATTTGCATTTGATTTGTTTTGAGCAAATATGATTTTTTTAAACTTCAAACACAGGATTCTCAAGCCTATTGTTGATAGAGAAGTGCAATAAATTTTGCTAAAAAAATGAATGCAAAAGTCTGAAGAAAACTTGTTTCAATTTGTCAATCATTTCATCAACACCCAATAAATTAGCAGAAGATGCAGAGAAGATACGGTAAATACACATTCGCTATGCATCTACACAAGAAATCAGTATTTGTCAGTGCTACATGCTGAAAGATCATTTGGCTGATGAGCAAATATACAATACACGTAAAAGCAATTAACAACACCTTTTCTCGGTCGATCAACAACAAAAGGCCAATTATCAAATGACATAGAACAGGATTCAAACACCAGACACCATGGCAAGAGAAAGCCTTTTTATATGGCCATCAAACATCTGGAAATTGGTCACGTAATGGAAGAAAAATTCCCATCACAATCTCGAGTTTAAAAATAAATCTCTTAAAAAAGCTGCACATGCTCATCAGTTTCCTCGTCTCGCCTTGTCACCAGTCGTCCATTAAGAACATCTGCAAAGAGGGAGAGGAAGGGGTCACACACTTCAATACTGTGTTCGATCTAACAGAGTCCCTTTGAATGGATGTGGCAGTACCAAAGTACCCCACCCCGTAGCACCGCAAGATCAACAGGGTAGCCTAATCCACACCTTAGAACTCCGTTGAAGTTCAGCCGTCCACAAAGGAGCATGGGGAGGGTGACTCATCTTGGGCTCGCATGGTCCATAAATGGGGACCTTAACTGGCAAGGCACCCATTCAAACGGGCAGTGGTAGTGAAAGATCTCACCCGACAACTTCACCAAAAATGAGTAGGGTCGAGGCCATACATTCACTTTAGAAAAATATACACATTTCCATGCAATGGAATGATGGTTGTCAAAGGCAGACAAGGGAAGGGAGGGTCCTAAGCTGTTGTGGACGTCCTTTACCGACGACCCTGCAGGGTTGTAGAAAGGGCTACAATGCACATACGAAAAGGTGAAAGTTTCACTCTACAAGATTTTTACAGTAAAGAAGTTCAACTGCTCGCACTTCACGGATCAGTCTCGATACTATAAACTCATTTGATTGCTGATGACTAGCTTATCAATGGCTCCCACAAAGAAGAGAGCAGTATACAAAAGCCAAATGGAATAACTGGTTAAAACGGCGACATAATCGTGATCAAAAAATTTCCATAAATTTAGTCAAAACACAAGAAAGATTTGATCGCTGTAGGAACAGGAAGTAGTTGAATATTTTTCTGCGAGACACAGGAACGAATAACTATTCGACATCGATTCATTAAGGTCACAGGGGTTGAAAGAATGCTTTTAAACGTTTCCAGGTCGTTCAGCCTAATCTTATCACTCGGCTTCAGACAATCTCTCATCTGCAGTAATCCTCCCAGCATCTTATTGATGCACGACTCAACTGAATTCCAGGCATCGTGATAGTCGGCTCCAACCTCCAAAAAGTACTTTGCAAGTTCAAAGTTACCCATTTCTAAGCAGGAAGCAAATGGAGAAACTGGATTTCTTGTGCTTCCTGCTTTTCTGTCGATATCTGCTCCGTATAAGATCAGCAGCCTGATCAGCGGTCGATTACCAAGTGTGGTTGCAATAAAAAGTGGATTAGTGGTCACGACTACATGTCTTGCCAATTCACATTCATAATTTGTCAGTGCTCCCTGTCTTAAGAGCAGTTCCGTCACTGAAACGTCTGAGCTGTTGACCGCGTAACAAAGTACGGACCAACCACTTCTGTCAACATCGTTTACGTTTGCTCCCCACTCTAGCAACATCTTGACAGTCTCATAAGCACGGCCGCCGTTTCGCTCAATGGCGGTCATAATAGGCGTACTGCCAAGTTGATTCTGTGCATTTATGTCAGCGCCATTGCGCAGCAGGATGTGAATGGCCTCATGAAGGCCACATGCAGCAGCCCAGTGCATTGCAGTGTCACCGATGTAGTTCTTGGCGCAAACATCAGCACCGTGCTCCACCAAGAGCCTCACCATGTTTTCTGCCTCTTCGTGTGTCCGCTGACAAAAGGCGTTCAGTGGAACAAAGCAAGCAGCAATGAGCGGCGTACACCAGGACAGGAACTCGTCATCATGGTAACATGAGATGTTTGGATTTGCACTGTTCTGAATCAGGAACCTCGCTGTCTCAATGCTTCCAAGAGATGCTGCCTCAAACAGCGCCTCGTCCATGGCCCGTTTTGTGCGATAACTCAAGTCAAAAACGGGAGATCTTTGCAGATGAGTGTGGTGAAAATTCCCATGGCGCTGTTGACTGGTAAGAGCGCTTCTTTCACCAGGACTTTTCTCAGCTGAATCACTCGCCAGTGACTCAAAGACGACATCAATTGGGTCTCTGTGGATGTCTTTCAGTAGCAGACTGAGTGCTCCGACATTGTCTTTCAGCACCGACCAGTACAGTGCTGTTCTTCTTGTATCGCTCTGCTTCAGAAATGGGTCAGCGCCAAAGCGAAGCAAGCAACTGATACATTCCATTCGGCTGAGTTTAATCGCCAGTGCCAGAAGGTCAGCCTTTATGTGCATGTCAACTACATCAACCAAGTGCGTCTCCAGGGCATCGATGTCTCCTGCCTCCACTGCCTGCTTCAGCAAACTGAAATAAAATTAGAAATTCTTTACAACATCTTAAATAATAAGGTAATCATGAAAATTCTGCACCACAATCGTAAATCAAGTGAATCGGCCTGTTTAATGGCGCCCAGTCTGAAAGAATAAAATCAATGGGTCAGGTACATTAAGAAGATACAAGTTGTTAGAATTAACAAGACATACAGCACAATCAAATGTCTTGCAAGGTATGTGTCTGCTTGTTTGGATCCAAAAGCTGAGCAACAATTCTTCATCACGAAACAGAAGAAGACAAAGAGGAAGACCAGCCCCTTAAGCTAGCCCTGAGAAGCAGAATAAGCTGGTTCCCGCGACTTAGCTTTCGTTGGGCGCTGCATAAATTTCGGGATTATGATTACGATTAGGGTCGGTTGTTTTTTAGGCCGAAAGAAATGGGAAGGCAGCCAAATTAAACCAATCGTAATCGTAATCTCGAGATTCCTACAGCGCCCAACGAAAGCTATGTCGCGGGAACCACCTTATTCACAGGCGCTCAGTCAAAACAAAATCGATAGGCATAAGGGTTCGGTTCCATGTCAAGATCAGGAGTCAGGCAGTCGGACGGCTACGGCGGATGGTGTTTGAAATTGAAGCGAGAAGACAGACAAGGGGAAGAGGAAGAATCAGCAATAATAATTGCTGTGAAGATTACCTTACGTCTGTAAAACCTGAAATTCTAGATTCCATTTCTGTAAACTTGGTATTTAAACTACATTACACGAAAACGCAGTTATCTCCCAATCCAATGTGTTAACAAGGGAACTTTGGTCCTAATGCAAGGACATGTAAACACAGTCCTTAAGAAACGTCATGTAACAAAATGGCGTCCATGCACCGCAGCGCCCCTGGCGACGAGCACAGAACAAACTACTCAGAGGCGCTTCCAGCTTGAGAGCCCCTGGCGAATAAGTAAGAGCTGACTGAGCTCTATCACCAACAGTGACGATCGTAACTATGCGCTCACTGAAGTACGAAACCGAACTACTACTACAGTTCCCTACTACGTCACTACTCCTCTGCTACTACATCTACGCCACAAATACACTCGGCCTCCCTCTTTCTCTCTGCTCTCTGATCCTTATATAGGCCACTAGGTACTGGGCCTTAAGTGCCGTTAAATGCTCTTAAGTGCTGAGTCTTTAATCCTTAAACGCTGAGCTCCTAAGGCTTGTGCTCTTAGGTGCCGTTAAATGTTCTTAAGTGCCAGCCCCTAAGGGCTTAAGTGCCGTTAAGTGCTCCTAGGTGCCAGCCCCTAAGGGCCTAAGTGCTCCTAAGTGCAAATGGGGGTTATAGATTCCTTGGCCCCAATGGTGCAAAATAATGCTTCCTATGTGGGCGCCTTCCAGCTAAAGCTCGGAACATGACATGGTTCGGGTTGTTCGGAATATGCTTCAGCAGTCTCAGCAGTTATAAGAACGATTCCCTAGTAATCGTTCTTACATCAACCAAAGATGATAGGAAAACCAAGTTAAATAATCATCTGAAATTAGGTCATGCTTGTGTAGGCTGAGCATGGTAAAGAACTTGCAGTTGTAGCCGTAGCAAGACTAAGTGGCTTAACCACAGACTTGGTAGTAGCAATGCCCTAGTCACTGCACTCACTGGACCCAACTTCTATTTTAGCCAACAATTTTCTGGATCTATCTTTTTCAGCAAATCACTGTTCTAAAATTGAAATCGCTTCTGACAGTTGTACTAGGATCTGACAGTTGTACTAGGATCTGACAGTTGTACTAGGATCTGACAGTTGTACTAGGATCTGACAGTTGTACTAGGATCTGACAGTTGTACTAGGATCTGACAGTTGTACTAGGATCTTCGTTCTCAAGAAGAGATCGTGAGTTATAAAATCAAGTAGGCCCTCTATAAATGAAATGTAGGCCTATGCCTACACACGTTTTCGGGTAAGAATTGGATTTCAGAAAAGGCATGGCTTCAATACTTTTTACATTTTATATATACAACGTTTGGAATAACCGTCATAACATTCATGAGAAAATTGCAAAAATCGATATACAATTCTTGCAGCTATAGCGTTGAACAACGAAGTGCTACTGAAGCTATCGGCGAATGTTGTGTTCTATGTAGCAGATAGGCCTAGGCCTACTTGCCAACGTCAAATGATCAAGATTCAGACTCTAGAACCAGAGTAGGCCCTTACTAACCAGTTGGCTAGAACACGTCTTAAATATTCAAACCGTTTTGTTCGGAAAAGCTCTTCTATATCTACGTATTTTCTCCTGGGATTTGACATCCATGGAACCGTAAGTACAGCAACTAGACAGTTAAGTAAGTAAGACCTTTGTTCACACGCTGTGTCCATCGGCTGCACACGGAATCATTGGCAGTTGACCCAAGATAATGGAAATGTAAGCTTACGAAGCGGGGCCTACAATTAAATTTCATTTGTTCGTTTCAATTCTTTTTGTAACTATACGTATGCAGGTTTATTTTTTCAACATTAAATAAAGCTGTTAACATGGCTACTAAAAATGGTAAATAAGATGGTGTGTAAAGCCAAAAGAGGCGTCTGGACATGTTGTATAATTATGCACTACACAACTTAATTTTTATTCAATGAAACATAATGCCAAACTTTATATTTTATTTCATAAAATTTAAAATCTTACTACAGAAAGTCAGTAAGTAAAAACTAAACAATTTATTGCAGGTTGTCAATCTGTCATTCATGAAATCTGTCAACAAACTTCCCACAATTATATCAGAAAATAACCTCTTTGCAGAACAATAGTTTAACGTACATCTGTGAGTAAAAACAAATGCTTAGGCACATCTTTCAGTATAACCTGACCAAACATGACCCGGTTGTGACTTAAACCTGATACTGACTCAAAGCTAATCTTTAACTATAACTGCACAGTAATGTATAAGAGAAATCAATTACCGATCCACTTCAAGACAACTGATGCAGGAATCATTCACTTAGATCTAGCCTAAACTACTCGGTAATGCTATATACAGCTTTTCATGCTTAACTGCACAGCTCTATATTATTTATGGGGAAAATCACTAATATTTCAAGTAAGTTTTGCAATATATGTGCATGTACATGTTTGTGTATAAATGCATCCATAAGGAACTCATGCAGAGACAGAAGGAGCAAGCATTTGTAGCGACATCACATGAGACCCACACCTCAAACCTGTGATTTTTGCAGAACTAAACTGAACCCATTTGCTAAAACTTTGAGTCCAAATCACTTGCCCTGAATTTCACATATCTGCATATTGCCTTAATACATCTCATAAGTGTGAAACTGCAGAGAATTCTTCATAAAAACGTATCAAGAAAAATTGTTCTGTATTGCTCACTGGCTAATAAAATGCATTGAAATCAACCACAACAGCGCTATAGACTTTCTAAGATTAGATTATATTAAACCAGAGTTCATCACTGCACACTAGCAAAACAGAAATAAGAAATATTTTGTCCTAGCAAAGATATGAAACCCAACCTACGGCTTGCAAGACGAGCATACCATCATGAGCCCACTGCATTATACAGTAAAAGTAAACCTGTGCAATAATCACTAAAATGCAGTTAAAGACAACTGCAGATGATAGCATACAACAGAAAGATAAGCAAGCTGTAAAAACTAAAAAGCAAAGCAAAACAACACCACATTTACCACAAAATTAAAGCTTTTGCAAATACACTTATTCACAATGTCTCCTTGAGAAAAACTGTAACAACTGTACTTTTAAAACCATTCAATTTCACTTAAAGTTGGCACTTGTCTATCACATGGCTACTAGTAAACATTAAGAGATTCCTTCCAAAGCACTGAACATTTCCAACAGCCTGGAAGATCAAGGAACTCCGGTATCACTTAGCACTAGACCATTGATGGGACATGGAAGACTTTTTACTATAAATATTCTTATCACGTCATGAAAAACACGAAATACCATAAAAAATAAAAATGTAGTTAGTCTTGCAAGAAATTAAATGTTCAGCAACCAAATCCAAGAATCTTCATGGTCATTGCAGAACTATTTAAAAATACAAAAAATAAATTCTTCAAAAATGGTAGAAGAATCTGTAAAAATGAAAAAAAATTTAAAGGAGTAAACCAATACACAATTACTGTTTAATCATCATGCCTTTAGTAAACCCGCAGTAAAACAATTTAATAGGTTTTTGGGAAACATTTAATGAAATGCAACTACCATTATTGCTATTATTTTGTACATTTATAAAGTGTAGTTATCTACTAACAAAGTGTCAGCTGACAACATTGAGCAAAATACGCACTAAGGACCTGCTTGAGGTTCATAAACAGTAACCATCTTAGGTGTAAAAGGAGCACGAAACTGCTTCATGCTATAAGGCTAATACTCAATTATTGCTGTATCACAAAATTCGCTTTATATAAAATACTAAATAAACTCTGGACATTCTACTCTATTAAACATTAGCTTTCCAATTTTTTTATTTAGTTGTCTTTTTAAGATGCTTTACACTTAAGAGTTATTACTGCTAAACCATTACATAATCTTCCACAACAGAATTCACTACAATTAAGTAATAAGACATGTCCAGAGAAAAAATCAAAGTCAGAAAGCATAAATAAAACTGTAAACGATTTGTAAATGAAAACATGCCAAACAACCCAGTGGCAGTGAATACTTCTGAATGAAAATTTTACAAAACATCACAGAAAGAAAGAAAAAAAAAGTACAGTAAATTCTTCTTCAGCCACTGGTTTTTGGAGATTTACACATTCTTGCCTAAAATCTACAGGATGAGTGAGCAGGGCTAGACTACTGATAATCTCTTGACAACATGCTAGCACAGACATAAGCAGACAGCGGCAGTTCAATAGAAAACCACAAACTCATTATATTGCACACCTCCAGTTACACTGCATATTACTCAGACGTATTGTTCGAAACAAAAAGAACAAGCATACCAATAAGAACAACTGTTAAATTAACATTAACATTAATAAAAATAATAATACATCAAATTAGGTTTACAGGTTGATTTCTAAAATGCAGTTGAAAGATTTGGCACTGTTGTAACAGTTATGACAGTCAAATAATTTAAATCAACACTGTGCTAAAAAATACACGTAAACTTGTCAGTAAAGCACTTGGATAATGTAAAATACATTCAGCGACTAGTTTAATTCTGAATCAACTATTAGTCATGGAGTTTACAGATCTGTCTCGAGTAGCAGACATTAAAATAATTTACCAAACAAATTACACAGCTATTACCATGGCAACCAGCTGCCAATTCACATGACACTAAGAGAGTTGTTATGAACAGACACAAATGTGTTACCATTCAAACACACCGGACCCTTGCTATAACACGTGTTGATATCACGCAAATTCGGGAATAACATTATAGAGAGGGTCTAGTGTATCAGCGAGATACCGTCTGCCACGTAAAGTATAAACTGTGAATAAGATGTAGAAGTTAGAGTAACCCTGAATTTTCTATAAACAGAGTTGAAGCTGCGTAACTTGGTGTCATCCTAAGTGACAAAAATCTGTAATAATAACTACAATCTTTTAAAGATTATGCTCAAACCAGTAGTGAGACACTGTTTCACAACCAACGTGACTAAAGCTGTCCAACTCTTCATGAGCTGCAAATTACTGCATCAAAAGATCCACCTGTTTGGCTTCAACTTGGGTATCATACAAACGTCAGTCTCCAATGCTGCACCTGATAATAAACATCACAGGATGCTGCACTTGATGCTTCTCGATTTTCTGTGCAGGTCACTCTTTGTTGGCTTCGTCTTGGATCGGACAGAAGGACTTCGAAATTCCTATAAAGTGCAATTAATTTGAATTTAAAATGGAGTTAACATACAATAATTGTGCAATTAAATTAACTCTAACTGCATTAAAAAGCTTTAGACAATCAGTCACAAGCATTCAACCTCGCTTGACATAACATTTCACACTTGCATCTATCTTGTGCTATGTTGTTCTTTATGGCTTTGAAGTTAAGAACTAAAGGCATATCGTGAACTGGCCTTTCACCCATGGAATTTCTCTGCAGTTCAAACTAGCAGAGCATGCCCATTGCTTACAGCATACATTTCAGATATCATTACAGCACAAACCTCTGTAGAACACAGTTTTGAGTGGTAATGTAGTTCAATATCTTAAATAATTCAACAGTGTGCTGCTGCCTACCATTTTTTTCTCCATTTTAACTTTAATGATCTGAGCAAGAGCAATGAATGCTTCATCAACGTTGACTCCAGACTTTGCACTAGTCTCCATAAATCGAATCCCAAACTCCATTCCTAGCTGAAAAACGACAAATCCAAGTTCCCCTTTTAAAAGTAATTTAACTAACGCTCCCATCTCTATAGTGGAACATAAGAGAGGAACACAGAACCCAAAAAGTAACAAAAAGAACATAAAACTAATTTAAGTAAAGCTCCTATGTCCATAGTGGAACGTAGGGGAGGCGCTCATTTCCCGCTCTTCGGCATCTGAACCAGCAATGGATGAATCCTAAGGTTGTAGAGAAGCGTCAGTGCATCATAGGACTTGCCGTTTACTTCCCAGTTTATGCTGGTACCAAATTATACTGCTTGATATAACCAACCAGCAGAGCTTCCTTTTTGCTTCACTTTACTCAAACCAGCACAGTGTACCGAATAAAAAGGACTTCTCAACAATAACTAAATAAAAAGTCATACACTGCATATGAAAAAATAATATTTATAAAATATAATATTTAAGACAGGACTCATTTGCGCTGAAACTTACAGCAAAAGCACGGTCCCTTGATACTTGGCGTCGCTCATTGAGGTCACATTTGTTGCCCAGAATCATTTTTTCCACATCCGAAGTTGCATGCTGATGAAAAGAAATCCACGTCTTAATTAATTAGTTACTCTCGTGTCTTAATTACTTAAATATCATTATTGGTAAAGTGCCAATTACCATGCCATATGCGCCCATCTGATGGGGTGCTAAGAAGCACAATAAACTGGCAGGTTAATAAAAATATGAAAAAATACCCAAACTACATGACACAACTAAATATGCTGCAATGATTATCTATAAATACTCAAGAAGGCATAAGCAGCAAGCATTAAGATCAGATCTATATTACATGATCCCAAATCAAATGTAAAATCAATATGACAAAAAGGTGTTCAGTCAAATAAAACGAACAAAGAATTCAACACCAGTGTCAAACATGACTCAGCAACTTATTTGTCATCATTAACGACAATATTTTTTATTACTACTGATATTTATCACACACAAACTATACCCAAATCATTCCTGAACTTCAAAGACATTAGATGGATGGAACTGAACTTAGAATACGGCCAAGATATGAACCAGATACTTTAACCATTGTGCCACTAACAAAAACTTCTGAATAAGTTTTAGATGTTTGATACAGAAGAAATTATACATAAAATTTAGGTACTTGTAAGTACCCCCACAAAAGTGGCAACAGACATTAAATACCAACAGAAATAAATACTTTATTGCCAAAACAAACTAAATACTTTATTGCCAAATGAACTAAGATGTCTGCAGAAGAAAACCAAACCTCTTCAATGTTATGAATCCAATTACGCATATTTTCGAAAGACTTCTCATTTGTAATGTCATAGACGAGCATTATACCCTGTGGAAAACAGGTAAAAAGGTTAAAACATATAACAGACCTATGTGCTACTAATTCATACCACATCTCTAGAAAATAATTTGATCTGCAGACTTCTAAAGCACGGCTTTCATAACACACAAGGGATCAATCACAGGTCACTTTGAACTGAGACTGCAGACAGTAATCATTGTCCTTTGAAAAATCCATTCAAAACCCAGGATTCAGACATTGTTATTAGTAATCAGTAACTTCTATTGCACTGGAGTCTAATGCACAAGGCATCAATGATCGTGCACCAAAATCAAGCCACAATCAGGTCAAAAACTTCAAGTTCTCTGCTGAATAACAGTCAATCAGGACATCCCTCTTGAAAAAAATGAATCACACAACAGCCAACTTTGAAGTTTAATTTACCTTTTAACGTGTGCATCTTAAAACAGTTCTTAACTTCCATTACATGACATTAAACAAAGTTAACAGAGGTAGGAAAAGATATTACACCATAGCACCACGGTAGTAAGCTGTAGTTATTGTACGAAATCGTTCTTGGCCAGCCGTATCCCTAGAAGGAAAGAAAAAATTAAGCATTAATTAGAATTACTTCTCCAATTAATTTAGCGGTCATATTAATTTTAAATGTTTCTTTTAAGGCAGTGGTTAGTGTGCTGGATTGTCAATCTAGAAGTTGGGGTTCAAATCCCTCAAAGGGTGAATATTTCAATATTTGTTTCACTTGTTCCCCCTAATGAACTCGCTATGAGTACACTGACTGTACATTGTTAGTGGAAAGATCAGGCAGCAAGGGAGAGGTCTTGCCACCTACCCTCAACTGCAAATGCTAAGAAAGTGAAATTGCTAATACTTCATACCCATTGGGCCTCTTGGGGCTAGCCTAAGCGATTGTGTCCTGCGATGCACTGGCCCCATGTCCAGGAGCTCGGGATTCGTTCACTGCCAGCTCAAGAATCTATGAAAAGGGAATAAGCACCTCCCCAACATTCCTCACTGAACATGGGACCTTTCTTTGAGAGACTGATCTAATTCCTCTTCTTCTTTGCTGTTTTACTAGCACACCATTTTACTAGCACAACATTTCAATAAGACCCAGTTAATCATGCACTGTGTTGCACTCCTCCAGCTGCACCTCTTCCTCTTCTCTGTCATCCTCATCAATATCTCCATTACTACTTGATATTTCAATTCTTTTGCACAATGTCTTAAATTCACAAATTCTTAATGACAGAGTCCTATGCAAGAAAAAGTAAGCCCAAGTAAGAGTATGTATTACCAAATATATACCAACCAAATCTGGAGTTTGATTTTCTTCCCATCAAGTTCAATGGTTCGAATTTTAAAATCAATACCTAAAAAATGAAACATTCCCATGAAAAATAATACAATCATGATCTTAGTTCTGCTTGTGCACTTCAGCACTCATTTTTATAACTTTTAGTAAATTATGATTTCAGCATAAAATAAACAACCATAAATACTGCTACAGTTTTTGTCAGCATGAACTGCTGCAGTGCTTAGCACTGGATGATGCCATCTTTGGAAGCCATCGTCAAGCTTTTTAACAAGGTTGTTATCTGAAACTGAATTATACCCTACTGGGTTATGTAAAAATCTGTTATAATATGGCCTATACTATAAGAGAGTTTGGGTGTACTATTAATTTATCTGACTTCACTTATAAACTTTTAGAGTTTAACAGCATCTTAGAAAATTCAAACATTGTCTCTGTTGAATCCCTAGTATTTATTTTCGGGCCTAAATATTACTACAAACTAATATTTACAAATATTTTACACCATATAATCTTAATTAATGTTGGTATCAATCGTGCCTACTACTGAAGCTCTGTGCTAACATCTGCTTTCGATTTCACAATCCTTGAGAGTAATGACTAACCCTAGCAAGTGAAAAAACTGCAACAGATCACATGAAACCAACACATTAGATAACAACCGAGCCCAATATCAGAACAACCGAACTGCACAAAAATGTATCCAATTATCCAGTGCACTACTTAACAGGCCCCCAACCCTTTCGCAATTATCCACAATGATCAAGACAATAAAGTACCTATTGTCGAGATAAACGTGGCATTGAAAGCGTCTTCCGAAAACCTAAAAAGTAGACAAGTCTTTCCGACACCAGAGTCGCCAATCAGTAGCAGTTTAAACAGGTAGTCGTACGTTTTTGCCATTGTTCGTACAGTACTAAATATTCGGTAATTCTGCTACATTTTGTTAGCGACTAAGATCCATCATTTTTCAACGAAATATAATTCCATCTGATGTATCTAAAGTAACAACGGGCCACGATGAGTGTACAGCGCACTGAGGCATTTTTACAACTAGACTTGTTATTGAAGGACTACTTTCAATAAGCAACGGTACAGTCTTTTCTCTTCTGGAAACGGTCTACAGATCAAAGACTACAGACCTTAGGCTTACCAAAATTGTAGTTGGGGCAATGAAATTGTGTTCTAAGCAGAGGAAACACGGCGAGTTTCTTTTCAAATAGTTAGGCCTATATGAAGCGATTTAGTCATGATATGGGCGAATACTTTATGCAACTAGTATCCTACGCGAATACATAATTTCGGAGATCATTTGGTGGCGACGTTTCAACAGAGGAAAGGTATAAGCCAAGGATTAGTGAATAACTTATAAAAGCACATTGTTTACAGCTCTTCAAACTGCGATGCTTTGCAAGTGCATGTTCACTTGTGATTCGAAATGTCTTAAGTTGGCCTTCATTAAACAGGTTGCAAATTAAAATAAAAACTAACAGAACATATATAGGATTGTAATTATCATTTAAACAATTTGAAGTCTTACTTTATTTGTATTTGGACTTTTAAATCATTGTCGTGCAAACTTGTTGTAATGAAACTACGCACATTTCGAGATTACGCGTTGCCGCACAACCATCGCAACAGGCAATGTACCATTGCGCCGATATGTGAATCTAGTTGTTGTAACAACTCGGTGCACGTTGCCCGCTGCAGCAGCTGTATAAACAGCAGATGATGGTGGTTGTTGGTAAGCTCAATTAGAAACATAACGCACGTCTCTGCGAGGTCACGGGTTCGTAAGTAAGTATCCGAATTTTGTAAAGCTCGATGACCTTTCAATTAGGTGTAAATGTCGCAAGAACTTACGCCACATCCATAGTCCATGCTGAATTAGACTATTGCAATTCACTTTTCTTGAACATAGGTTCCACCCAAATAAGCCGCCTTCAAGGCATCCGGAATGCTCTTGCTCGTGCTGACGCCAAAATCCCCCGAACACCATCACATAACTCCTGTTCTTAAATCAGTTCACTGGCTTCAAATAGTTGAACGAATCGGTATAGAGTCGTATCACTTACCTACACCACACTTCAATCCTCCCAACTCTTGGATCTTGACCTGGAACCGAACCCTTTTGTCTGTCGATTTTATTTTGACTGAGCGCCTGTGAATAATTTGGTCCCTGTGACGTGGCTTTCGTTGGGCGCTGTTGAAATCTTGGAATTATGACTACGAATACGATGACAGTCTATACACAGGGTCTTGCATCTGGAAGGAAATGAACAATTTAGCCACGTCAGACTCCAGCGTTCCAGGGTTCCACAGCTGTTGGTAATTGAAGCAATAGGATGCATTTTTCGACACCTACTGAGATCATAGAACTTGTTGCAATAATATGTTGGCTATATGGACCGTGTCAGAAAATTTTTGCAGGTGCCTAGTGCTTCCACGCCACGACAGAATGCTGTTCTAAGGGTGCAGTTGCGCTTTTGCCCTCTAGCGAACTGGGCTTAAAGTGAGTACTGAACATATATAGGCTGTCGGTGGGAAGCTTAGGCAGCGGTTGAGAGGACTGGCCAGCTGCACCCAGATTGTCATGGCGTAGAATGCAAAGTCGCTTAAAGTTATGCAGATGGCTGCCTCTCGGGGTTAACTTGAAGGACTGCTGTTCTTCTTCTACTCTATATTTGATCCTTCCTTTCTTTGTGTTGAGGATATTTGGGGATCATTAGTTGGATCAGTTCTTTATTAACTCGAGTGATTTAGTGATTCATTGACTGACTGACTGGCTGACTGGATGACTGACTGACTGACTGACTGACTGACTGACTGACTCCACTCACTCGCTCACTGATTAAGTGTGTGAGTGAATAGTGAGCTAGTGAGCAAGCAAGCAAGCAAATAGCACTGCCATGCAGGCAAGTAGCCAGTTGATCATATTCACATAATTATCTGTAAGGTTTAACATGGTTAATAAAGTATAGTACAATATTTATTAGAAGTTGTATACTTGCATGTATGTGTCAGTCAGCCAGTCAGTCAGTCAGCAAGTCAGTCAGTCAGCAAGTCAGTCAGTCAGCAAGTCAGTCAGTCAGCAAGTCAGCCAGCCAATCACACATATGTGACAACTCCCTTGACCTGCCCTCAACTCACTCTGTGTACTACAAGATCATACACGAAGAATATGACAGAATTATTAAAGAACCCTGTATTGAATCTTTGACATAAATTCAAATTTTAAGCCAAGAAAACAAATATTTCACAAATTCAATAACAAAAACAAGCTATGCTACAGACAGAAAAATCTGAAGCACTAAGATGCACATAGCAAAATCTTTGCACTGTGTCAAAGGACTTAAGGTAGCAAAATCTTTGCACTTTGTCAAAGGACTTAAGGTAGCAAAATCTTTGCACTGTGTCAAAGGACTTAAGGTAGCAAAATCTTTGCACTGTGTCAAAGGACTTAAGGTAGCAAAATCTTTGCACTGTGTCAAAGGACTTAAGGTAGCAAAATCTTTGCACTTTGTCAAAGGACTTAAGGTAGCAAAATCTTTGCACTGTGTCAAAGGACTTAAGGTAGCAAAATCTTTGCACTGTGTCAAAGGACTTAAGGTAGCAAAATCTTTGCACTGTGTCAAAGGACTTAAGGTAGCAAAACCTTTGCACTGTGTCAAAGGACTTAAGGTAGCAAAATCTTTGCACTTTGTCAAAGGACTTAAGGTAGCAAAATCTTTGCACCGTGTCAAAGAACTTAAAGTAGCAAAATCTTTGCACTGTGAGAAAGCATTAACTCTAGTGACGCCAATAATCGCAAACTTCACAGTTCGTTCATACTCAAAAGTTAATGCTAAGAGGGCCAGTGGCAGGAGCAGTGTGAGTCTAAATAATTAAAATTTCATGAATTGTTTTATTTATAGACCACAAAGGTATAAGGTTAGCTACCTAAATTTCATATGTACTTTTATTTATAGACCTAAATACAATATTCTGGTTTATGTATTTAATTAAATTATAGGTACAGTGTTAGGCGATTGCAATGTTGGCCATGCTTTATGACAATGGTGAAGTTGTGGGATCTTTTGGATGTGACATTCTCAAGATGACCAGTTATGGGTTGCCCTGGTCATTGACCAAAGAGTGACCAGCTGGGGGCACTGGACCTCAAACTATGGACACAGCATTGAAAGAATCCACTTTCACCACTGCTTAATCTATTTACATTGAGATGCAATCTGTTCTTCAGCCAACAGATTACAATTAGAATTAATCACCTTATTTATGTAAACACATTTAGTGGGTCCACAAGGAGATTTACATTTACATTACGTGTGCATTACGTTGGGGCAAATATAGTACAAGTTGCAGCAGGTAAGTATAAATCTTTACATTAGCTCTTGAAATCAGTTAGTTGTATATAATTAAATTATAAAGATATAATTCTGTAGGGCAGAGTTAACTCTTAATCTTGATCTCTTATCTAGTTAGTTTCTCCTAGTAAACGTGGATGTTTTCTAAATTTCATTAGCTTGAATTTTATTCCATTTATACTGAATTCCTCTGACTGATTACTCTCAGTTTAATTTTCAACGAGATAATTTTGAGTTTAATCAAGCAATGCCAAATAGTTCTAGGCATTTCGTTTTGATTTTTCATCCTCATTCTGCTAAAAAGATCAGTAAAGGTCTTGTAAAAAGACCTTATGTATGCAGAATGGCTGATCTGTGATGGACAAATTATGGTCGTTACGGGTTTTGTCAATAGATGGCTTGACTTGTGAGTTATTTTAGGTCTGGTTAACCAGACCGCTGTTCACAGCTGCCATTTAAGACTAATTTAATTTAATTTAATTTTGTTACACAAAATTGTTCAGTGTTAAGTTACGGAAATTGTGTAGTTTTATCATATTCTGACAAGTATTTGTTGCAACTTCTAGTTTTTAGGTCTATTAAATATATATTACCTGACATAATTATTATTCCATGTTACAAATTTAAATAATAATCGATGTGAATGAAATTATAATGTAGGTTACTTGAAGTCGAATTTCCAATTACCGGTATATGTGATGATAGAAACATCTGTATGAAATTACAAAAACACTTGTATGAATTAATGTAAAACGTTGTGTGTAACTGCTCTATGAAAATATATTTACCATTGTTTGAAATTACATGATCACTGGTATGTAATTATCAAAAGCTATGTTAAAATTTCAATAAATTTACAGGAGTTTCACAGACTTTAGCATAAATTACTGAAAAACATTACCAGCAGAACAAAACTACATGTACAGTAACAATTACAGTATCATTATTGCAATTTCAATAAACAATATCATTCTATCACCCATGTCAAGTACCAATACACCAAAATCAGTAAGGCAAAATAACTTTGATCTTTTGATCTTTCGCAAACTTGTTTCTACTGTTGTACATCTCGTTCTATGTTCGCTGTGTCCATCGACAGATTTCCGCAAACATTCTGGAGTGACTACCTCAGAAACACCATCCTCTACCCAGACAACGTTCACTTCAATTCAGTTATGAAATTGCTCAAAAAGATTTGCTGCAGCTGAATTCTAATATCGTGACATTTCTAAAGGTACGTCATGTACCTGCCTCCTGAGGTAAATACACAATAAACAAATGAACTGTTTGCAGGTGTAAACAGTTTTCATTAATTGATTGTATTGTGTGAACTGCAACAGTACCACATTAGCTTTTCCCAACTCATCACATCACTCCATACTGTTTGCAATTAGTTATCTCCAATTAGCAGACTGTTATGCGTTATGTTGGCCAAACGACATGCTTCCACATTTATTCACAGACATTCGTATCCAATCAACCAGAACCGTTCCATGAGAAAGACGTTAAGAAGCATCGTCAGCTTATCTTTGCATCTTTGTCTGTGGCATTGCCTTTGGTCCATCTTCTCTAGTGGTGCTATAACATATCCACATACACACTTACATACATACATAATATACAAACACATACATTCATACATACATACATACATACAAGCACTGTGTGTATAATAAACATGCTTCTTAATTCATCTTGGATTTTATGACTGGCAACTGTTTTCGATTAGAAACTTGCCATATTCTCAAAATTGTAATTTTAGCAGCATTTTGTGTGTCATCATTTGAATCTGTGGAGCTGTATAATTTCACAATGTATCATTATTTGATCTCTTTCAACTTGCTTACCCACCGTAGCCTTGCTTCTGGTTTCTCTGACCTATCAGAATTCGACCAGGCTTCTCCAACACACTATGATTTTGGATTGCTATTTTGACTTGAAGCTACTATGACCTATGCCTTGGACTTTATAATAACGGCGCTATAGAAGTCATTAGATTAGATATTAGATTAGATTACTTGTTTGACGTTCGCTTAGGCATATTCTTCAACAGAGCCCCACTTCACTGTCTAAACATCTTCCTTTAACTCAAGCAAATGTGGAACATTTTCCCCTTGCAAGCATCATTAGCCAGAAATCTTGTAACACGCTTCGGTGGCCATTTCTATTGTTTCAACCGCCGGCAAAATTTACATCTGTACGTTACATCAACTCCAGTATTCTGTCACTGCTGTGCTCTGAAAATGATGACACCTTTACCTTGTCTTAGGGTCGAAACCTCGTCATTTAGCTCAAAGGCCAACCAAGCACCTTCAAGGCAAAAGCCCAATAGCAAAGGACAAGCTGTTCGCGTAAACGTCGTCTCGCGGGCAGTCAAGACTTCAAGCACAGTTAGCAAACAGCAACTGCCTGATTATTTATTATCTTATGCCCTTTGGTTTAGCTGTGGCTGTCTACAGCACTGATGTTAATTAAGTTCACCTCACAAAACGTTTCTATGCAGCGGTTAAACGGGATCAACGAAGCAAACTGTAACAAACGATTGTACAAGAAGGCAAGTCGTTAAGACGAAGAAACTGTCAACAGTTAACGAAGCTAATGATGCGGTCGGTGTCGGAGGCTGCAGGATTTTGCGGTCATTCCGCTGGTTTGTCGTCAGCTGAGTTGAATTCGTTATCGCGTTACCCTTCTTTTTGACGACGTCTGGTTTTTTGTTATCCATGCCGTGCACCTCTCTGTAAGGCTGGTCTGAAAAATAAAATAACTTATTTGGCTTTACTCACCACAAAGGTAGCAATACTGAAACTGAAAGTAGAGACAGAAGCAAAATTAGCAGTTATAAAATGATCAACTGTATGTTGCAGCTAAGACATCAACACCATAAGTATGCCAAAGTAATAACAATTGAGGACTGCAACAAAGTCCTTTACAGCAGTCCCTTACCACTGCTTTATAGCTATTTTGACAATATTTCTTAGAAAATCAGTTCTATCAGAAATTCATGATTACTGCTCAAGTATTAATAGTACTGTTAAGTTAAGTTTGACGCATTTTAAAAGTGTTTTCTGAATGCATATGTACACGGATTTTGTTCCCTTAAATTTTCCCATTTGTTATGATTTTTAATTGTTGGAAAACATTTGCAGACATTACAGCTACATTACATCACAGCTTAATTATAATTATCAGCAGTTTTGCAATATCCTGCTTTGGTTTTATTGGTACTTACAAATGAAGCATTCAAAGTCATTGTAATAATAACTGTGTACTTGATGCTGCAATTCCACTACAAGATTCTGTGTTGTGTTGTTTGAACCTGATCTTCACATGCATTGACTAATCTTGAAATGTTTAATATGTTCTTCAGTGTCCTGCTTACCAACTGGAGCAACCTGGAGAAGCGGAGTGGCAAACTGGATGGAAGCGATTTGTCCCTGTCCAAACTTTGAATTTGCCTGAACACGAACTAGGTAAGTTGTACCTTCAAGAAGATTTCCTATATTCAGACTTCGGACATCCTACATAAAAGTACGGTCAGCAGTATTAGTTGTAATCCATCAGCATTGTCTTCACCAGCTTTTGTAGAACATTATAAGGTAGTTGCATATGCCTTTGAGGCTGTTGATTATTGTGTACATTACAGATGTATGTATGTATGTATGCATCGGAACTTTTATGGAGCATATTTAGGAACCCCTCAAAAGCTCTGGGAACATGACTGTCTCTTTAATACTAATACTATAATAATGATGATGATGATGACGACGACGATGAGGAGGAGGAGGAGGAGCAGGAGCAGGAGCAGGAGCAGGAGCAGGAGCAGGAAAAGAAGAAGTCATTTTTTTCAAAATCTTGAAGATTTTAGATACCTTTGGTAAAAATAATAACAGTAACGTTTTTCATGTGATGTCAGGTATTGTAACTCAAACTTTACATTTGGATCTGACCTGGTTGGTTCCATAAGAGTGGAATTTACCTTCTGCAATACTTTCGTGAAGGTAGACATCTTGTCCATGATTGGATTCGAGTGATGAGACTGCAGAACTGGTCCCCATACGACTCGGTAACTGGTGATCGGACTTTCCGACGCTGGAATTCCCCAGCTCAATTTCGAAGTAATATTTGAATTACTGATGAGAAAAGTGTGCACCAAGTCTCGTGGTTCTTCTGGAACTCGAGAAACTGAAGCGAAACGAGAGGAAAATGTGTTCATACAATGTAGTCCCATGCTAACACTCTTAGCCCATTTGGGTCAGAGCTTTGCGCTAACTCAGCCTTCAGTCCTTTCGAGTTAAATAAATGAGTATCAACAACACAAGTTGGGAGGTCAAAAAGGTTGTTGTTGGATTGTTGTGGTCCTATTTGCATTGTCAAAACTTGCCCTTTGACCATAAGATCATGCTCTGATTAATTTCTATTCTTGTGGAAACTTTGAAGTCCCATAATGTAAATGCAATAGAAAAATATTGATAGTGTACATATTTGGGTAAGTTATTGGTGCTGTAAGGGAGGTTCCACAATTTAAATGTTGGGTCAACATGTCCAGTTCTTCTGTGTCCAAGTAAGTACTGGTATATACATATGTTTATATACCTGGGCATTTATAGATCGCCTTTTAAGAACCTTTTGAAGGTACTCCTAACCAGCCTAAATGATGTTATTGTTCAGCAAGGAAAAAGTACTTATTGTTCAGCAATATTGAATGTTATTCATGTAGTTCAAAACGAACGAATAATGGAATTTTATTCAAAGGTGCATAATTACCTTTGCCAAGACAGTCTGGCTGGAGTTTTCCAATTGCCTGAGCCTGGCCACAGACTGGAGTCGAGAAAGAAAGTAACTCGGCCTTTCCGATGATACCCTGAAGGGAAACTGACTCGACCTTGACCAAGTAACGGCAGTCGGTACGCAAGTCATGGATCACAAAATGATTCTCCTACAATCCAAAAATACCAGGCAGATACTTGTTTAATTCACAAGTAAGGATTTATGGTGTCAACAGGCAAATTAGCTATTACTAGTTGTGTTCTCATTACTATTAGGTTTCATCCATGTCTGTAAAAGGTAAAGGTAACAGATTTATTTACATGCCTGCGAAAAGCTCCTCAGAAGTACAGCCCTGAAATCGAAGGATCACTCGTTCTTCTGAAGTACAAAACTGGCCACAACAGTCCATGATTCTTGTTTAACCTCCCAACTTCTGTTGGTACAGGTCGGTGAACTACCCCCAAAAGAGGAGGGCTGAATAGGCACCAGGTGGTATGGTACAGTCCCATTGAAGCACTAACCGTGCTTGATATTGCTTAAATTAACCAACTACCAGCGTCATTTCAACAACTGTAAGCTGCCACAAAAGCTGTGTCAGCGTCGCTTGATCACTTTGATCACTCACTTTTTTCTGTTCATGACGTCAATATTTTAACTGTATGCCTCTCTTCCATATCTGACAGTCTCTCTGTCTCTCTCCCTCTCCAACTTATTCCCACTCTGTCAGTCTGCCGTTCTCTCGTAGGCCGATATTCGACCGTCTCCCATAGTGGTCCACATGGCTCCACTTGGACCTTCATCTGGAGATGCCGGATCCCCAGGGACCGCAGCTGCAATCAAATGCACCTCCCAGTAAACCCAGACAGACCGGATACGCCGGAATTGTATGAAGCCTGATATAACTACTGCACGTAGCATGCTGCCAGCAGAGAAATAAATCCGCGGCCAAATAACACGCCAGATCAACGCAAAAACAACGAAATAATCAGTTCGAGGAAAGATGGAAAAGAAGAGCCTTATACGAAATGCCAGGTATTTGTCCAGAGATTAGAAACTGCGTTGGTACTGGAAATCATTTACAGTGGCAATATTTGGTTGCTTTCATCCCTATCCTGAATAGCTACGTTGGTTAAAGCGTATGCCAAGGCGCCTCTGGTCGTGAGTGAGGATGCCGGTTCGCTTGCTTATTCTCGGGCTAGCATGGTCCGTACACGGGACCCTAAATGGCGTGGCACCCATTCAGCGGTGGTAAAGGATCCCACCCAATAAATTCAGAGAACCACGAGAAGGGTCGAGGCCATACGGTCGATGTGGAAAAAACGTGTACATTTACATACTGGCATTGGCAACCTTTGGCATTGTTAATTGTTGGCATTAATACCCTTTGGTATTAGCAATGGTCGATATTAGCAAACATTGGAACCGGCCGTCACAGGCTTTGGCAGTCACTACTATTGGTAACTGCTGGCTTCGGCAACCATTGCCATTGCAACTGTTGGCACTGGCTATCGTTGTTAAATCTCCTTAAACACGTTCAGTACTCTACTCTGGCTGTATGAATGTTATTCAATTACTGCATCTTCAAAAATTAAGCTTTTTTGGTCGTTTACTGTATGAAAGCTATTAAATCAGCATTCTTAATAATTGCTGTAAAGAACTTTGTTACAATACTGAATTTTTGTTACTTTGATGTGATTATGGTATTGATATATCTACACTGTATGCATTACTCACCTAGGCCTACTTATTTGCTTGCTTTATGTTTGCCAGTTTCGCATCTGTCTGTATTGCATTTTTTATTTCTGTATTTTCTACCTTTTTGGCAAATAAGTGTATGCATTGGCCTTGGAAACAGTTGCCATTGGTAACTATTGGCTTTGACAACTATTGCCATTGGCAGTGCTTGACACTGGCAACCACTGCTAGTTAACAAAATCTGAGACTTACACTCGTCGTTGATGACATCACTCTTGACAGACTGTCATCGTTGACCGAACTGTCTGCGATACAAGCTTCAGGGGACCAGTGTATGAGAAACTTCCGGCCGTTCGAATCACTGCCTTCTTCTGGCAACCAGAAACATTAACATCAAAAGATAACTAAAACGTAATGTAATCAGATGTAATCAAATGTAACAGCACCGGTAAAGTAAGGCATTTGCGCTCATTGATCAGGAGTTGCTCTGTCAGCAACATCTTTTAGCAATGGAATAGTCCTAAGGTTTGTAACAGGTGCTCCTAGCAACTTAACCACCGGGAGATTTACTTTAAAGTTTAAATACAGGTTGTGTTGTTTGCCAGAGAACCTTCCAATTCACTTGAAACACAGGGATCCCAAATACACAGAGCTGAAAGATCTAATTGACTACCTTGCCAAATGCTGTGATGAAGCATCATATAAAATGATGATGAAGAAGAAAATTATAATTCTGACAACGACCATTGTTATGATGATAGTCAGTTAAACCAAGCAAACTGGCAAATCTGCAAACTGGTAATGTATTTAACAGTAACACTTGTATAGCACCGTTAAGTATAGAAACTGCCACGTTAAACCTAAATACAATCAAGCAATTGGCAGACCAGAATTTCTAATAGACAAGCAGTATCAATCAATGCTGAATCCGCAATCAATCGTTGAATACTGACCACAGTATAAAACACGGTGACAGCTCAAGAGGCGTTTAGGTTGAAACTGACTGATAGATTGCTTAACTGATTGACTGACTGATTGACTGGCTGATTAACTGATCGCAACTTCAAAAGCAGACTCTACAGAAAACTGTCAGCCCCTCTGGAACGATTAGGTTATTTAAAGGATCACTACATCACACGTATTCAGACGTATCACACGTATTCACACGTATAACACGTATTCACATCACACGTATTCACACGTATCCATTAACTTGTTCAAAGGACCATTACGTAATCCGCTGCCTCCCCATTTCTCTCAACTTAAACACAACCCATCCTAACAGTTTCTTTCCCCCTTCTCTCTCCGTCTTCTGGCAACCGGACTTGGTTCTTGACACGGCATCTCTGGACAACCCCACTGACTTGACTCAGCGCTCGTGAATAAGCTAGTGCCCTGCGCTTACCTTTTAAGTAGCACTTTAGAAATTTCGAGATTACGATTACATACCACAGAGTAACGCAAGGCAAATGAAATCACGTCGTATTGAATCAGATAACATAACATGATGTAGCATTAAATAACATTACAGTTGGTTCCAGAACACTGCCGTATATTGCATCATATTCCAGTACATCACGTCATGCTGTGTAACATATTATACTCTCGTCACAGACTTGGGTTAGTTTTTCCACCTCTTTCTCCCTCCTTCCGTATCTTCCCTCTTCCATTGCTTCTATATCCTCGGTCCCTCCCGTTATTCATACCTCCACCCATAGATTCCATCCTTTTATCCATCCGTCTACCCATCCATCCATCCAACTATCCACCCGTCTGTTCATACGCCCATCCATCCACCCATTTGTATTCCACCGTTCCTTTCCCGGCCCTGAGATCTAGCTACCTCTTATGTCTTTGTCTGTCCGCCTGTTTCTCTGTCTGTCTGTGTGTGTTTGCCCTTCTCTGTCCGTCTCCATTTGTCTGTCAGTCTCAAGTGCCTCGCGTAGATTTATCTTCGTCTCAACGGCAGACGCCTGATGCTCTCCAGAGAAGGTTCCTCAAAACTAGCCACAGCAAGAAACAGATGTCCGGCTGCTGCCAGCCAGTCAGTTAGCCAGCCAATCTACCAGTCAGCCATCCAGCCAGCCAATGCTAGGACGAACAGAAGGACGAGTGGCCAGCATTCCAAAGATCAAAGCCTCTCTCAGACCATAGGTTGCCAGGCCAAAAGCGAGTCCCCTCCGTGCTTTGTGCTCCCGTGCAAGATGTACATAGACCTCGTGCATTTGCCTTTCTTGCCCTTTTGGCCTCAGGTTCTTTCGCGGTGGCAATATGTACGCAGGCATGAGAACTCTACAGCCATGCCAAGTTAAACTCTGACCTCAACAGACTAACGTCAACCAATTAAACTAGTTCTGCTGCCAAAACCGAGCTTCATCAAACGTATCTGCCCTCGTCTAGACTCTTGTGGTTTAAAGTAACGAGTTTCAAAGGTTGTTAAAACAAGCAGTTCAGAGATGTTCAGTTATGACTATTTTATGAACAAAAGTTCTATAATAAAACACTGTTATACCTGGTTCGCTATATTACACTGCTGAGAAGTTTCCCTTAGGCAAGTGCTTAATAAGTGGGTTTTCAGCCAATAAAGGCTCCATATAAATAGTAGTCATAATTACAATAATCTGTACTTTAAACAAAACTCTAAACTGAAAGATGAAACTAAATCAATTTCAGGAAACTGTCAGTCCAATCTAATCTAATCTAATCTTAGAATGTATGCAATAGTTCTATGTCTGATATAATCTGATGCAGAATAATCCCATCTAGTCTAATCTAATCACTCTGGCTCAAAATCTAAAATCATTGATCTGGCCTAGTCTGATCGAGACAAATCTATCCAATCTAATCAGACTACTATTTCATTAGATATCTGATCTGATGACCTAATAAAATCAATAAGGTGACTTCTGTAGCGCCACCTGATTCAAAAAAGCTGGCATACCTGTTCGAATTCGCCAAGACACATTCGCTTTGAGGATTCCATTGTCATAGAAAGGCTTGTCGACTGATAACGCCATAACCGGAGCCGGGGTTGGATGAACTCGATTAGCTCCAGCCGAATCGGAAGGCATGCCATCTGGAAAAGGTCGGACAAATTACATGAACACCATGCATGGCAGCAAATGTATTGTTTTACATATTTCTTTGTAAATATTTACATATTTCTAGCGCTTTAGTGGCTGTTCTTGAAGAAATTTCCCGATATTAAAAATTCTATGCGATATTCTGTTAATGATGCAATGAAATTCAATGACAACCATTAGTAAAGTTGTCAAATTCATCCACAAACATCCGTCTATTTACCGCAACAGCAAAACGCCCCACAGTTGTCAAATTCAACCACAAACATTCGTCTATTTACCCAACAGTAAGAACGCCCCACAGTTGTCAAATTCAACCACAAACATCCGTCTATTTACCCCAACAGCAAGAACACCCCACAGTTGTCAAATTCAACCACAAACATCCGTCTATTTACCCCAACAGTAAGAATGTCCCACAGTTGTCAAATTCAACCACAAACATCCGTCTATTTACCCCAACAGTAAGAACGCCCCACAGTTGTCAAATTCAACCACAAGCATCCGTCTATTTACCCCAACTGCAAGAACGCCCCACAGTTGTCAAATTCAACCACAAACATTCGTCTGTTTACCCAAACAGCAAGAACGTCCCACAGTTGTCAAATTCAACCACAAACATCCGTCTATTTACGCCAACAGTAAGAACGCCCCACAGTTGTCAAATTCAACCACAAACATCCGTCTATTTACCCCAACAGTAAGAACGCCCCACAGTTGTCAAATTCAACCACAAACATCCGTCTATTTACCCCAACAGCAAGAACACCCCACAGTTGTCAAATTCAACCACAAACATCCGTCTATTTACCCCAACAGTAAGAATGTCCCACAGTTGTCAAATTCAACCACAAACATCCGTCTATTTACCCCAACTGCAAGAACGCCCCACAGTTGTCAAATTCAACCACAAGCATCCGTCTATTTACCCCAACTGCAAGAACGCCCCACAGTTGTCAAATTCAACCACAAACATTCGTCTGTTTACCCAAACAGCAAGAACGTCCCACAGTTGTCAAATTCAACCACAAACATCCGTCTATTTACGCCAACAGTAAGAACGCCCCACAGTTGTCAAATTCAACCACAAACATCCGTCTATTTACCCCAACAGTAAGAACGCCCCACAGTTGTCAAATTCAACCACAAACATCCGTCTATTTACCCCAACAGCAAGAACACCCCACAGTTGTCAAATTCAACCACAAACATCCGTCTATTTACCCCAACAGTAAGAACGCCCCACAGTTGTCAAATTCAACCACAAACATCCGTCTATTTACCCCAACTGCAAGAACGCCCCACAGTTGTCAAATTCAACCACAAACATTCGTCTGTTTACCCCAACAGCAAGAACGTCCCACAGTTGTCAAATTCAACCACAAACATCCGTCTATTTACCCCAACAGTAAGAACGCCCCACAGTTGTCAAATTCAACCACAAACATCCGTCTATTTACCCCAACAGTAAGAACGCCCCACAGTTGTCAAATTCAACCACAAACATACGTCTATTTACCCCAACAGTAAGAACGCCCCACAGTTGTCAAATTCGACCACAAACATAAGCCATATGATCAATCCCTTCTGCAAAACTAAGACCCACAGTAAGAATGTGCGAGTTTTTGAGCGACGCGGCAACCTTCTGACTGTAAAGGCCAGCTTGTCAGCGGGGATTTGCCCCAATTGCCTCGGGCTTCCGTCTGTAAGCTGATGGAAATCCAATCGTCTCCGACGGATCTTCGTGTAACGGCTGCTGAGGCAAGTGGCTGATCTCAGGTGCCATCTTGTCACTTAGTTCTTATTTGTGCCATATTTTGCCTTAACTGAAATTATGCTGGCACGGATGGATTGGTTGATGGATGGGTGTGTATGCATGGATGGATGGATGAATGCATGGACGGGTTGATGGATGGATGGGTTGGATGGATGGATGGATGGATGGATGGGTTAGATGGATGGATGGGTTGGATGGATGGATGGATGGGTTGGATGTATGGATGGATGGATGGATGGACGGACGGATGAACGCATGCATGGATTGGTTGATGGATGGATTGATGCATGCATGGTTGGATGCATGGAGGATGCATGGATGGACGAATGGATGGACAGGAGTAGTGGGTGAATGATTTGGTGGATGAAGAACGGATGAATGAAAGTCAGGCCCGAGATGGAAAGATCTTGTGTCTCGCCACTGAGTATAGCTGAATAATCCTCTCCGATTACCATAGCAACATGTTCCGAAGTGCTCCGACGATTTTCTCCAGCCTTCAAAGGGCGCCTAATTACAGCGATTATAGAAAATTTGCCCCAGACTCTGGACTTTCTCCAAAACGACGGCAAGGAAAAGGCTAAACTGACTGGAAAAATTGAAGCATCTTATGAAAAAAGCTGATTCTAGAAGTGATGATGAAGTCTCACAGTGATCAGCAGGCTTAGGAAGGGGGTAGGTGGTGATAACGATGCTCGCCTTCTCGCTCTTCAACCTCACATCACCATACTGGCAGATGGCTTGAACCTGCTCCACACAGCAACCAACCGGGAAATTTACATGCATACATGTATTTATGTATGTATGTGTATGTATGGGTGTGTATGTATGTATGTATGTGTATGTATGGGTGTGTATGTATGTATGTATGTGTATGTATGGGTGTGTATGTATGTATGTATGTGTATGTATGTATGTGTATGTATGGGTGTGTATGTATGTATGTATGTATGTGTGTATGTGTATGTATAGGTGTGTGTATGTATGTATGTATGGGTATGTATGTATGTATGTGTGTATGTATGTATATATGTATGTATATATGTATGTATGTATGCATGTATGTATGTATGTATGTTTGTATGTATGTATATATGTATGTATGTATGTATATGTATGTATCTATGTATGTATTTATGTGTATGTATGTATGTATGTATATGTATGTATCTATGTATGTATGTATGTGTATGCATGTATGTATGTGTATGTATGTATGTGTATGTATGTATATGTCTATATGTATGTGTATGTATGTATGTATGTGTATGTATGTATGTATGCTTGCATGTATGTATGTATGTATGTATATATTTATGCATGTTTGTATACCGTCTTTCCCAGTTTATATAATGTAAAGTTTTATATAATGATTAATGACAGCATCAAATTACTGATCTTGATGAAAATGCAAGTAAGATAAAAGCTAAATTAACCACATTTCAAAGAAAAGGTTAAAAGGTCACAGAAAAGAAATAGCCGAGCAATTCCTGCAAGTGATTGAGCTATCGCAGAACTAGTGTTTCTTTTCAATGACTGCTAAATACATAATACATGAATACAAAAAAAACATGCTGTTTAATAACAACTTAAAGTTTATGATCTTGGTTAAAAACGTAAGTAAAAAAGTT